>JAVRXN010000008.1:68497872-68670372 GCA_033556935.1 Timema podura
AAAATGCCTAGGCATTTTATTTAATGCAAGAGTGGTTTTGGCTAAGTATGAAATAAACGAGTTTTGCTGTTGTATTTCATACTTATTTCAAGTTCTTTGTCCTTTGAAATCCCGGAATATGTTATCAATTCTTTTATCCGGTTATATGTAAGTCTTGCGCCGTTTTCTTGGAGGTTCACCTAATTCCTAGGATTTAAGTTGGTCAGGTTAGGTTTTTTAGAATAGGGTAGTTAGGTAAGGTAAGATAAGAGTAGGGACAAGCCCGAACTGCGCCAGTAATTAAGGGATTAAAAATATTCACTTAACCATGACTCGAATTGCGCCAAGTCTTGTTTAGGTAGACGAGGGGGGACGAAATAAACAACCACAAACGCAAACAAGCTCTTGCCACGTCTTGTCTTCCCTTCCTTAGGTAAAGGAATGTAAAAACACCCTAAGAGCCACCAACAAAATCTGTATTAGCTTTTCTGACATAAGTCTGGCCAGTATCAACAAATTATTTCGGCAACGGTAACTGTCCAGGGCCTGGATTCACTAACGGGAGCAAATAGTTGCGCTGGCGCAAGTTTGAAAGATGTGCCAAATCCTTATTCACTAAAAGAAGCAGGCGCAATTTGAGAGCAAAGTTGCGCCTTTTATTTGCCACCACTCAAGAGTAGGCGCAACTAATAAAATCATGATTGTTACTTCAATAAATTTAAATGGCAGCATATTATCGTTATGGCTTAGGATACAATAATAAGTTAACTGTACTACAATTAATAATAAAGAAATTAAAATAACATATTTCTGTCAAGCACAAAATTTGTTTCAATTTAGATAGTGGTAACAAAGCAATTACCTACCTTTTATTGTTGAAATCTTACATTCAAACAACGTAATGTCATTTATTGATTATTACAAAACAAAACGTCAAACAAAACCACGAACTGCATAATCTTTGTCTAGATCCAAAGAGGTTTGTATTCCTTCGAATCCAAAGAGATCACGTCACTAAATATGGTAGTTAGTATAGCTTTAAAATAAGTTTTAAAGTTTCTATAAGTATTTTCTTAATGGAACTTAAGCTTTAAACTAATAATATTAATAAATACTAAATAATATACTAATATTGGTTTTGTAAAGAACTCGGAAAGAGGCCGCTTCTAATTTTATTGCTAGTTTACAAGCAAGATATTTAGAAATCTTTGTATTTGCTGTCATTTTCATTAGAGATTTAAAATAAAGTAGCCTTGGCTTTGAAAGTAAATTCTTCACAAGGATTGGTCGAAAAGAGCGAAATTGATGAAGTTTATAGTGACGTCACCATAATCTTGCCACTAGTTTGCGCTTTGTTTAGTGAATACGGAAATAGAGCAACTAATAAGGCGCATCTTTGGGAGTATCTTGGGTGCAGAGTTACGCCATTTCTAGACTTGCGCCGGAGCAGAATTGCACTCGTTAGTGAATCCAGACCCAGATGTGCAATTGTTTTATTTTTGTTCGGGTTTTGTGTGTGTGATATTAGCGATAATTATTGATATGGAAAGGATTTATAGTGAAAGGGGGAAATATCTGATTGTCTATGATAATAATACGTATCGATAGGTGAATCAATTGAATTTGACGAGGGAAGAAAGGACTGTAAGGCCAAAATATTCACACTTGATAGCGGAAATATTTCCTCGCGGATTGAAAGACCCACACAACCACGAACCATTACTAGCTCAAGAGTTGAACATAAAATCCATCAGAAACGCAGTTAGAGGAACGCTGAAGCGATTGAAGTAAGGCCTTTAACGTTGATCCACAAAGAGGTACATAGAGAGAAAAAACTATAATAACATTGATCCGCAAGGACATGAAATGTTTCAGGAATAACATTAACTGCCAAATTTGTCTAAATCTTCCGACGAAATTCAATATGATTTAGATTAAATTGAAACTAAATACTACTCTAGACGAAAACTTTTTGTTAAAAAACGAAAAGAGAAGGGGGTTATAATATTTTCTTGCGACTCAAATCTTGAATATTTGTGTCAGAATGAAATTGTGTTAACGGATGGAACCTTTGAATACGCACCAAAACATTTTCTTCGGCTTTTTACTCTACACGGGTATTTCAAAGGGTCATACATACTACTTAGAGAAACGAAAAGGCAGAGCTAAATTGATACTATGAGAATCCTAAAGGACGAGCGCGAGAAGAGGCAACTTCCCATTCAATTTTTTTTATACATTGTGATTGATTTCGAGAAAGCACTCCATGAGTGCATCGTGTCAACATTTCCACAAACCAAGATAGTAGGCTGTCGATCTCATTTGGTGCAAGCATGGTAAGCGAAACAATATATGAATTGATAATTGATTATTATACTTTTCACTGTTGATTTTTTTTGCACTGCGTTTTACTACCTGATTGAGTTATACTTTTATGTGCTAATTATAACAGTGGGCTTTGGATGAGATAGGTTGAATGTAGAGAAAGTGGATCCGAATTTGCCTGGAGAGAGAGACTGTGGAAAACTATTTAGGAAAAACCACCTTCAGTTCACTCGACCAGGATTCGAACCCCAACTTTCCAATCATCGGCTTAGGTAATTTTGTTCAAAGTGGATATATCTGGGTAGTTTTTTAAATGATGAATAGGATTGTATAATTGATCTTCAGAAAAAAACTTAATTTTAGCGAGTTTACTAATGGCTTATTTTAAAAGAATTCGAAATTTCTCAAAAATATCTCTAACAATTTTTGATTAAAACATACATCTTGGGTGTATTAAAATGACAATTAATACAGTATACCTGGTTTTTGGGGCGAAGTCCTTTTAAGGGTAGTTTACTGATGACTAGTTTTCAAAAATTCAAAATTTTTGAAATTATTTTTAACGATTTTGTCAATAAATAGATTAAGCTCTATGAAGTGTGTGCCCCTCCAAAAATCCTTGTATGACTCGTTTTTTATGTTTGACTTGTTTTTTATTTTATATTTATTATTATTTTATAATTTAGCTTACATTTAGCTATTATTGACAATGTTTTTAAAATGGAAATTTTATTGTGATGTTATAATGTTTAATTTTGTTTTATATAGTTAAATATAGTTAATTAGATAATTTTTTTGACTTGTGTCCTTCTTACCTCCCGCCATAAGCATTAATATTTGTTTATGCTCACAGTTGGCGCAATTCGGGTCCAGTCTTGGGAAGGGGGGTTATTGGCGCAATTCGTGTCCGGTCTGGGGGGGCACTTTTAAGCTCTTGGCGCAATTCGGGTCCAAGCTAGGTGGATTGGCGCAATTCCGGGCAAACCCGCCTCCGCACTCAGACAATAGGGAGTGAACGTGACAAATGAGAGTCAAGGTCAGCGTATAACTATAGTATGATTTTAGTAGGAAGAACAGTAAAAGTTAGTTACTAAAGTTATTAAATGTAAGTGATTTTCCTTATGCCAAACTCCGTCCCAAAGAATTATTGTCTTGATAGGCTCAATCACCGACTACATCCACTACGTGCTGCCTGTATGCAGGGAGAAGATGGGAAGTGGGTGCTCCAAAGGGTCAATCCTCGATCTTTTTTGTTGTTTTCTGTTTCTACCTCCAACCTCAGGCAGGATATCTTTTTGATCTATTCGGTAGTTTGGGTAGTATGTATTGATTTTAATTTGATTGAGAGAGAGAGTTATTTAGTTTAATGTGTGCGTAAGTGGACGTATTCGATCCTAACTGCTGCTGAAGATCCGATGACAGTGACCCAAGTAGGCCTACCTGGGTTGTGATGATGAACTTGAAGATCCACACGTCTTTATTTGGTGTTAACTTCACACACACATAATTATCTCCGAGAAAGAAGGGTTATTATTATTAAAATAAGTTATACTGAATGGTAGTGACGAGAGTTGTGAGACGCGGGGGGTGACGCACGTCAACCTTTTAGAGAAACAATTTGCGGACTAAAGAGAAAACGCGCGATAAATTCACAGGAGAGAAAAATGTACCACCCTTACAAAAATAAATTACTGAAAAAGGGCGGTAAATATAAAAATGTGATAATTATATGAATAATAACGAATTAATATAAGAAATATTTAATTAAGAAAATAATAATGAAATTTATATTAAAATAATAAAATATAAAGACATAAAGACTAGACATGTATATATGTTTATAATATAAATAAAAAAGGTATAATTGAGTCAAAAGGGAAGGATGATATATTTTTCAAATAAGGGGATTTCCAACTTTCCATCCACACATAATACTCCTTGAGCCGAGTAAATGTTTACTCGTATCTCTTGGTAAGAATAGCAATCCTAATAATTCATAACTGAACCAGTTTGTATGTATATGTAATTCATAGCTTACTTAATTAATTGTGTGGTTGTGTAACTAGGGAGATTTGCGTTTGTGAGTTGGCAACGATGGATGCGGACTAAAGTAGTGTTGTTAAAAAAAGAAAGAAACGCGCTTGAGAGATACGCTTGACTGAAGATGGCTCGTAGATGCAAGAGGTCGGAAAATAATGGTGTGGACGCATGTTCAGATGTAACTAAACAATCGCTGGAAAGGTATGTGTTCTTGAGCTATTTGTATCGTTGGACTTGGACTTTGTGGAAATCCGTATGCTGGGACCGCCGAACGGACAGTTATCTCAACAGATGGTCAGCGTAACGAACGTTAGATGAACAAGAACTCAAAGGAATATGTGAGGGGTTGTGAATGAATTGGGAGTCGCAAGAGGCCAACTCAGAACAATTATAAATAACTTAGTTTTTTTTATGATTTTAAGGTTTCATGGCCAATTATATTCTTAAATGAGCTTGAAATTGTGTTGATATAGTGCTCAGACCTAGTAATAGTTTGTTTTAGGCTGATTTATTGTCCATCACCATCATCACCTATTAGGGTAAATCGTAAGGGTGTAAAGTTTTGATTTGTGAGTTATGGTATAATAAATATAAAAATTTCTCCCCAACATTGTTATTTCTAACCAATAATTCAGAGTATAGAAAACATCACTAAACGTATAAACTATTCCTTTTATTTTATTTCTCTATGCCACTGTGACGTCACCCAGAGGTCTCGTAGAAATAGGCCAGTGCCTACCAGTATTGTACGGAGCAACATAGCCGAGGACCTATACGTAATTTATCTATTGGAATCCCACCCAATATTAAAGTAATCTTACATAAACAATTTTAATATATTCATACATCAAGTCATGTTATCTTCATCCGTCCCACCCGCCTCGGTGGCGTAGTTGGCTAACGCGCTAGTCGTGTTGAGCTCGACCGCCGAGGACGGGGAGATCGAGGTTTGAATCTCGGTCGGGTGAACTGGGGGTGGTTTTTCCTAAATGGTTTTCCACTCTCCCTCCACGAAAATGCGGGTTCACTTCCTATAAATTCAACCCTCCCAATTCCTAATCCATTAGCGTAATTAGTACTTAGGCGTATAACCCGAACGGGTAGTAAGACGCGGTGCTAAATATTATTATTATTATTATTCATCCGTCCCTTTTGCTAGATATTATTAAGACCAATAGAATAACATAAATAATATAGTAAAATACTGTCAATTTTGGTCGCAAAGAAATAAGTTTGAATTTTCTCTACTGCTCTACCAACCAAAATCAGGGTATATCTGACATTTCCAGAACGATCCGAACAGCCGACTATAGGACAGCACAACATGGCTACTAAGGCAAACAAAAGCAGAGAACAGATAAGCTTTCTACAGTGATGAAAAATTGTTTAGTAGTAAACAAGTATAAATTAATTGAAATTAAAATTTATAATTTGGAACTGGGAAGGGGGATTTTGACACGATGTCAGATGTATCTGTGGAGTGGCTATTAATCCAAACATTAGCAGATTGTCAGGACGTAAAAGTTCATGTGAAAGAAAATAGTCAGAAAAATAAAAATCTGATGAAAGATCTTTTTCAAAATTTAAGTCAGGAAATGTTGGCAGGCAATAAAATATTAAGTAAATAAATAGAAACAATTAGTCAGGAAACTAGGGAAAGTAAATAAGCTTCAATAGAAGAAATTGAAAAAAATAGGCATTGTTGTGAAATAGATTATCAATTTTAAATAGATCAGACACTTGATTGAATAGAAGCACCTATTCAAACCCTGAAAAAATAGCAGTAGTGAAGTATCTGTAAAAACAGAAATAATTAATAAACAGGATATATGTAGCTTTAAGTGACACAGGACTAGGCATAATTCAGGAGCACGAGTGGAAGGGGTAGTCAGTGTTTTGCAAATTTTAAGTAGACCCGGATTGGTAGATTCATGAGGAAGTCAGGTTCTACAAACAAAACAAATAACAGGATGTTATGGGAAGTTCTTGAGAAATATTAGCTGTAATTTTGACATTGTAACAAGAGGGAAAAGTGTTAATGGAAGTCCAGGTAGACTTTATCAATTTGAAGCCCAAAGTTTCTATGGAAGGGAATATGTTCCCTAAATTACAAGATGTGGTGTGAAATTACTATTTTCTTAAGGGATGTCGTAACAGGGACAGAAACAAATTTAACGTTTTGATGAATGTTGAAGTTTATTTTTGGGGGTAAAAGAACATAGTTCATGCCAACGAAAATGTTGAGTTACGTTGATGGTTTTATGAAGAATGGATACGTAAAATCCAGATATAAAGTTAGAAGAGATGTACCCAAACAAAATGAAGATAATATTTGGTCAAGCTATGTAGGAAAAAAGTTGAAGTTTGTAATCAGGTCTAGGTTTGATGTTTAAAGCAAAAAATATGTATGAAATTGTCTAGTAAAAAGGCGTTTGATCGAAGTGGGGCAGTTAGGAATATTTGTCAAATTTCAAAAAGTAAACAATGTTTTTAATCAACAGATATTGTTAGACTTTAAGAATATATGTTATTTTAAGGCAGGCACAATGTATAGCCATATGGTACACAAATATACCACAATTTTTAACTTAGTTAGGATGCCAAAACATTTCAGATTAGAGGTAAGTACTTTAAATATAGCGGAGCTGAAATCTTATAATGACATAGCAAATGGCTAATTTGGCAGCGAGTAAGAATTTGTCTTATTTTTATTCTTTAGAATGAAGGCCCTAGTGAAATAAATATTAGTATGATGTGTACAGTGAGTACAGTAATTGTAGGTTATGTAAAAAGTTTAGTAGTGTTGGTAGAAGTAATTAAAAACCCATTAATTTTGATATTCTAACATGAGAGTGACGCTTTAGTCATTTCACAGTAATTGATTCTTTATCTAAGTAAATTTCTAAGTCATTTACTGATATAATTTTCTGGCTAAAAATATGGATGTTTACTCCCCTAGAAAAAAAAGCCCAACGAAAACGTATTGAGACCATTCGCAGCTCTATTTACTCTGGAATTTCTAAAATTCCAGCCGTTACGCCAAACCTGTATCAAAATACTCGCTTTACTTTCCTTAGAGTCAAAGACGTAAGATCGAAGAGCGAGGGCAACAACGTCTAGGATTGCGATGTTCTTGGCCCACAGGGTTATCTTGAAGTGCCCCTATCAAGTGAAAGTATTCGTCCACAGCTTTTCCAAAGTGGCTAGATCCATCGCAAAAGAGATCAATACACGTACTGTAGTATCAGCGTCATGGACACGTCTTGAAGGACAAAGGAACTAACCTCAGGATTCTTATAGAAACCTAGAATTGAGTTTCTACTAAGTGAAGTAAAAGTATTTCTCTTTGTTTAGTTGTAAATTAGTGATAAATAAAATATTTATTAACAGGCGAGATACCAAGGCAGAAACCACGATTTTCCTAAGGTTTCAGCCAACACCTTACCTGCGTTAGTGGTGTGTCTTCCTACTTTCGGTTTTTTGCACTTCCTTAATTTTATAATAAACATTTTTCGTAAATATTTACTTGAAAACTAAACCATAAAACTTTTAAAATTCATAATTAGGCTACAGGAACTTAATAAAGTTTGCGTTCAGACCACAATTAATGAATTTTTACTAACCCAACTAACTTCGCTTTGCGTGCTTTGTTTTTTAGTACAGCGTTTTACTACCCATTCGGGTTATACGCTTGCGTACGAATCACGCTAATTGTTTTAGGGATTAGGAAGGTTATATTTAGAGGAAGTTTACCCACAGTTTCGTGGAAGGAGAGTCGAAAACTATTTTGGAAAAATTGCTCTCAGTACACCCGACCAAGATTCTAACCTCAATCATCCCGTCATCAACAGTCTAGTCTACTGCGAGAGTAGTACCTTGAACCATGCGGATACCGAAGTGGGTACTTGCGTATTAAGATTAATTTTTTACAACGCCATGGGTAGCCGCACCGATGGTAACGTATTTTGAAGTGTCACTCTCGCAACAAGTTGGATTGTTGATGACAAGGGTGGCTAAATTCGAATCTGAGCCAGGTGTTTTAGAGGTGGTTTTCCCATACTTTCCTCACGCTGATAAAGATGCACTCTACTTAAATCGACCCTTCCCATACCTATATTAATCAATTACTAATATGTTTGTGTAAATGATCTCGATGGAGCTACATTGATTTCAAATTAAATTGTATTTTCTGTAAAGATCTCTGTGAGTGGACATCTGAGATCAGTGTAAGCTATCCGTAACCTGAGCCGTATCCGGCTGTATAAACACTTAATTCCAACGCTTCATAAATTAGCTGAAGTCAGATGTGCCTCTGAGTGAACTGCTGATTCGGTTGTATGAGTGACTGTGGTGTGACATAGATGCCTCCGGATTGATCACCTTGACGGAGATTTGAGTGTTGTTCAAGATGACATAAAATAGATGCTAGACATCCTATAGTGCCTTTTTATACAGGCGTTTCGTGATGCGTGACAAGTGTGACGCGCTTTTATACAAGCAACATGTGCCGCGCGTCATGAAAAGGGTGAGAGGAAATACAAAACAGAGTCCAGGGTTGTCAATCTCTTCTTTTCCACCACTCGTGATGTATCCGTTTATAATTTCCATTTTGGGAACAAATAAAGCGGTAGACAATAAATACCCAACCACAAATAATAAATATACTCCCTACCCGCCACAGGAGCACACTGGTACCTGTATTGAGATACAAGTGGCGTAGAGATTAGTTGTCCTGCAGTCTCACCAACACGGCGACACAAAAGATGACGCCTGTATAAAATGCCTCATTGAATATAATGTATCTTAGATCGTCTTACGTCATTTTAGACGCGGCGTTCTCTAGGTTACGGTGACACACATTTCAGATCACGAAGGAATAAATGACGCACGTCACCGTGTCACGAATCACGAAACGCCTGTATAAAATGTCCCTTATTGGAGCTCTACCCAGTTGGTTATTGACAGTTGTCAGAGAGTGTAATGAAGATGTATCCGTTCAGCGATGGCGTTTCTTGATTGCCATGAGTTTTACCCAGCGGGCGATGATACGTGTAGACAGACTGAAACAGTAGTTATAATAGTAGTATGGTAGTGCTTAGGACTGTGATATAGACAGTTGTAAGATTGTGTTAGTGTTGGACACAGTTGGTTCTAGGCAGTTGACACGAGTGTTTAGGAAGGGGTGTAGCCTGTGCCATGAGTAGCACTAGCGGAGGTTAGAAGTGACCCGATGGAATACAACCCACAACTCTTAGGCAAGAAAATAGTGAACTGCAGACAGTACTTACTGTCACTTTCCAAGATATCCGATCATGACCCAAACCTAATTCTACGTCGGCGAGATTCCCATTTGTACACTCTATTCTATGCTAATAAACCCATTCCAAGAACCAATTAATCTTAGTATAATTGGTCAAGTTACCTTCCCCAACCACCCTATCCCAGCCATCCTGACAAGATTATATATATATATATATATATATATATATATATATATATATATATATATATATATATATATATATATATAGGATGAGAGGGGTCTTCAAAATGTGAAAGCAATAGAAGGAGGGGTTACATTCGGTTGATTAATGTACAATAATAATCGTAAGAAATAAATATATTGGTATTAGAATCGAGGTATCTAGGTGGTGACATGGTTGGTGATCTGTATTACAACAAATCAACGATATTGACCATGGCCGAGGTTTAATAATGATACATACACATTGTTGAGACCCACTTTGGTGGTTGAATGGTGTTAAGCGTCACCATCGCCATACACTATAATGGTTGAGCTTGAGCTATCGGTAGCTCGTACGATAAATTTATTATGTGCTTGCGAAAGTATCTTGCCGTGAAAAGTGTAGCTTCAAGATTAATATATGTGTGACCTCTTGTTGTAACGATGTTACCAACAAGTACGAGCTCAACCGATTCAACGCCAAGTATAATGGGGCTCTACTCACCAAACTGCCCTCTGACGCCCGCCCAATCGGTCATCATGCTCGCGTACACACACAAGAATATCTCAACACCAAGTAAAGGCGGGCCAGCTGACTTCACTCCGCCGGGGATTGAGGCCCCGCCCACCACGAAGAAGAAATCATCAAACTTGACTCAACCAGTTTCCGGTTGTTCTAATTAAATGCTAACAGCGCTATCTATATGTTACCAGAGTTGCCCTCTCTTCCCGCCCGGAGCGCTAGTCGTGTCCTTTTCTTTTGTTTCCCTCTCCCCTCCGAACTCCCCTCTCTGTGGTCAGAATCGACGCTAGCAAATTGTATAAAACAGGCTGTACTTTTCAAATCTTTACTAATTACATCGGAGGCTTCATTAAGGTGAGAGCGTTGTTAAACGTCTCTTCTGGGAATATTTATCTACTTTTCTAAATTCTTTTTCGGCGATATTATGGGGGGAACTATTGTTCAAATTTACTGTTAGACTTAACTTCGATTGATTTAGATTTCTTCACAGTTAATGAGTTTTAAGTGGCGTAACCACGACTCGTTGAGATTAACTTTAATTTCCTTTAGCGCGCTTTGAGCGCTATGTACTCTCTTACCTTAATTAGTCCAACTTGGGGTACTTTCAACCAGAGGGTTTAAACGGTTTATTTACATGTTATTTAAGTTTAGGTTCATAATGTACGTTATGTGTTAGGCACGTATAACCTTGAGCTACATTATGTTTGCATAGGTTTAAAATGGAATTAATATTGGAAGACATGATTAGATTTAGTAAATGGGGACAGTCCATTTTGGCTCATCTGACGGTTAACATACTTAGTTGTTTGCATTTATGAGGTTTAGGCTGAGAGCACGGCTCAATGTTAAATATAAATTATGGGCAGATTAATTGTAAATATCAAATGAATAGGGTAGTTGTGTACCAGACACCATGTACTTTTAAATGTTGTATAGGATTCTTCTTTAGGAACTCTGGTAGGGCTAGTGACAGAAATGTGTAGTAGATTTGGCCTTAATGTGAGTCTTATAAACTTGGCAAGCAAATATTTAAATAATAAAATTTCTAGCTGATGATATTTAAATATGGTTGTATGTATAAAGATTTTACTCTGTAATGCAGAGCGATAGGAAGTTGCCAACTACGTCCTAATGGGACAAACCTTATATTGGCAAAGTATACAGAGATGTTGTTTATAGTCGGTTGAGACTTATGTTGGAAGGAGAATATATAGCTAAGACTAGTTTAGGCTGCTGGAGCCAGGACGAGCGTCCTGCTTATTAGACTGTCACTATATAGATATTATCCACGAACCATACGAATGGACTTGGTAGTTTTGATGTATTATGAACTGATCTTTAAATCTATATTTGACTTGGTGACCTTTAGGTCGAATGCTCTACGGAGTGATTTATGTTATGATTGTTCCTCTGATTTTGTACATTAGTCTATTGTTGATTATATTAAATAAAATGTCAACATAATTTCTTGTATTTCTTTTACCCTCTGGAACGCTTCCATTACATTGACTTGATGGAGGTGAAAGACGGTACATTGTCTTAAAGATAAACTATCCAGTTTATTATTTCGTTTCACAAATCCTATGAGTTTTTAGTAAATGTCTCTATTTTAAGATGGGCAGCTCGCGAAACAAATTGACATATAAAAATGGTCCGCATACTCAATGAGTTTGGCGACCCCTAGGACTAAACTGCCAGTGACGGCAAGCTCGGGGTTCAAAGCCCAATCAGAGGTAATAAGGTTAATTTTTACTAACTAGGATTGGTGTGTGCAGAAAGATATAAATATTTTCTTTAATTTTTCAGGAGAAAGAAAAGACAAGCTTATTTATTACTTCACTAATATTTAAGCCTGTCTTTTCCAGAGAGCTTGTGCTCATCTGAAATAATACTCGTAAAATAGTCTCATTAATTTAATGAATAGTAAAATAAATAAATGAAATAGACTAGTATAGCGACACATGGAATAAATGAGGATCTTGGTTTCCCAAAAGTCTCATAGGTCACTAAGCTATGCCAATAGAAGTTGTTTATTTTCATTATCATGCCACTTCTGCATCCTTTGATATGTAGCTATGTAATAGCAGCGCTATAAAGTAAATCTTTACTTTATATGTTTTTTATTTTTAGTTTTTTCCATCTGCCTCTAGAAAATTAATATTGTATAACATATACATATTTTTTGATATTAGTTGATTAGTTTTGAGAGTTCCCTCACTTTTCATCCATTTCCCGCACTCATATTTTATGATATACAAACCTTTAAACTTTTATGTTAGCTGGAGTGATTCCTTTACCAATTTATCAAATTTAGATTTTCTTCCGTACTGAAAGGTAGATTTTCCAATCTCTTGGATTGATTTCAAGCTACTGCCCCTCCCCCCAAACACATTTCGACTCCCACATTTCTATTTTGAAATTTTAAGATTTATTTGATTATCTGATCATTATTATCACTGATTATCACATCGAAAATAGGGTTCCTAATTAGTTTCAATTTTTAGCTTTTTAATTTTCCGTTTTACAATTTTAAAGTTCCAGTTATTCAGAAACCATTCGGTTATCCAGTCAGGTATATTTACTTACATTCTAAATTTCAATTTTATTCCACACCAAGATGATTTTTTTTTTCTATTGGCTTAGAAATTTTGAGAACCCATTATAGCTTCCCATAAAACTATAACCAACTACTCGATTGGTTCTACTTAATTCACTTGAATAAACCAAAAAATAGAGTAGTGTGTAAGTGAAATATTGAACTTACGACCTTTACTCGTAGACAGTGGACTGCTTCTTGACGCCGGTATCGGTGAGGTTAAAGAACCCGACAGACCACACCGTGACACGCAGGGCTCATGTGAGCCACCTTAAAATTGTACTTACTTAAGGTGCATGCACAAAGTTTGTCTACGAGTAAATGTCGTAAGTTCAATATTTCACTTACACACTACTTTATTTTTTGGTTTACTCAGGTGAATTAAGTATAACCAATCGAGTAGTTGGTTATAGTTTTATGGGAAGCTATAAGATAACTATCAACCATAACCAGCGCAGTGGGTAGTATGACTCTTGAGGAAAACCTTCGCGTGACGCTTAAGATGGGGGGGGGGGGGGGGGTAGTATGATGTAACATGTTGCAATGCTACACTATTACTTGCAAATAGTTTTGAAATTTCAAATTGTCAGTATTTTTTTTGGCTATTTGAAGCTGTCTTCTTTCCTAACGGGTTGAAAGTACAGTATTTTAATTTTTTACCAGACTTAAAACATATTTTATATGAGTTTTTGAAATTCTTAACGCTCATTCAACACAGATATTAATTTTAAAATTAAAAAAAAACTTCAATAATTTGCAAGCTATTTTCAAAATTTATATTTAATTATTTACTTACTTTATGTCATTAGTAAATCGAAAGTAAAACATACGTATTCGCCATCTCCTAACCATATAACTAACTTCTTGTCTAGCCTCAATATCTAATACAAACCTATTTACATAATTCATTATTGACTCTAGCGTCTCTGGCCTTATAAACTTCTAGAATCCAACGTCCCAATCTTAATCTCTTTCCTAGCTTTTCTATCCCATGACTTCCGTGGTGTAGTCCTCGCCCAGAAATCCGATTGGGAGACTGTTTTATCTCCGGAATATCTTTACTCCAGGAACATCCATGGCAAGCATTTGGGTGTTTCTTAATGGCATTTTTACTTTCTCTCTATCTTACAGGTAGAGAAAGTATGGTGATCGTCAAAAAAATCGAAGTCGAGATTTTTATGAATTTTGACGTTTCATGACTTCCTGAATCCGAAAAAGTGGTTTTTGAATTTCCGTCTGTCTGTCTGTCTGTCTATCTGTCTGTCTGTACCTCCAACTAGAGCCTAAACTATTTTCCCGATTGAGCTGAAACTTGATATCGTGGGTTTTCATAGGGTTGCCCCGAGGGGTTTTTGGAATTGGACATCTACCCCTAAAATTAAGGGTAGTTTACTGAAGGGAAAAAACAGAAAAAATCGATTTTCTCAAAATCGGCTCTAACGATTTTGATTAAATTTCATTTATGAACATTAATAAATATTCCAAACAAAATGGCTACTCTCAATATTTCAGCAAAATCGCTTTAAGGGCTCCGGTCTGATGCGTAAATTAACATTTTTTATAATAGCTCCGAAACTATTTGAGATATGAAATTACTTAGCATTACAAATATGTATATATATTTATAATACAAATATTTTATTCGAAACATATTTTTATAAAATCAATAATTTTTAATCTATACGCAATTATATATATATTTTTAGCTTTTTGGACATTAAAGCTTAAGTATTGCGATCGTAAAAAAAACTAACCTGAAATGTTGATGGATTTCGACGTCTCATGACCCCCCGAACCCCTAAAAATAGTCTTTGCAATGCCGTCTGTCTGTGTGTCTATTAAAACTTAAAATTAAGGGTAGTTTACTGAAGGGCAAAAAGAGAAAAAGTCGATTTTCTCAAAATCGGCTCCAACGATTTTGATTAAATTTCATTTATAAACATTAATAAATATTCCAAACATAATGGCTACCCTCAATATTTCGGCAAAATGGCTTTAAGGGCTCCGGTCTGATGCGTCAATTAACATTTTTTTAAATAGCTCCGAAACTATTTGAGATATGAAATTACTTAGCATTACAAATATGTATATATATTTTAATACAGATATTTTATCCGAAACATATTTTTATAAAATCAATAACTTTCAATCTATACGCAATTATATGAATTTTTTTAACTTTTTGGACATTAAAGTTTAAGTATTGCGACCGTAAAAAAAAACTAACCTGAAATGTTGATGGATGTCGACGTCTCATGAACCCCCGAACCCTAAAAAATAGTCTTTGCAATGCCGTCTGTCTGTGTGTCTATAAAAACTTAAAATTAAGGGTAGTTTACAGAAGGGCGAAAAGAGAAAAATTTGGTTTTCTCAAAATCTACTCAAACGATTTTGATTAAAATTCGTATCTAGGCGTTGATTAAGATTATAAATAAACTGGCTATTTTCATTTTCCTATGAAAATGATTTTTAGGGTACTTTACAGAAGCGTTAATTTCCGTATCTCCACAACTATTTGAGAAACTAAACAACTTATCATTGCAAAATTGTAGGACTATCAGATATAAAAAACTTTTATTTGACATATATTTTTATAAAAGCAGCAGTTTCTGAGATATTTGCAAATATATTAATACAATTTTGTGAGCTTTAGTTGTAAACATATACTACTTAAGTCTTAACGCAATAATTCTCCAATGCCATAGAGTAATTAAATATAAGTATCTAAAAAAGTATGTTATTACTTTCTCTCTATCTTACAGGTAGAGAAAGTATGGTGATCGTCAAAAAAATCGAATTCGAGATTTTGATGAATTTTGACGTTTCATGACTTCCTGAATCCGAAAAAGTGGTTTTTGAATTTCCGTCTGTCTGTCTGTCTGTCTGTCTGTACCTCCAACTAGAGCCTAAACTATTTTACCGATTGAGCTGAAACTTGATATCTAGGGTTTTCATAGAGTTGCCCCGAGGGGTTTTTGGAATTGGATATCTACCCCTAAAATTAAGGGTAGTTTACTGAAGGGAAAAAAGAGAAAAAGTCGATTTTCTCAAAATGGGCTCTAACGATTTTGATTAAATTTCATTTATGAACATTAATAAATATTCCAAACAAAATGGCTACTCTCAGTATTTCGGCAAAATCGCTTTAAGGGCTCCGGTCTGATGCGTAAATTAACATTTTTTATAATAGCTCCGAAACTATTTGAGATATGAAATTACTTAGCATTACAAATATGTATATATATTTATAATACAAATATTTTATTCGAAACATATTTTTATAAAATCAATAATTTTCTTTCTATACGAAATTATATATATATATTTAGCTTTTTGGACATTAAAGCTTAAGTATTGCGATCGTAAAAAAAACTAACCTGAAATGTTGATGGATTTCGACGTCTCATGACCCCCGAACCCTAAAGAATAGTCTATGCAATGCCGTCTGTCTGTGTGTCTATTAAAACTTAAAATTAAGGGTAGTTTACTGAAGGGCGAAAAGAGAAAAATTTGGTTTTCCCAAAATCTGCTCCAACGATTTTGATTAAAATTCGTATCTAGGCGTTGATTAAGCTTATAAATAAACTGGCTATTTTCATTTTTCTATGAAAATGATTTTTAGGGTACTTTACAGAAACGTTAATTTCCGTATCTCCACAACTATTGGAGAAACTAAACAACTTATCATTGCAAAATTTTAGGACTATTAGAATTAAAAAACTTTTATTTGACATATATTTTTATAAAAGCAGCAGTTTCTGAGATATTTAAAATATATTAATACAATTTTGTGAACTTTAGTTGTAAACATATACTACTTAAGTCTTAACGCAATAATTCTCCAATGCCATAGAGTAATTAAATATAAGTATCTAAAAAAGTATGTTATTTTTCTTTAAATCTCTTAGGAGAAATATAGCAATGATTTATCTCCATTTTAGACTCAATAGTCAATATTTACATTTTTTATTGGTCAAAATGTATAAATGAATAATTAAATATCAATGCGATGACTTGAAGATCTGCAACACCTTATAAAATGTTAAAACTTTAACCAGAATAGAAATTTTAATACGAAGTGTTGACCCTTGTGGAAGACATTAAACTGTTTGAAATGTTCTAAGGTGGACAAAGATGTGCCTCTTTTCTCATTGATTATATATCATTGTATATTATTTTATGCGTGTTCTTATGTGGAGTGGTGATGATACAATGTAAATTATTCTGTTCAGAAATCTTACGAGTTTATAGAAAGAGAGAGAAAGTCTGTGCGGTGTGCCGTACCATTTTTTTTTTTTCACGGTGATATCTCATGAGACCCAAGCCCAGCCCCCAAGCTGGAGGAATGCCCTTATCGGCTGTCCATGACTACTTGTTCAATATATTCGCAGCTACCCTTCAGATCTGAAGGCCGTATTCTCTATCCGCAAACTGTGGTTGCACTGTTCCTTGGATGATTGGGACCCACAAAACAGATTTCTATTTTATATCCTACTAAAAAGTGTTTTATTTCTATAATTTTGGAATTTTTTTCTCGATGCCCGTTTTGGAATTTCATATTTTTAAAATTTTTGTCTTTTGGTGTGGTCTCTTTACCATCTCTTCAAATTTCAATTTTTTACTTCACCGATAAATGGTTATAATTATAGTTTTGTTAATGTCAAACCCTGACCATTTCCTGTACCCCGTTTTGAATTTTAAATGTTCGATCTTTTCTGATTATTTGAGCTTGACAATTTATATTTAATAATATATTTCGAGTTTTTACTGTACCTAATACATTTTTTTTTCTGTTTTGGAAATTTTGAGAGGAACCAGGAGCTCCGGAAGATATTTGAATGGGGAGGGCTTAACTGAGAGGGCGTCTGTAGGTCCTGACTGGGTACAATTTTAGAGGCTGGATGACTTGGAGGTTTATTTTTCATGGATAGTTCTTTTTTGTATGTCCTTTGTCAAAATATATGGTAACAATATAGTAGGAGCTTGTGTGGAGAAGAACTTTTTTACAGTAAACATTTAAAAATTATGGGTAGGCCCCATCTATATTTTTATTTTATAAGTAACGATACCATCCAGTGGTATTTGTGATGTTTTTAACGTCCTGGCTCCCAAGCCTAAAGGGAAATCGGAAGCCCTCCTCCAAAAAATTTCCAAATCTTCGATGCCCTTAGAAGCTATTTAGAGTGGTCCACACATAGAAAAATTACGAAAATTATACTCTTCTAGAAGTTATTTGGAGGGATTCTCATCCAGAAGATATTTTTTTTAATCTAGAGTTTTCTAAAAGCTTCTTAAAATGTTCCTCACCTGGAAATCTTTTGAAAATTTATTACTTTTGGATGCTATATAAAGTTATTTTCCTCTAAGAAATTTTTGAAAACTAGATGCCTCAATAAACTTTTTAGAGTGGTTATTTAGTGGCAATTTTGAAAAAATCTGATGCCTCTGGAAGATATTTTTAGTTAAAAAAAAATTGTAGTTAGTGTTTAATGCACACAACCATATAAATATTTCTTAAATTTATGTAGGTACCACGGGTCTTATTGAATGCCAGGGTTATCCACAACTTACAATAAGAATACTGTAAGTGGAGGGCGTAAAACACTGGGAGGAAAACATTTACATATTAATATATCTTCCTATAATATTTAATCTAAGAAAAATCTTTCAAATACAGAAAGAATGTTTGTTTGGAAGTTTTAAGTAAAGCACAATTCTTGATATTCGCATTGCAAGTAAGTTATTAGTCGTATACAAAACAACTCATTATGAGGCTTTAGTTTAGTCCTATTTTGAATTTATTCTGGGTCTCTCGTCAGATACCCTACACACTATAATGTAATTAGGGCTAGTGATTAAACATTGGCCATACATTGTGGTATCCTTTAATTTTGAAATATATATCATCCAGAGGAGCGGCTGGGAAGATTAAAATTTTAAACCCAGCTGATTTCTGCTGATAAAATTTATTTATTTTACACGCTTTTAAACAACACTGATAAGGCCTACACTTTAAAATTCTTTAACTTTTCCAGTTTTTACAAACCAAAGAATAATATATACTTTACCAGTATTTTATAATAAAAGCTATTAGCCAACATACATCATCTCATAATTTTCATTGCTTTTCTATTAAATTTTGGCAAAAAGGTCATCAAATAAATCACATTAGTTGGGGATAAAACTAACAGCTTAGACTTGGTAATGCTCTCTATTTCGTATTTCACAAATTATTGCAAAAAAATATAAAAATCTTCAAAGACATTTTATAATTTATATGACTTCTCCTTGGGCTTTTAATGTCACACTCAATTAATCCTCTTTTACAGGTTTTCTCTGTTTTACATGTACACTACCTTTACCTGAAATGGGCGTAGGGAGAATTTAATTTTGGGAGAGTCTCAAGTTGTAAGTCTATGACATGATATTAAAACTTCTGAGAAATAATAAAATGATTTATAGGATGGTGGTGGGACCTTATTTGTGTAATGGGGGGAAGGGGAAATATAAAAATTTATTTATTTTAGGAATCTTTTCCCCTTCCCAGTTAATGTTTAGAAATTGGATGCCCTAGAATTTTTTGTTTATGAATTTTTCTTTCTTCTAGTTAATGTTTGAAAATTAGATGTCCTAGAAAGTATTTGAAGTGGTCCTCAAAATGGAGAGTTTTTAAAAATTATACAATGTGTAAACCTCCCCGATTTTTTAAAATTTGTATAATTCTAGAGGCTGTTTGGAGTAATCCTCCTTCAGCAAATTTTTGAAAATTGTATTCCTCTAAAAGCTATTTTAAGTATAGCTAGACCAGATTTTTTCATAAATTATATTCCCTAAAAGTAAGTATATAGTGGTCCTACTCCAGACATTTCGATGCCCATATAAAGCAATTTAAAGGGATTCCCACCTTTTTTTACTATCAAAGTAAGATGCCTCTAGAAGCTATTTGAAGTGGTTTTCCGTCAACACAAATTTGAAAAATGGATGCTTTTAGATGATAAACTACGATCTCTGAAGATCAACTTGTATAATCAAAGTAATATAAATAGTTTCCCAAACATTATTTTGCGATTAACAGTAAATACTTCAGAAATTTTCGGGGAGATGTGGAGGGTTTGAACCCTATAATTATAATTACCCCCTCGCTACGCCTGTGCTATATTTATATTGTATAAGCTACGCTGTAGTTGAACTATAGCAAGGTAAACACTGCTACCTTTCAAGGTAAACAAATAGTGTAGGTCCCCAAAACCCGTTGTCATAGGCTCATATTGTAGAGGGCAACTTAATGGACCTTTAAGCTAGGGTTGACTAAATATTTATTATGTTTCTTACAAATCATGAATACACAATCAAATATCAATATTTAACATAGGTTTAAAAATAATAAAATATTGTATTCAAACCAAAACAATAAATTGTATTAATTTTATTGATGTCCAGCTTTTTTTTTTTTTAGTGTTGATAAAAATATGGCAAAAATAAAACTTGAATTGCGGTTTAAAATCCACCTTGTGTTAAAATAAGACTCAACTGTGAATTTTTTTCAATTTTTGTTTTACTGTGGCAAAAAGGTCAGTAAGTATTACACTTTGACTTTAATACTATGGTTTTGTTTATATTTAAGGCAATCGCAACATAGTCTGATATTAGTTACTATATTTTTGTGAAACAGTTTTCCCTCGTGTGAGAAAAATAATCTGCAAAATTAGGGCATTTCAGTTTTTCTATTAAATTAATTATAAATTTTATGTCCTTATCACTTAAATTACGCAAATGCTTGTACACTTCTTATAAATTAAACCGTTACGCATTAGATTAATAAGTACTAAGTGTATAGCCTGAATGGATATTAAGAAGCAATGAAAAAAAGTCGAGCCTCACGCATTGTTTCAAGTGAGCCGCAACCAGATCCACATGCTCGTGGAAAACTATTGCCGCCTGATTCCCCACATCCTTCCTCCTTTCCTCATAAAAATAAAAATAATCTAATTTAAAATAAATTTACTGTCAGACCACTTTAGGTAACAAGGATATCCCAGAGAGAAGAACCACTAAACATTGTGGTTAGAAATAAACAGCTGAAAAACATTTCAAATATTTTAGAATGTTAAATGATATTTGTGTTACTGTGAATGTGCTGGAATCGTTATTTTGTAAAATTACCGGGGAATACATAGATTTTACGATGGTCAAACAAATAGGAGCATTTACCTATATTTACCAATGATGTTATAAATCTCCCAATGCAATATGGTGAAAGTATATTACATGAACTGTATTCTCTACATTTTTACCGGCGATTTTATAAAATAACTAATGTATGTTGACAAGAAATATAGAATATAAATCCAAACCAACCTAACCTAAACTTGCCTAGACTAATCTAGCCAAATTTAATCTTTACGTGACTTATTAACTATTAACATTGACAATTGGATAATGGTAATTTTGTAAACTCGCCGGTGAGTTTGTAAAACGTTCGGCAAGTATGTGAAATATAAGAAACGTGTTACATTTCCCCAACTGAGTCCGCGGCTTTGTAGAATCACCGGTGAGTGTACAAACTCATCACATTCAGCAGATTCAAAGTATCATATACATGTAGTGTACACGGGATATAAATTCAAAACTAGCAAAGTTATAATAAGAGTCAATGGAAAGAGAACCATTCTACAGGTGTTTCTATGAAAACTGTCCTAATAGATGGGTCAAATTACGAGAATAAATGGCTTATTGAGTGATGTCATAGAAGGCAAAGTGGAAGCTAGAAGGAACCAGGAAGACCGCAAATACAATTGATTGAAGACATCAAACAAGGAAAGACGAAATTTCAGGATCTAAAAAAGGAAGTTTCTGATAGGACATGCTGGAGAACAGAATTTGAACCAAGGAACGGACTTGTCGAAAGATAAAACACCGGATAGTTACCTAAGACTTAGTAAATATCCGATCTTCCTACTGAGCTGAGGGCCCAGGTTCAATCCCCAGTAATTTGTGGCAATTTTTATTTATCTTTTAACGGTGATAAATTATGGCCTGAAGACTGAATATAATTAAGTTATTGTGTAAGTCATATAATAATATAATCAGGTATTTCATTAATAACTATTAAAATTATTTGTTTATTTTCAATTGTGTTTATTAATACATCTTATGTGGTTGGTATGTTGATTTAATTTCATGGTCATATTGAATGTATAAATTAAGGTTTTTAAACTGAGGGGAAAAAAAACGGATTTTTTTAAGGAAAAGAGCCGATAGTTTTTATAATATTTTGGTATACTTTTTTATATCAAGATTATTTATAATTATTATTATCGATTTATTTAATTATGTTTTTTTTATAGTTTTAGTGATTTAAATTACTTATACCCTACCTATACTGGATATAATTTCTGATGGAACTGCATAGTTATTATCAGGAAACAGTGTTTTCATGTTCTTGTTTTGTGTGGTCAATCTCCGTTTAAATAAATATTATTATGTTTGCTCTTTCTTACCCCAACACACGCCTTCCGAAATAACTGAGAGCGAGAATATTTGGCAACAGCTGAGAGAGAGAGAAGATAGAGTGTGTAGATAAAGCTTTTATTCATAAGACTTGAAGTTTGCTCAAAGGTGATATTGGGTGTAAAAATATTTGTTTGGTCAGTTCTAAAAGATCCGAACCAACATTATTCTAGCGGTTCTTCAGTCAAGATCAAGTGATTATGTCTTGAAACAAAGTCCACTATAGTATCCATGTGCCTAAACTTATAGTATTGATTGACATGAATCATAGACAAAGTATATCTTCCTTATACCAAGATTTGTTGCTCTCCTGGAAGAAAGTGTCCTAGAATTGTGCCGCTTTAAAGTTTAAACAAAAGCTTTTAAAGGATCTGTGGGTGGGAACAATAGTGACATCTTGTGAGTGAAGACGGGAAGGAGTAAAGAAGGGGAATGGATGTGGGTGACATAGCTACATTTTAAAACTAAAAAAAAAGAGAGAGAGAGAGCGAGAGCGAGAGAGAAACACAAACACAGGAAAGCACCACGGCACAAAATGTTTCTTTTCCTCTGGCAGAAGTACTTGTTCCGCTTGCTGACACGTTAGAAAACCCGTAGAGATTGTGTTGGGAGCTTAAGTGTATTTCTACAATTGAAAATCTATACTCAAGAGAGAAAAAAGGGTGGCGGAGTGGGTGAGACCGTAGAAGTCACCGCGAAATAGGGGCGTTTCAAGTGGCTAAAAACATCGGATTCATTTTGAATTCGTCTTATAAAAAACTTAGTTTATATATTTTATTACTCGGATTTTTCACTCATTTATTTAAATGTTGTTGGTACACGTTTTTTAACTCCAAGGGTTGCTTTTTATTGAAAGAAAACCATCTTGCTTTTTAGGAAACAAGATAAAACTACGATCCTGGTAGGAAGGGCCTTCTAGAAAATACCAACTTATATTTTGTGATCAACATTAATAACATTTTACTATTTTATTATTATTATTTATTATTATTATTATATTATTATTTTTATTGAGGTATTTATAATATCTGCCAAAACTGATAGCCACAGATCACAATACTTAACGTATGAATATATGAAACAAGATTTAGCTAAAAATCACATGACTTGAAGTATAAATACATATAAAATTGGTTTTAGCAAATTTTACAACTGTCAGAAATGTTCCTTCTTATCTGACTAAGAGAATATTAAACAATGAAGCTATTACTCATTTATTCTAAAGGTTAAAGATGAGTAGAAAAGTTTAGAGAAAGTGTGCCCCCAATTGCTTAGAGAAGGTATGGCAAAATCAAATTTGTGATGATCCATCACGTTGAAAGTTAGTAAATAAGATGAACCAAGTAATTTTAGTTAAGTGAACGTCCACCAGGAACGTGACAATAGGTCACGTGGCTTGGCGGACGACATTATTTAAAAGACAGCGGAGAAGCTCGAGGTCAGTGTCAGTCTGCTGAGGTCGGGTCAATTGGGTCAAAAGGAGTCTACCAACGACAGAGTTGAGGTCAATTGCGTTGAGTTCAAACCTACCATGAGAGTCGGAGTTAGTTTATAGTTTACAATAAAGAGAGTCGGATTCATTCAAAATGACCACGGGAGTCAAAAGCCGTTAAAGAGTTTTCATCGACGCGAGTTGAAGTAAGTCTTCCGATGGCGGGAATCGTTGGATAAGTCCTTTGACAGTGTGAGTCGTGGTCAGAACGAATGAAGTTAGCTTTTAAAGAGAGGAAACTTATAGTTGGCTGTCAAATGGAGTAAGTTCATATAGGGCCATTGGCTAGGGCAGGTTCGACCAAGAACAGTATTTGATTTAATCCATGTGACAAAACTACTTTGTTTGTATTATTATTATTATTATTATTATTAATTATTAGCACCGGTCTTACTACCCGTTCGGGTTATACGCACTTACGCTAATGGTAATGGTAGGGTGATTGTGGGATGAAATGGGGACCTACAGTTTAACGTGGAATCCGAACCACGGTGGAGGCCTGGCATTCCTCACATCACAAGTTGTGATTAATACACATCTTGTCAGAGGTGAAGGAAGGTTTGGCATTCAGATAAATCTGTGCCGGGACCGAGGATTGAACCCCGGACTCTAGCACAGAAGTCTGACACCTTACCCTAGACACCAGGTCACCGACTACTTTGTAAAATCATGTGTATAACGTTCGTGAAATAAAAGACTCAGGATCCGGGACTACAGTCAATCGTCAAAGTTTCCTCATAAGAGATATATAATTTATACCAGTAAACTCTTGCGAAACTTTCGCATATTCAACCTTCCCCTTCCCCCTAAAAAAATATGTATCTAATTTTTGTTGGATTGTTGAAATTAAATACTCAGAGAAGTTTATACACAAAATAGCAAAGATAGTTTATAAATGTGAAACGTATTTACAATTTACAATATCTCTTTGTATACAATTTTGATGTCAGAATGCAATCATCTTGAATTTAGTTTTTAATTTAAATTTTAAACAAACAATGTGTTTTAACGTAAACTAAGTATGCTATGTCAGAAGTCGGTAAAAAAATTCCATCCACTCATATCTTATTCATCGCTGTAGGCTTTGTATTAGTTGAGAAAAAGGGATGTTGACAACAGAAATAATATACCCCATCCCTTTTCTACTCTGATATGTTGACGCAGAGTTTGGAGATACAAAGACAGGATTCATATTCCTCGTTCCACGAGACATTCAGGAGTTAAATACGGAGCAGGCTGCCCAGCCCAATTCCAAACATATGAGAAGAAACAGAAGGGCAAAGTGTATCCGACAAAATAGCTTCCTAAGAACGAGTACAAGGGGTAAAGCTGGCTTTAAGAGAGCGGGTAGTCCACTATCATTATCAAGATCACCATCGGAAACCACCGTTATCATTTCATCGTCACATGAGTGCAATGGAACACCTTTCTTTCTCCCTATTATAAACAGACATATCAATCACACGCACCAAAACAAGACCCCTTCCCCTTTCTTAACGTACAGTGTAACTCATTTTCATTGAACACGGCCAAGATGTGAATTTTGGCCTCTCAGTCTATTGAGAGTCTGATGCATTATCACCGGCGCAAAGTCTACAGGAAAGTAATACTTTATTTATTGATGAAGCGCGCACACACCCTAAATTCGATAACACTCTCTAAATAATAATATTTATACAATATATTGTACCACAAATGATATACTCACACAGGGACATAGGATAGGTTAATAAAACAAGAGGGAAATAACTGAATGGATACATTCCAAATAATAATAGTAATAATAATAATATTCAAAGTCAGATTTAATTGCGTCGGTTCTTGTTTATTTAGGATATTCAATTCTAACTACAATAATGGGGAAGGTATAATTTAGAGAAAATTTACTCACTTTTACCTCGGAGAAAGAGAGGAATAAAGAAGTGGCAGCTCCTGTTTAGAAAACTCAGGATAGTGACCGGAGGGCTCGTTGTGCTGACTACATGACACCATCTGTCCGCAAATGTTGGCACTATCATTGTTAAAGGTGGCGGCCACTCAGTTGGTGAAGCTTGCTTGTGGGCTAACACCATGGGGTTAAAATGGAAAGCCAGTTCTTATAGTAGGATTCTTTTAAGAAGGAACTTTGACAAAATACAAACAATTTTTTTTTAGTCTAACATTGATAACATTTGAACAGATTGCAAGATACTGTGCTAAAAAAATAAATTAGTAGCATTTTACTAGGCATAACCTTATCTGACAGCTAGAAAAGCTTCTAGATCATATATTCATACTGTACGTCAAATTATATGAACTTCACTGTCACTTTTGATAGTGATATTATAAATCCTCATAAAATGACACCAACAATATGGTAAAAAGTTATCATTGTTGGCTGCAAAATATATGTTTGTATTTTATAAAACTTGTTACCATCAAAATTCTACTACATCTGTATCAACCAACTATTTTATTTTCTATTGTTTGAATTGAAGAAAATGAACTGTGGAAATACCCAATTAGTGATAAATGATCGCTCGATTCATGTTTTACTAATTCATGGTTTCGATCATAGTCTCAAATTATCTGAATGCACCATAGTAATTGAAAAGTCACAGGGATGACCACATCATTTTATTATTTTTATTAAATTAAAAAAGCCACATATAACTCTTCAACCTACACATATACACCAAAACATATTATTGTAGTTGCTTAGGTCAACTTATTAACAATGTTTCCTAGTTTATTTGTTTACGATACATGCACTTTCAATGTTTTCGAATAATTAATATTGTGTTAGAACAAAGAAAGTACTCGATACCATAGGAATAAATAAAATTATGTAGCATTAAATTTCGAGAATTAATTTATACTACTTGACTAATTTTTTTTAATGGCTATATCTAGAGTTTGTTTTAATATTATAGCTGAACAATAATAATTTAGTAATAGTGCAGAGCTGCCACTACTTTTTTATTACCATATTACCCGTGATTTCCAGGCTTTACGGAAGGAATTCCCAATTTTTCAGGCAGCTTAGATTGAAGGAAAGAGTAATAAAATGTCATTTTTATCCAAACTAAGTGTGAAAACATGTAATTTACGTTCAAAACAGGATGATTTAAGATTGATGGGATCTTCTGTTGCTCTACAACCCTTATTTAAGGGGTATTAAGACAGGTTTTAATCGGCGTACTTAGTTCTCCAGTTCACTACAGCGTCTAGCCATAGACCTCTATTTTAAGATTTCAGTTAAATGTTCCAAATTAGCACATATTTAAGTGTTTTTACTAGATTTTGCAAAATTCTTTGTGTTTTCCTTGTTTTCCAAGTACATGGAAATCCTGTATTATTACTTATAACCCGCCTGTTAACAGGTTTCGATTTATATATGCTTGTAATATACATAGTGTACATTCTTTATTTTTACTTTATTATTATTATTATTATCATCATCATCATCATCATCATCATCATCATCATCATCACCACGTCTTACTACCCGTTCGGATTATACGCACTTATGCTAATGTGTAATGGTAGGGTGATTGTGAGATGAAATGGAGGACCTACAGTTTAACGTGGAATCCGAACCACGGTGGAGGCCTGGCATTCCACACATTCACAAGTTGTGATTAAGAACCCTTTTATGCAGGCGTTTTGTGCCGCGCGACACACGACGGCAAAAGCCGTCGCGTTTTGTAAGTCACTGGGAATAAATGAGTCCTTTTATGCTCTGCCGTCCGAAAAACTTGCCGTCGTGTTTTACAAAACGCCAGCGGCAAAAGCCGCCCGAAATAATCTAAGTACATGGCATCTTATGGGTCCATTTATGCAAACGCGCCGCTTGTCTGCTTTCCGTTGTCTGGACATCAGAGCTGCCAACCCTTGGCTAGTAAATAATATTTGTCCAGTTGCCTGGAGGTTTACAAATGGGATTATTTTGTCATTTGAATAAGTGATATTTTTATTAAAAAATAATGATTTGTATACTGAAAGTTTTAAAGATGAAATCAAGAAAAATAAAGTAATTTGAAATTAACTATCGGAAAAGTACAAAACCAGAAATATAAAGAAAAGTCACTGGATAGAAAGAAGTGTGTTATGTGTTTTGCCATTCAAAAATAGTTTTTTAAAAACTTGTTTCTGTCATCTTTTAATTTTTTTAGAAGTTACGAAATGCCCCATCTTCAAATATAGCAAAGTTGATGGGATGAACATCCAATTTTCTTTCCCCATTTTTCAATGTAAGGTGACAATACACCAAATAGATGACGCGCGGACACATCTTACACTCCTCAACTCAAAGGCAATGAATGGCAGCACTGATACGATTTATTCTCCCCCACTACTATACTTTTCGACGGGCGGCAAATGCCGCGTGCATAAAATGAACTTACAAAACGCGACGGCTCTTGCCGTCCTGTGCCGCGCGACACAAAACGCGTGCATAAAAGCAGCCTAACACGTCCTGTCAGAGGTGAAGGAAGGGTTTGGCAATATTTTTACTTTCTCATGCATATCAAGAGAAAGTATTGTGATCGTGAAAAAAAATTGTTCTCAAGATTATAGCGAATCTTTACGTTGTTTGTGAACACGAATAAAAAAAAGTGGATTTTACAATCTTGTCTGTACCCCCATGCCTGTCTGTCCCTGTCCACGGATACTAAGCGGTTAAATGGATTTTGTTCAAACTTAATGTTTAGATATTGCGGGACCTTAATTTGATTATGACACCAGTCTTAAAATTAAGGGTAGTTTACTTATGAGTGATTTTTTTTGTTACAAATATTTCGAAAATGGCTTTAAAGATTTTGTTCGAAATGTATATCTGGAGATTTTGTGGTATAACAAATAACAATGTATAATTAATTTGAGGTAGAAACTCATTTATTGGTAATTTACTGATGACTGATTTATCAAAAGCTTGAAATATTTTACAAATGGCCCTAACGATTTGCTTCCAAATGGGTATCTTTGGAATGTTTGACATGACAATAGCACTTTTTTTTGTGGGTAGTTTACTGATGACTGTTTTTCCAAAACAGGAAATATTTTTAAAAAAATAGACAAAAGATTTGGTTCCAAATGAGTAAATTGGGAGTGTTTGACATGAAAAATAACTGTATGTTTGTATTTTGGTAAAAATACAATAAAGGATCGTTTACTCATGAGTGGGAAAATTCGAATTATTTTGAAAATGACTAACGATTTGGCTTAAAATGTATATTTGGGAAGTGTTTGGCATGAGCATGACAAATAAAGATTTATATTTGTTTTGAGGGGAGGGGGGGATTTGCCCATATATAGTTCAATTATGACTGTTTCTTTTAAATTTAATTATTTAAAAAAATGTCACTCGGCGATTTGGTTCAAAATGGATATATGTTAGGTTGCTTTTATTATAAATATAGGTCCCACAGAGCTTCTTTGGTGCTGACTGACAGCTCACAGCTGACAGCTCACGGCTTTGAAAAGTTACCAGACCAAATTATGTATCCCTCCGCTGAAACACATGATCTGCAAAAACATGTGTTTATCAACTGTCACTTCTGACAGCCAAAATTGAGGTCTATACAAGAAACATATATGACTGTTTTATTTATTTTTTATTTATTGTTGACCTTGATATGTTGATGCTAGGGCTAGTATTAATTATTAATTTTTTCCACAATATTACCTTTTTTAAAATTTTTGCATTTAATCCCATATTAGTTTTTATTATTATAAAGAAATAATGTTTAGTAAATTTTTTGTTGTTATTTTACAAATAATTATTTGTTAATAGTATTATTAATAACATTATAAACGTGATAAGATATTATAATTTTAAAATGTTATAATATTAAATTAATTATAATTTTTTTTAATTTTGCATTTCATCCCATATTAGTTTTTATTATTATAAATAAATAATTTTAAATATTTTTTTTTTGTATTTTACAAATAATTATTTGTTAATAGTATTATTAATAACATTATAAATGTGAAGAATCTGAATCTGTAGTAGGTCTATTGAAAAATATATAGACTTATGGTGATCGTTAGTACTAAACCAAATATTAATGCAAGATCCTTTAATGATTGAATAGTTTGGCCGAAGGATTATAAGTAGGCCTAACCTATAATTTGGCAGCCAGTCATCTCAATTAAAAAGTGGGCCTTTACAATGCTTTAATTATTTAAATATTGCTTAGTTATGTGGAAAAACAACTTTTACTCGCAGATTTAATTCCTTTTTGAGCACTTAATAAAGGTCTAGGCATATTTGTATTAAGTCCCTTACCCTGCATTTATTAAAGTTGCGCTTGAAACATGAACCTATTCGTTGAGAAAAAATTATTCACACACAGCTGTGGTAGCCTTGTGTTTTAAAACTAAAACCTTTGTGGCTATGTAGGACCTTCTAGCAACTAAATGTCAACGTCTATGAGTAGTGTAATAGTTTTTCGAGAGAAATGACAATGTTTTTCATAAAGACATAGGCCTAGTTGTATTAAATAGGTATACTGTGGTATCATAATTAAAGTTTCACTTGATACCTGAACCCAGTTATTGAGGAAAAATTTTTTCACTCCCAGCTATAGAAGTCTGGTGCTTATTTAAAAATAAGTAAATTAGGCCTAATGGCTTGAACATATCAACACTAACGAATAAAATAATGATTGAGTAGAAAAATAAATTGTACTTGAATTTTTTATTCCTTTTTCTAACACTTCATAAAGGCCAAGGTCCAGTTGTATTTAGCCTACAATAGTTAAAAGTTTCACTTAAAACCTGGGTTCAGTCGTGGACATTTTTTTTCGCAAACAGCTGTGGTAACCTATAAGGTGAAAATAGCAAGTAATACATTATTGTATACAATCATTTCCCTCACAAGGATACGGAGAATTTAATGATACTTTATTCATATTATAATTATTTGAAAACCTTTTTATCTCTACAACTTTAAACAACTCACCAAAATCACAAAGAAACGTAAATATTAAACTGTTGATCGAAATTTTAATTTAAGTTATTGGGTTACCGGGTTATTAAAGTATTATAATATGCAATTAGTAATCCTTTTTATTATTATAAACTATTCCAAACTGTCAAAACATAATATTTCACGCATTATTAATACGTTTTTATTGAATTATTAGGATCCCGCTAAGCGATATGGCAATACCCCGTGACTTAGGTGAATTTTGATTTAACTTCTTATCATAGCTTATATTTTTATTAATTTTGGTTTTAGCTCAAATCGTTTATCCGTATCCTTATGAGTAGAAGGATGATGTTAAATTATTATTTATTTACTAGCTTGTATAAAAAGTGTCTTATATCTACTGGTTTTAGCGCACCCTTCCAACCTTTTTTTTAAACACTCTAGTTTATTCTTAAGCAGGATAAAATAAATCATTAAATCTATTAACTAGATCATTAGATCTATTAACTAGATTTAAAAAGAATGTAATAGTTTTTGGAGGGAATAATACTATATAACATATTAGTAAAATGTGTCTGAAACATGCAAAAGACTGTATGTTTTATGTGTTCTACAGCCTCATTTTGAGGTTATGAACTGGAAAAAACAATTAAAAACTAAACATTTTGTGCTATTGAATATGTACTATATAACAGTTCAAACTTTTGTTTATAAAATCATAAAACATTCTTACCTCTAGAAAAAATTCGGGTTTCATCAAAGTAAACAAAATCCACATATATTGAATCGGACATATGCTGGAGGTATTCTCGAAAAAAACATATTCTCTTGGCACATATTTCGGGCTTATGCTCGCCTTTACAATCTGTTATATTATTTGGTTTAATGTGTAATTTAACAAACAAAAATCAATATCCTAGAAAATATGTTTAGGCCTATGAAATAAATGACAATGACAAATCAAAAGCTATTCTAATCAACAAAAATCTATTTTAAATTCACTACTCTTAAACAGTTATAACAAAGTCTCTAATAAAACTACAATAATTTATCACTTGAAATCTTAGCCTGGTATTTTATTTATCAACACTGGAGAAAGACTAGCAAGTATTTTTTATTACACTTCACAGATTTATTTGGAATACTAGAAAAATCCTAAAACTCTAGATTCAGCCTATAGGGCAACACAACACAATCTTGGGGCTAAAATATTTATTTAATAGTCTTGATACACTTACATTTTCGAATAATGTGTATCGATCACTGAGAAACACTGGTTTTTTTTATCACACGATTTAATGTTATATTAGATAAATAATTATTCTAAAATCACTAAAAAACAGTTTATTTTCCTAGGATAACACGCTCACACACCGAACTAATATTCACAAAGAACACACAAATTACTAAGTAGCCGAATTAATATTAAAAAAACACTCTATTATTCAAATTTGTAATAAAATTATTAACGGTAGCATAGACATGCCTAAATAGGTACTCAATCATCAAATATTTTGTTCTCTTCAAATTGTTGACTCACGCACGTGGTTTTATTAACTGTATTTTATACGATAATTAACTCTTATAATGTCTATTTAAAATTGTTAGATTTTGGTTATGAAAATAACCGTTTGGTTGGTTGTTTAGTTTTGAAGTTTTCTTTGGCTGTTGAATTCAAATTAATTATTAAAAGCAAGAGAACGTTAAAAGTGGCCTTGTATGCTGAAAACAATATGGCCACTGGATATAAGCTATGTTGCCGGTTGATGACGTAGAGGAACTTATTGAAGGTTGGAGGGCGAATTGTATTAATACTCATGTTCACAAAATTTAAACTTTATATTATTTCACAAACATTTTGTATCTTTTTTCCTCTTTATCATCACAAACCATTTATTTGTGTTAAAGATATGCGAGGCCAGTTATAAAAATATTAATAACTGAATATAATACCATTAAATGTAAAATTTCACGCTCTATTTAACCTGTATTTGCCACAAGAGTTAAAAGAAAAACTATAATGAATTTACTAGACTTTTCTTTCTTAAATTTGATTATGGAAACGAAAATTATACTGTAATCCTTGGGGAAGTATTGTTAAAAGTGATTGATAATATTTTTAGTGATAATAATAGTAATACTTAGCAAATAATAATAATTTTCCAATATGTTGACAAAAGTTACTTTCAGAGAATGTTGGCATTACTGATAGCATCTGATAGTTTCTGCTAGCTGTCATGTAAAACCAAAGAAGCGATGGGCGTACTTTAGTAAGGATTTGTTTTTCTGATAAAAATAATTTAATAGTAAAATTTAGTTAACTAATTACTTATCTCGGTTAAATTTGATTTAAAAAAAATAGCTCTAACGATTTGGTTCAATATTGGCATCGAGTGACCAATTTACATTATTATTAATAATATATATTTATCCATCCAAAATAAATAAAATTTAAGGATAGTCTACTTACGACAAATGATCTAAAATTTGAATTTTTTGGAAATTGGCTTTGAAGATTGAATTCAAATTGGTAATTTGGGAATGTTTTTTCATTATCAATAAGAATACATTTTTATTTTTACAAATAACAAAACATGTTAGGGTAGTTTACAGATAATTTATTTTTGAAAATTTGAATTTTGTTAACCTTATTTGAACAATTTGTTTTAAAATTATATACAGAGCTTGATTATCGTGATTAACAAAATGTGTTTGTTTTAATGTGGAAAACAATACTCAAGGGTAGTTTACTCAAACTTAACCATCATATTTGTAAGATTGTGTCCTACCATTTATTTATTGGAACTAGTTAATGTGCGATTTTTGTATACAGGTCTGTATTTAAAAAAATTCAAAACACGACTTACCAGCTTTCCTAGTACTAGAACACTCCTTTATCGAGTTCCTAGATGAAAAAAAATTGTTTTATAGGAGATTTCCACTAACACCACAAACGAATGCTGGGGTCAATTCTTTAAGGGCTACTCTCCTCACCATATTTACTTAGATTTGTTTTTTTTTGTCACTAAAATAAAGAACACTAGTACTCAAGCGTACCTATACAAACATCTTAACTGTCCAAATCTTCCACCTTTAAATTAACTTTATGCCAACTATTTAAAATTCTCAAAGTCTAAAAGAGGGATTTGGAGATGAAAGGTTCAGTTGCATCCAGCAATGGTGGGTCAGCGTTTAAGGCTTTTATTCAGGTGTTCTCGGTAAAATTTTAAGTTTGTTGTTCCACCAAGTTGGCCGTACAAAGTTTGGCACGGGGCAAATTGGATAATGAATATTGATGGCATGTACATTGAGACATTAGATGTAACTTCGAAGACTTTTCTATAGACGAGAAAAGTAGGAAAAAAGGTAGATATCAACACTAGAACTTTGAGATGATTTATACCTAAAAATGGTTACTTCGAATTTAAATGTGATTTATCACTTTACTGAGCAAGAATTTGATTTTGGTTCGAGTGTTTTCACATTATTTTTTTTCATTACGCCTTACTACGGTTATATGTGAGTTTCTTTTTCTTCTTCTTCTTCACTCAATGGTTAGGTTATCTGCCTGTTACGTCTTCAAAAATTTAAGCTATTTCTTTTATAAAATAGATGGCATATTTATAGTAGTGGGGTAAGAATACGGGACATAAAATTGAGATAAAATACCCCCGAATTTGTATAGATAGAGAGTGGGAAGCTATTTAAGAAAAAAAACCACCCTTATTCCCCCAGCTGGGATTCAAACCTTTACTTATCCTTCTTCGGCAAACTAAATTAGATAAACCTGACATTTTGTCCGCGTGTCAATCCACGCGGGTTTTTTTCCACTTTTAAGTGCCACAAAATACAAAATTTTAATAATTTATCTAAATTAGGAGCCTTTGAGAGATTTTATTAGGGAATTAATAAATAAAATATTTTATACTTGAAATAAAAATGTCCAGTTTTATTCCAACTTAATTTTCATATAAGAGAATTGTTTCAATGACCGACGTTTTGGTCGTTGTTGCCATTTTAGCGCCAACATTTATTTCACTAATGATAAACAAATAACCGAAGTTATTATATTGGTTTTAGTGAGGATATACTCGCATATAGATCTCATATTCTGAAAATTGAAAAATGACACCTGGACACGGAAATCAAACCCGGGTCATTTGGCTTAGTACGCCATTGCACTAACCACTGAGCTATCCAGGAATCATCCTGCGCCTAGGGTCATTCTTCATTCATATTTTAAGGCAGAGTCTATGATGGACGTGCAGAAATCGTTGGCTACAAATGTGTGATTTAATAAGATCTTCACTAAAACAAATATAATAGCTTTGGCTATTTGTTTGTTTCCAGTAAACTAAAAAAGTACTCATCGGATAGAGATGAGACTTCTTCTGTTATACTCCTTAAATTTAAGAATAAAGAATGAGTTATATACCATCAAGCTATCTCATGATCTCATGTCGAAAAAACCGACTGTTAGTGTAGTTGTGTTTTCGTTTTGAATTTGTAACAATTCAAATATATTAACTTTTAATGCATAAATCTTCTTTTAAGTCTCCTTGGCAGCTAGGGGTTTGGAAATACCAACAAACGATGAATATATAATTAATTTTTTTTCTGTCTTACTTGATCGCCAAATCAACTGCAATCCAAAGAATAAATTTTAATATTAAAATTTCTTGATACTAACCACTTTATTTGGGAAACCATAGTTTTTGTTACTACACATATTGTAGCCTGAAGTATTAAACTGCCTAATTACTGATTACTGGTATGAAAGGTTGCCAAATATAGAATGTTTGTCTGTCTATCCATTTGTTCCTTTCCAGCAAGGCAAAGAAGTAGGCCTATTCATCAGATCAAGACGGACTTCTTCTGTTGTACTTCTTATTTTTCAGATAATCACGGTAAGCTATAAACTATCATACTAGCTCACCAGCGAGAAAAGTAGTGTAGAAAAAAAACGGTGTAAGCAGTGAACATACGTCCTGGCTGGTATTGAGGGTACATAAGCAGCACGTGGTATGATCCAGGGTCAATGTTTCTTTTTAAATCTTAGTACGCATAAAAAACAATGCTCTTTAACTTTAATCTTTTTCTAACATTTGAAGTTGTTTAATGTGTTGATGTATTGTTTAATGCGAGCGAAGCTGCGGGCAAATGCTAGTTATTAATATAGTGAAATGATAGCAAATTTGGTAGATAAAAAATGGGTTTACATTTTTGACAGTCCTTTCCATGATAATATTTCCATGAATCTGTCGCTTAGACAGTTCAAGTCACTGCTACTAAAGGTTACTACAATTAAAGGGAAAGAAAATAAAGTTTTAAAGTTTAAAACCAAATCACTTTTATATGAGTGGAATACTGTCCCCCCTTGTGCTGACCAAAATGGTTTGGGTGCGCTTAATATTATCATCCACATTAATATCCCTAGCCTCGCCAACACTTAATCAATTACATACAATTTTTTGCTCAGCAGGTCGTTGAGAGTACTGAAGCGATGCAGCGGGGAAATGTGGTTTTAGTCCAGTAAACATCTACACGCTTCATGAATTTTCAAGTGGACTTGCCCGTTTGAACATTTTCATCACACAAACAATATTAGAAATAATCATTTAGCTAAAAAGTATGTGTTTTACAGTTTATTTTTGGTACGTTGAGTATTAATACCAGTCTGGGATATCGGCTTCTTTGCACTAATGCTGTAGGGATGATGAAGGTGGGGCTTAAAGATAAAATGTGTCCACATTCGCTTAGAGGGAAAATGTGGAACAATTTCTGGTTTAAAAAACACCCTCAAGTACACCTATCCGGGATTCGAGACCCGACTTCTCACACCAATGAAAAATAAGACAGTATGAGACCAACCCCTTTGTCGGTGTGCCCATCGGTGTGGGTCACCCGTTGAGTGTACAGTACAAGTGCAGAAGTCGTCGTTTCTCTCCCAGGGGTGATTAACATTGGATCACTTACGTTAGTTTAATAACTATTACAACTTATGGGGTGCATTGTCACCTCACAGAAAAAACACAAATGAAAAGGCTATTAGAAATGATATCACCTAAACTAAATTCTTATTATATTATATCACTACAATAACAATAACTGAAATAATATTAATAATACGTAATAATAATAATGTATTACACTTCCTGCGTTAGGGAAAATATAATTAAAATATAAAATGTAATGTATAATATTTATTGTAAAATATAAGTTAAATAACATAATTTTTACTTTCTCATATCAAGAAAAATTATTGGGTTCGTAATAAAATCGATCTCAAAATTAAAACAAATTTTTACATATTATGTAAACACAAGCCCAAAAAAGGTCGATTTTACAATTCTGTCCGAACCCATATTCGTCAATCTGTCAGTCTGTTCCTGGCCACGGATCCAAAACAGTTTGATGAATTTTGTTCAAACTTTTATATATATAATAGGACTATACCATATATTTTACCCTACCCCTCAATTAAGGGTAGTTTACTGATGAGCAATTTTTTTAAGCCCAATTTTTTTGAAAATAGCCATAAAGATTTTGTTTAAAATGAATATCTAAGATTTGTTTGACGTCACAAATAGTTCTATATAAATGATTTTCGGGAGAAAATTCGTTGAAGGCTATTTACTGATGACTGACTGATTTTTCAAGAACTTGAAATCTTTTACAAATGGCTTTAACGATTTAGTTAAAATTAGGTATCTTTCTTGAGTGTTTGACATGAGTCATAACAAATAACCGTGAATACTTTATTTTTGTAAAACATTCGATAAAGGGTATTTTATTAAGAAGTTATTTTGGAAAATTCAAATTATATTGAAAATGTTTAAAACAATTTTGCTTAGAATATATATCTGGGTAGTGTTTGATATGAACATGACAAATAAAGCTGTATACTTGTTATTGAGGAAGGAAATTCGGTTATTGGTTTACTGATGACTGTTTTTAAAAATTATTTGATTATGTTAAAAAAAGTTTCAGCGATATGGTTCGAATTTGGACTAGTTTGCATATCAATAATAATAATGCAGCGTTATTTATATAAAATAAATTAATTTTAGGGTAGTTTACTTTCAACAAACTATAACAAAATTTGAAGGTTTTGGAAATTGACCTTAAAGATCGCATTCAAATAATAATCTGGGAATAGTTTTTCATGATAAAAATACGTTTTTATTTTTACAAATAAAAACAAATTTTAAGGTAGTTTACAATTTTTTTAAATTTAATTTAGTAAAATATATTTGAACAATTTAACTTAAAATTTATAAGAATCAACTAGCCAAAGCTATCATTTATGCTATTAGTGAGGGTTACTCCATCTAAATATCACATTCTGAAAATTGAAAAATGAAAGCTGGAAACGGGAATCGAATCCGGAACCTTTGGCTTAGAACGCCAATGCTCTGTCGAAAGTGGCTGCGTTATCTGATAGCTCGTGGTCTTAAAAAAATCATACATTTGTAGCCGGAGATTTCCGCACGTCCATCATAGACTCTGCCTTAAAATATGAGTGAAGAATGAATCTGGACACGGGACGATTCCTGGATAGCTCAGTGGTTAGAGCATTTGCGTACCAAGCCAAAGTCCCGGGTTCTACTCCCGTGTCCAGGTGTCAATTTTCAGAATATTAAAATTTATATATAAAAAGTAAGGCTGGACCAATGAGCCCTTTTTCAGATGATGCCGATATTTTGTTGCCGATATTTCTGGAAATCGATGCCGATTTTTTCCCCCATATTACAAATGTGTACAGTAACAAAACTCAAAAACAAAATTATCTGATTTTGCCACTTTTATACTTTTCATGATAGGTGTTGTTGAATAAAAGTTTAGATTAAAGTTTTAGACGTTAAAGTTGGTTAGATGTATTTAATTTTATTGCTAGGCATACTCCGCAGTCATATATTTTTTTTTTTAGCACCGCGTCTTACTACCCGTTCGGGTTATACGCTTAAGTACTAATTACACTAATGGATTAGGAATTGGGAAGGTTGAATTTAGAGGAAGTGAACCCGCATTTGCGTGGAGGGAGAGTGGAAAACCATTTAGGAAAAACCACCCCCAGTTCACCCGACCGAGATTCCAACCTCGATTTCCCCGTCCTCGGTGGTCTGACTCAACACGACTGGCGCGTTAGCCAACTACGCCACCGAGGCGGGTCGCAGTCATAATAAACAAGAATGTGATTTTACATAATTACAAATTACCAAAACAGAAAAAAAAATATGCCAAGAAAGGCATTGTTTATTGAAGTACAAATAAAAATATTCCCACGTAGTTGAAAGTTTTGTGTTTGCTGTTTATCATATTATTAATTCTCAATTAAATGATCAATATATTAACTACCAGTGAAATGATAAAATAACCAAACAACTATTCATAACAGAGTTAAATTGGTACTTCAACATTACACTTGAACGCGCTTTAAGAACTGATCTCTGGGAGTGCTCAGTGAGCGATCGACCGAGTGGATCTTGGAGCGCTCAGTAATTGGCATGCAGCTGACGTCATGCACCATAAAGGAAATAAAAACATAATTACTGATAGCGGTTCTGTGCGGCTAGCTCCTAAAGTACGAAATAGCACAATAATGATACACTATCTTGGACCTATTCGTTGTTTTTGCTGTGTGAATAAGTTCCGGTTAAGTAAATAAATATATTTATCAAGTAATATATTTATGAAGTATTTCATAATTTGAAATAAGCCTTAAGGTAGATAAAATTGAATGGTTTATTTTCTTTAGAATGTTGGTTTTGCTGTTTATTTTAAAATAAAATATCCAACGCATAGTTAAAGAGTTTGTGTTTACATGCAAGAGACTGCGCTTAAATATTTTTGTTTAAACTATGAATTGCATTTTCATCACTTGATAGTTTAAAATCTATGTATAGATTTTGAATTATCGGCGTAAAATATCTGCATAAAAAAAGATTATCCTCGGCCGATTTTGCCAATATCGGCCGATAAATCTGATCGGTTATCGGCATCGGACCAGCCCTAATAAAAAGTGATTATTGTAACAAGATGATGATTTGTTTATGAGTAAAACTTAAGTAATAGTGGTTTATTAAAAAAACCTATTTTTGAACATTTTCTTCGAAGCTATTAGACACAATATAAGAAAGTTTGTGCAATTGGGTCTTACCATTTTTTTTTTTTTTAATATTCATCCAATTGGTCTTATTCTGAACATTTCAAACACATTTCCTTCTTGAGTTCTGGGAAGACGGGCCTTTTGCATTTTGCACAAAAGATTTTACCTTTCTTATCACGCGAAGGAGATCAAAGGCTATATCGTCCCTGCTTTGACATCTTTGGTTCGGTCCTTCGGTTGTGGTTATTGATGTTCTACTTTATTTAGTTGTATTGTTTTATCCTCTATGCCACTACCCTTATCACTATTTTCACCCACTCACTGTCATATTCTGGTAGACTCGAATGTTGGCTAGGCTGTTAGTCCTAAAGGTCATGACTGATTCTGTTGATTTTACCTAGACGTAGAAAAAGATCATAGGAATAGCATAAAAGTGACCCACTTCGGTGGTCTCGTGGTCTAACGCGCTATTCTCGCAATAGACTAGACTGCCGACGACGAGGAGATTGAGGTTCGATCTTGGTCGGGTTTGCTGAGGGTGGTTTAAAAAAAATAGTTTTCTAATCTCCTTTTACACAAATGCGGGTATACTTCCTTTAAATATAGCCTCCCTTATTCCTAAAACCATTAGCGTGATTAATATATATATGTCTATAGCCCAAACGGGTAGTAAGACTAGTGCTAAAAACACCACAGTAAAATAATTAATATAAAATATTATATCGATGCTACAACTTGGCTAAAATCACAAACGTTAAAATTTGTGAGGCATGTGAACACCTCACTTACCTTGTAATATATATATCAACAATTCACTATGCAATGGTTAAACTACGACTGACACCCGCCTCGGTGGCGTAGTTAGCTAACGCACCAGTTTCGTGTTGAGCCAGACTGCCTAGGACGGGGAGATAGAGGTTCGAATCTCAGTCGGGTGAACCGGAGGGGGGTTTCCTAAATGGTTTTCCACTATCCCTCCACGCAAATGCGGGTTCACTTCATCTAAATTCAACCTTTCTGCTTCCTAGATTATCAGCGTAATTAATACTTAAGCATATAACCCAAACGGGTAGTAAAACGCGGTGCTAAAAAAATTACGACTGAGTAGAGCAGCCAATGAGTAGCTAGGGAGTAAGGAGCGTCTGCGTAGTATTTAAAGTTTAATGCAAAAAACATGTTCAATGGGATGAGAGCGCACTATGAGTAATTGCAAGTTAAAATAATATATTGTTTTTGTGTAGACGCATTTTGCTATGGCCATGTAGCTTTGGCCGTCGGTTTCAACTCTTCGGTTTTACCGATGGCGGAGGATCGCTATGCCCATGCGTGTGAATGTTTGGTTAGCTCAAACTGATGGTGAGATGTGATGCACTCACATATACACACATGCGTATTCAAAGATAACAATGAGAACTGTATTTCTGAATAAAATTTAGTTTTAAAAAATGACATGCACTTTATTTAATGGCTTGACGCAAGTTGTGTACAAAGCATCACGCTTCTATTCACGTCTTCAGTCGGGAGTTTGTTGGTTGAATAGAGGAAGCGAAGCAGGGAAAATTGGAGCAGAGGCAGCCCCGTCAAACCACACAACAACTTGGGAACGTTACATCCGACATTGTCCGTGCATCACACTGCTCATATTGTTCGGGAGTGAACAAGGTAACACGTGAGTGAGGAGGTATTTCTCAAACTGGGTGCACACCTCCCCAATGGGGGCTAACACCACCTCGGTATGGGTTCATGCCGCTCCAAGCTAGGTTCACATAATGGATTAGAGAACATTTTATTATATCTGATTAGCACCTTGAAGAAGTTTTTAAAACACATTTAAAAAAATCAGCAGCGCTACCAACATTGACCTAAGTTCGCTATCTTTAGCTTCTATTTGTCTAAGTTGGCACCGTATTTCAAATGTGACGCATGCAAAACATGTCCAATGGCGTATACATCTACATGAGTAGTTCTAATTACTTTTGACTTGTCAGGAAAGGATTTTAATCGGCGAATTGGTCATAGGGGATAACCTAGATGTATGATACGTATTGATGTTTGATATTAGTCTAAAAAAATGTAATAATGTAGTGCACAAGATTTTGAGAAAACATACTTAACTTAATTCCTACGCAAACCACGCTGGTACCAGCATTAGTGATCGCATGGTTTAGTAAGGTAGGCCTGGGTAAATTACAGCCTGAGGGCCGAATGCATCCCATCACGTATTTTTATGTGGCTCGCATCTATTATCAAAAATATGACTGGCCTCTTGGTCTAGTAATCAGCGCTCCTGGCTACTCATATAAAGGTCACGAGTTAGATTCCCAGCGGTTTAGTAGGTATTTTAACCGATTGGGGGACTGTCCCTAGGGTCACGATGGTCTGGTTAGTTAGGCTCCACAATTTCATAATGAGTTCATAAACATCATGACGTCATCTCATTGCGGGTATGACGTTTAGGCAACTTTCGCGATACACCCTGGGCAAAGTTCTGTTCCCACAGAGCGGCTAAAGGTCTTCATATACGGTGATCGAACTACCTACTACATTGATTGCAGTCAAATATTTAAACACCAGAATTTGAAAAAATCTTATGGAAAAATACACCTGTATACATAAATATATGATATATATACATAGTCCTATATAAAATATATATAGGCCTATATAAAATATAATATATCAAATATATATGTATCATATACATATATCTATCAAATATATATAGATATACAGTGTAAAAAAGACAGAATTAAAAAATATATATATTCTTATGGAAAAATACACCTATATAATAAATATAATTATATATATTTAAAAATACCAGAATTACACGTGACATTAAATAAATGATGAAAGATATGAAAAAATTGCATTCAGCTACTAAAGTTCTGTTTTTAAAGAATTGCTTAATTTTATATAGCCTATAGTCTTTCTTTTTATTATTGTCTATATTATTTTATTATTTTTTAAAACAATAAATTGCATCAACAGAAAAAAAAATTGTTGGCCCATTCTTACATTTAAGATTTCAATGCGGCCCTTTAGTAAAAAAGAACCTTGGCCTGGTCCAAGTAAGGTATAAAAATTGCAATAGACTAGATATCAGAGAGAGATTACCGGATCGAGATTTTAATCTTGGCAGAGGGGTCACAAGAGGTGGAGGTAGATTTCGACACATGATCTTCTATACTATTCTCAGGATAACGTGGATACACTTTTTATAGCTACCCTCCTCATTCCTAACCCATAGATTTTGCTGCTAAAAATAAGTAATGTATTTAAAAGTATCAACTAAAATAAATAAATTACAAGCTTATAGCAGGACTTTGAGTTATCTTTTCACATAAATGAGTATAAATAATTAAAAATAATTACTGTTTACACTGGCCGTTATCTAACCAAGGACATCTATGGTTGTAGTCATGATGTGTTTGAAATTTCTCCCTGTATATACATTTAACTAAAACTTGCATCAATGTTAAAGTTCGTGACATTATTACAAATAGTATTATCTTAATCTAACATAAATTACTTTCTCTTTAATCACATCATGTAATAATATATTTTTACTCTTGTCCCCTCATGTATATTTTACCATATGTAGAGGCACGAAAAAATAGCAGTTTAAAATTTTAAATTTGAAGTGTGATCAGCTTTTACAAATATTATGTTAATAATCAATTTGTAACACCTTAAATTTAGACTGTTCCCCCCAGGTGAGGGACATCGTCTTAAATATAGGTATATAATAAATATTTTTTAAAAATCCTTTTTAGCACCTGTGTAGTATAATTTACAATTGAATGAAAACGACGGAAGCCTCTGGAGGACCAGTGTTACGAACACGGACAAATGGACTGTATGGTGGAAAGGAAATGGATAGAGGCAACTCACCTTCACTTTATGTGGTATGACTGGCAGTGTCCTGGCGCAGTCCTCTTCAACAACCCACACGAATAAAAAACTACACCACTTCCGGGTGAAGGTTCACGGAACCTTATCACTTCTGTCTTGAATTGAGTCTCCGTGCACGGCACAATTAAATCAACAAAAACTAAAAACACCACGCCAGCGACACTTGGCGGGAAAACAATAAACATATAGTGGTCCAGGTATGGTCTTGTTGCCTCCAAGAGTGGGGAAGGTTAATGTAAGATATGAAAAAACTAAACAAACAGAACTAAACCTCAACAATAACAATCAAAAACTCACAAACCAAAACAAAACAAAACAATTCAATTTCGAGGCATAGAGAACCTAGATAAAAGGAGCACTATTCAAAGATATAACATAGAGGAATGAAAATGAAGTATAGGATTAATAATATTCGTCAAACAATAGAAAAATATACAAACATACCGCCCACCAAAAACTAAAATGAGTTTTTTAAGAACAACAAACCAGCAACAAAGATATGTACAGAATAATATTTATAGGAGAATGTATCCTTCCTATTGATTAGGAAGTGGACATAATTTTACAACCGGTCGTTTGAGGGTCCCGTGCTCGGTGCGGACACTTACGACTCTCGTTATCCCATCCCTTCCAGGGTACACCTCTTCTACTCTTCCGAGCAGCCACCTGAGTGGAGGAAGATTGTCTTCCTTTATCAAGACTAACTGTCCTTCTTGTAAATTGACCTTGTTTGTAGTCCATTTTTGTCGCTGTTGGAGAGTATGGATATATTCCCTTGACCATCTTTGCCAAAAGTGCTGATAGGCTTGTTGTATCAACTGCCAGCGTTTCAACCTGTTGGTAGGTAGCTCAGTTACGATCTCCTCGGGTGGTCTGGTGAGAGAATGACCCACTATGAAATGTCCTGGTGTCAATGGATCAAGGTCATTCGGATCCGCAGAGAGAGCACAGAGAGGCCTGGAATTTAGCACGGCTTCAATTTGAATGAAGAGCGTGGAGAGGCTTTCAAAGGTAAGTGTCTGATCACCCACCACTCGTTTTAGGTGAGTTTTTGCCGACTTGATACCAGCTTCCCATAGTCCACCAAAATGTGGAGCTGAAGGTGGGTTGAAATGCCAATTTATGCCTTGGACCGAAAGTTTATCTGTTACCACTTTGGTTTCGGTATGGGATTCTAGATGCCTTTGTAGTTCTGTACAATGGCGCTTGGCACCTACAAAGTTTGTGCCACAGTCGCTATAAATGTCTGAGCACATACCCCGACGGGAAATAAACCGAAGAACGGCATCAAGAAAGGCCCTTGTGCTTAAGTCTGATACCACCTCAAGGTGCACTGCCTTAGTTGCCAAGCACACAAACAAACATAAATAAGCCTTGAGCACCTTAGAATTCCTTAATTCAGATGATTTTATCTGGAAGGGTCCTCCATAATCCACTCCAACTCGCACAAATGGTCTTGATTGCTGCACACGTATTGCTGGGAGGTCCCCCATGAATGGTTGGAGAGCAGGTGCCTTAAATCGAAAACATCTCATACACTTGAAGATCCGGGTCTTTATAACAGTGCGTGCTGAGAGAATCCAGTACTGGTCTTGAATGAGTGAGTGGGTTGTTCGAAGTCCAGCATGAAAATGAGATACATGGTAGTGATCAACAATGATATCGGTGATATGACTATTTTTAGGCAACAGAAGAGGATGTTTTGTGTCATACCGCAGTGAAAAGTGTCTCAAGCGACCTCCTACCCTCAATAGGCCCTCCTGGTCGAGAAACGGGTTTAGGCCCCTCACGCGGGGTGAACATTCCCGGCCCTTCTTTATTTCTTCAAGTTCTGACTCAAACGCCTGTTGTTGAACTTGTTTGATACGTAACATGCGGGCCGTCTTGAGCTCCTTGGACAACAATGGGCCTTTACAACGATCTTGATTCTTTACTTTGGAGTTCTGAATAAACCGTGCTAAAAATGCGATGACTCGTTGCAGCTTTATCCATGATGAGAAACGTTTGAGAAGGTCTGCCCACCAAGTATTCACTTCTGCTACTAGACTGGTAACCCTTACAATCTTTAATTCAGGTAACTCTACCTGGCAAGTCACCTCAGGCAGCTTGGGCCAACTACTAATGGGTTGTTTCAGCCACTCTGGTCCTGTCCACCAGATGTGGAAATTTGTCAACTCTTCAGGATGTAAGCCTCTAGATGCACAATCAGCCGGATTTGAATTAGATGGGACATGTCTCCAATGTTGTGCTGGTATTGCTGCTTGAATTTGGGCTACTCTGTTGGCAACGAATGTTTTCAAAAGATGTGGTGACGTTTGAATCCATGCCAAAACGATGGTAGAATCTGACCAAGTATACACAGTTGACACCTGTAATTGTTGTTTAAGGTTCTGCTGCACCCACTCCATGAGTGTGGCTAGGAGCTGAGCCCCACAAAGCTCAAGCCTAGGAAGAGATAAACTCTTAACCGGAGCTACTCTTGACTTGGCAATAAGGTTGTTGACTTGAATTTCTCCACTACCCGTGGTAGTTCGAAGATAGACGACTGCTGCATATCCTTTGATAGATGCATCACAAAATCCATGAAGCTGGCAATTAATAGCATCACTGGTTGGTAGGAATCTGTTGATCTTGACATGTGTAAGACATGAAAGTTTGAACAAAACCTTTGCCACCCTTGTCCGAGCTCTGGTGGAAGTGGTTCATCCCAATCAAGTCTTAGGGTCCACAAAGTCTGCATGAACGCCTTAGCCCAGAACACCACTGGAGATAGCCACCCCACAGGATCAAATATCCTAGCAATATTTGAGAGAACTGCCCTCTTCGTTACTGTAATCTCAGAGGGATGTACATGATAAGAGAATGAATCTGATGTGGGGTCCCATTCCAGTCCTAATATCTTAATTATTTGATCTCCATCTTCTTCAAACATGAGGGGAACTTCACGGTGTTCATTTGGTATCCTCTTTAATACTTCAGGGTGGTTGCTAGACCATTTTCTAAGTTGGAAGCCTCCTAGGCTTAGCAATTCAATCAGCTCGTTTTGTAAACTGAGAGCAGATTCCACTGAATCAGCACCAGTGACTATGTCATCAACAAAAATGTCCTTACATAGGACCTGGGCAGCACGAGGGTAACGAAGTTTTTCATCAGAAGCGAGTTGACGCAGGGATCGCATCGCTAAGTACGGAGCTGAAGATACACCATAAGTCACAGTATTCAATTGATATTCTTGAATCTGTTGATCAGGGGATTCGCGCCACAGTATTACCTGGTAATGTCGGTCATCCGGAGTGACAAGTATTTGTCGATACATCTTGCATATATCAGTGGTGAGCACAATGGGATGAAATCGAAAATTCATAACAATTTCCACAATTTCCCTTTGCAGTTTGGGACCCTTCAATAATGTATCATTCAGTGATTGACCCGATGATGTTGCTGCAGAAGCGTCAAATACAACTCTCAGTTTGGTGGTTGAACTAGATTCTTTGGATACACAATGATGTGGAATATAGTATTTAATGTCTTGGATCATTGATGGTTCAATGCGCTGCATGTGACCGAGTTCTTCATATTCCTTTAGAAAGGTCACATATTGTTCATTTAGTTGTGGGTAACGAGCTAGGCGACGTTCCAGCTGAATGAGTCTCTTGACTGCTTGTTGACGTGACTCTCCCAGGTCTGGTTGTGCATCCTTGAAAGGTAGCCGAACAATGTATCTACCCTCATTGTCACGAGTGTGTGTTGTCACATAGTGTGCCTCACACATAGCTTCATTAGGGTCAATGTGTTTAGTCACGGGTAATTCTTCCACCTCCCAGAAGCGTCGCAAAACACTGTCAAGCGATGGTTCAGTAGCAACAAAAAAAGATGAGACACTAGAAGTTATACGTGGTTGAGGTCCTATTCGACCAATTATGATCCAGCCAAAGATGCTATGCAATCCTGAGGGACAATTAGATGAAGTTGAATACCGCCCACCATCAAAGATCTCGGGGTATACATCTGCACCTAAGAGAATGTCAATCGGCCCTGGTACATGAAAATGAGGGTCAGCCAGCTGAAGATGAGCAAACTCCTGAACCATATCTTTAGAAAGCATGGTTGATGGCATTCCCGATGTGATTTTACTTAGAATGATAGCCTCGGTGATCAACTGAGGACCATAAACACCACAGGGTCTCACCTCACATATCACAACCCCCTTGTTGGTTTGCACAGTTGACTGAGAGATCCCTCTAATCGGAATTTTCAAATTGCGACGTGGCAGGCACAGCCGGTGAGCACAGTCTTCAGTAATAAATGATGATTGTGACGCACAATCTATCAACACTCTAACCTTCTGATAAGCACCGTGCCCATCCTTAACCTGTACTACAGCGGTTCCCAACAAGACTGTAGTAAGGCTCACAGAACTGGTGGTAAGTGAGTTGATGTGTTCACCCCGTGTAACAGTGCCTTCATGGCCTGGTGAATGAGCCTGATGGGTAGCATCACCTTGCATATATCTACTGTCTCTATGGGTGTGATCAGTGTGAGAGCTGGTAAAACGTTGGTTAGAGCTAAACGATCCTTGACCGCAAGTGTCAGTGCCTTGATTATTTGACCCTATGTGCAACAATGTGTGATGAGTTTGATTGCAGTGTGGACACTTGAATTTTGAGGAACACTCCTTTACTTGGTGCGATCCCTTTAAACAATTAAAACACAAATTATTTGACATTACCCAATCCCGGCGTTGTGTCGGTGTCTTGCTCGTGAACACTGGGCACTTATAAATACTATGGTTAGCTTGACACACAGTGCAGTGACCTTGATTTGAGTCAACATAAAATGATCTTCTCACTCCAACAGGTGAATTTAGTTTTCCTTCCATCCTCCTGTTGGTTGCTATATGTCTAGTACTCGCGCTAGTTTGCAGTGATATACCTTGATTTGCAGATGACAGTGCTTTGCATTGATTTTCAAGAAATTCCAAAAGTTGATCAAAGCTTGGTAGTTTGGTAGCCGTGTGCGCAAGTTCAAACATCAGCCGTGTCTCTCTATCTAACTTGTTCAGTGTCAAGTTTAGTAAGATAAAACTCCACTCACAAACTGGAAACTTTAACACATTAAGTGCACCCAAGTTCTCCTTAAATGTGTCCACTAGCGCCCTTAAGTTCTGTGGCGACCTTGAGGTTAGTTCCGGGAATTGCATTATCTTCTCTAAATATGTAGTAGCTATTGACCTCACATCTTGGTAACGTTCTGTATGAGTCGCCCAGGCTAACGGGTAGTTCTCATCTGACACCGGTAGTGACTTTAATAAACTTAGGGGCTCACCAGATAATGTCGTCAAAAGATATTGAAACCTTTCCACTGGTGTTAAGTTAAAAATACCAGAATTACACGTGACATTAAATAAATGATGAAAGATATGAAAAAATTGCATTCAGCTACTAAAGTTCTGTTTTTAAGAAATTGCTTAATTTTATATAGCCTATAGTCTTTCTTTTTATTATTGTCTATATTATTTTATTATTTTTTAAAACAATAAATTGCATCAACAGAAAAAAAAATTGTTGGCCCATTCTTACATTTAAGATTTCAATGCGGCCCTTTAGTAAAAAAGAACCTTGGCCTGGTCCAAGTAAGGTATAAAAATTGCAATAGACTAGATATCAGAGAGAGATTACCGGATCGAGATTTTAATCTTGGCAGAGGGGTCACAAGAGGTGGAGGTAGATTTCGACACATGATCTTCTATACTATTCTCAGGGTAACGTGGATACACTTTTTATAGCTACCCTTCTTATTCCTAACCTATAGATTTTGCTGCTAAAAATAAGTAATGTATTTAAAAGTATCAACTAAAATAAATAAATTACAAGCTTATAGCAGGACTTTGAGTTATCTTTTCACATAAATGAGTATAAATAATTAAAAATAATTACTGTTTACACTGGCCGTTATCTAACCAAGGACATCTATGGTTGTAGTCATGATGTGTTTGAAATTTCTCCTGTATATACATTTAACTAAAACTTGCATCAATGTTAAAGTTCGTGACATTATTACAAATAGTATTATCTTAATCTAACATAAATTACTTTCTCTTTAATCACATCATGTAATAATATATTTTTACTCTTGTCCCCTCATGTATATTGTACCATATGTAGAGGCACGAAAAAATAGCAGTTTAAAATTTTAAGTTTGAAGTGTGATCAGCTTTTACAAATATTATGTTAATAATCAATTTGTATCACCTTAAATTTAGACTGTTCTCCCCAGGTGAGGGACATCGTCTTAAATATAGGTATATACATAAATATTTTTTTTAAATCCTTTTTAGCACCACTTCTTACTACCCGTTTGGGCTATATGCTTATGTACTAGCTAGGCTAGTGGTTTTAGGAATTAGGGATGTTATAGTAATAGGAATTGTACCCGCATTTGTGTGGTGGGAGAGTGTAAAACCATTAGATAAAATACCCCGGTACATCAGACCGAGATTCGAACCTCAATCTCCCCGTGATCGTCAGTCTATTTTACTCTCAGAGTAGCGCGTTAGCCCACGCGGTCACGGAAATGGGTAAATTAATTTAGGGGTCCTTGATTATATTTTAGTCCTACTTCTTATGCTTTTGAGTTATCACAGGACACTTATTTGTTGATTTTCCACATGTTACAAACTGCAGGTTTTCTTTAGTTCAGTCATTTGGTCATCGAGAACAATATTGTCAGATTCGACTTCAAGGTCATGTCGTGTTGGAATGCGCCGGGGTCCATTTTCCAGGTGACATATCCCGCATCTCTACCTGCCACACGTGCAACAAAAACAGTGGGATGTTCCTCCACCAGAGTTATACCTCCACGTTCCTCCAACTGCCATTCAAGTGTAACCCCAAGCCATGTTTACTTGCAATGTGATAAGTGTTATATTTTTATTATGAATTGTAATATTTGACATTCAAAATGAGTGACAATGTCACATATTTTATTGATAGTGAAGCAATATTATACGTGTTGAAACGTTCCATCTACACACATTACCAAAGTCCTATTCATTTATATTTTAAACAGTTGCCAATTTACGTTTGCTGGATACCAGAACACAACTATTTCTGATCTACTTTTTCAATGACAAAAGATTTTCACTGAGCTTGAGCTGTTTACTAGATGTTTATACTTTTTACTTTCTCTCTATCTTACAGGTAGAGAAAGTATTGTGATCGTCAAAAAAATCGAACTCGTGATTTTGATGAATTTTGACGTTTCATGACTTCCTGAATCCGAAAAAGTGGTTTTTGAATTTCCGTCTGTCTGTCTGTCTGTCTGTCTGTCTGTACCTCCAACTAGAGCCTAAACTATTTTACCGATTGAGCTGAAACTTGATATCTAGAGTTTTCATAGGGTTGCCCCGAGGGGTTTTTGGAATTGGATATCTACCCCTAAAATTAAGGGTAGTTTACTGAAGGGCAAAAAGAGAAAAAGTCGATTTTCTCAAAATCGGCTCTAACGATTTTGATTAAATTTCATTTATGAACATAAATAAATATTCCAAACAAAATGGCTACTCTCAATATTTCGGCAAAATCGTTTTAAGGGCTCCGGTCTGATGCGTAAATTAACATTTTTTATAATAGCTCCGAAACTATTTGAGATATGAAATTACTTAGCATTACAAATATGTATATATATTTATAATACAAATATTTTATTCGAAACATATTTTTATAAAATCAATAACTTTCAATATATACGCAATTATATATATATTTTTAACTTTTTGGGCATTAAAGCTTAAGTATTGCGACCGTAAGAAAAACTAACCTGAAATGTTGATGTATGTCGACGTCTCATGACCCCCCGAACCCTTAAAAATAGTCTTTGCAATGCCGTCTGTCTGTGTGTCTATTAAAACTTAAAATTAAGGGTAGTTTACTGAAGGGCAAAAAGAGAAAAAGTCAATTTTCTCAAAATCGGCTCTAACGATTTTGATTAAATTTCATTTATGAACATAAATAAATATTCCAAACAAAATGGCTACTCTCAATATTTCGGCAAAATCGCTTTAAGGGCTCCGGTCTGATGCGTAAATTAACATTTTTTATAATAGCTCCGAAACTATTGGAGATATGAAATTACTTAGCATTACAAATATGTATATATATTTATAATACAAATATTTTATTCGAAACATATTTTTATAAAATCAATAACTTTCAATATATACGCAATTATATATATATTTTTAGCTTTTTGGGCATTAAAGCTTAAGTATTGCGACCGTAAGAAAAACTAACCTGAATTGTTGATGGATGTCGACGTCTCATGACCCCCCGAACCCTTAAAAATAGTCTTTGCAATGCCGTCTGTCTGTGTGTCTATTAAAACTTAAAATTAGGGTAGTTTACTGAATGGCAAAAAGAGAAAAAGTCGATTTTCTCAAAATCGGCTCTAACGATTTTGATTAAATTTCCTTTATAAACATTAATAAATATTCCAAACAAAATGGCTACCCTCAATATTTCGGCAAAATGGCTTTAAGGGCTCCGGTCTGATGCGTCAATTAACATTTTTCTAAATAGCTCCGAAACTATTTGAGATATGAAATTACTTAGCATTACAAATATGTATATATATTTATAATACAGATATTTTAACCGAAACATATTTTTATAAAATCAATAACTTTCAATATATACGCAATTATATGAATTTTTTTAACTTTTTGGACATTAAAGTTTAAGTATTGCGACCGTAAAAAAAAAACTAACCTGAAATGTTGATGGATGTCGACGTCTCATGACCCCCCGAACCCTAAAAAATAGTCTTTGCAATGCCGTCGGTCTGTGTGTCTATAAAAACTTAAAATTAAGGGTAGTTTACTGAAGGACGAAAAGAGAAAAATTTGGTTTTCTCAAAATCTGCTTAAACGATTTTGATTAAAATTCGTATCTAGGCGTTGATTAAGATTATAAATAAACTGGCTATTTTCATTTTCCTATGAAAATGATTTTTAGGGTACATTACAGAAGCGTTAATTTCCGTATCTCCACAACTATTGGAGAAACTAAACAACTTATCATTGCAAAATTGTAGGACTATTAGAAATAAAAAACTTTTATTTGACATATATTTTTATAAAAACAGCAGTTTCTGAGATATTTGCAAATATATTAATACAATTTTGTGAGCTTTAGTTGTAAACATATACTACTTAAGTCTTAACGCAATAATACTCCAATGCCATAGAGTAATTAAATATAAGTAAGTATCTAAAAAAAGTATGTTATTTTTCCTTAAATCTCTTAGGAGAAATGTTTGCATAGCAATGATCTATCTCCATTTTAGACTCAATAGTCAATATTTACATTTTTTATTGGTCAAAATGTATAAATGAATAATTAAATATCAATACGATGACTTGAAGATCTGCAACACCTTTTAAAATGTTAAAATTTTAACCAGAAATCGAAATTTTAGTACGAAGTGTTGACCCTTGTGGAAGACATTAAACTGTTTGAAATGTTCTTAGGTGGACAAAGATGCGCCTCTTTTCTCATTGATTCTATATCATTGTATATTATTTTATGCGTGTTCTTATGTGGACTGGTGATGATACAATGTACATTATTCCGTTCAGAAATCTTACGAGTTTATAGAAAGAGAGAGAAAGTCTGTGCGGTGTGCCGTACCATTTATTTTATTTCGCCGCGTATTTTACCTCTTTGGGCTATACGTGTAAGGTTTAGTAGAACGCCAACTATTCTATTGAAATTAATTCGGGACAAAAGTGGTTCAGATAATATAAAATTCTGATAGTAAGGGAAAATCATTCTTATATACGAAAAACACAATTACAATGTCTATTATTAAAAATACATTTTTAAAGAGATAAATATTACAAATGAATAAATGTAGCTATAGATTTTATAGTAGGATAGGAATAACGACCACGTGGGCTGGTTCAGAGAGTGTAGGTAGACTTACATCTTGGTTGGGACGATTCGATTAGTTGGTAATTAGGATAGTCACTGTTCTACTCTATATCTTCTCATATATAATTTTATAAGCCCATTTCCGGTAATAGAAATTACGAGGAAACAACTGAACATATTTTGACAAACAACCACTCATGTTAACGGTTAGGGTTCCAGGATGTCGGGAAAAATAGTAGTTTTCCACGAAAACTCAATTTTCACAAAGAATTTTCAGTTTTTCATTATTTGTTTATTCACCATGGAAACGGTTATTTGCTGTATGGCTGTAAATCTCTAAATAAAATATATCTCTTTGGCTAAAAAATTTTTTAACTTAATCTTTATTTGTTGGTCCAAACACATCACAATTTCTCTTTGGATGAATATTTCTCTTTGGATGCTGGTCATAACACATATAAATTGAGATTTCTAAACTGAGGAAACTGGGGAAACCACATCAATACTTTCACACTCTTTCCCCTCACACACACATACACACACACACACACTCCCTCACTCTATAAAACTCTCTCTAATATAATCTTTTCTCATTTTGTCTCACACACTTTACCTCTCTCTCACACACTCTAACCCTCACATACACTCTTTATCATACAATTTCTCTCACATTATCTTTATTATACTCTTTCTATTAAGCTCTCTCTCAAACAATCTCTCTCTCTCTCTCTCGAACGTTTTATCTCTTGAACGCTCTCTAACAAACGCTCTCTCTCAAACTCTCTCTATTTATTTCTCACGCTATCTCTCTCTATCTCGCTCTCTCTACTCACTAACTTTCTAACTCACTCTCTCTCTAACCCACTCTCTCTAACCCACTCTCTCTCTAACCCACTCTCTCTCTTAAACTCTTTCTTTTAATTTCTCTCTTTAACTCTTTCTCTAACTTTCTCTCAATCTAATTTCTCTAAACTAATCTCTCCCTCTCTAACTTCCTCCCTCAAACTTTCTCTCACACGCCCTCACATTTTCTCTTTCTTTCACACAATATATTTCCCAAAATTTGACACACTCTCTTTATCACCCACACATACACACACTCTCTCACACAATTTATCACGAATTCTCCCAAACATTATCTCTTTCTCTTTCACACACAATCTCTCTCAATTTATTTCACAACAACACTCTCTCCTTACTCACACAATATTTTTTCTCTTCTCCCAGTGTTTTTCTTTATAACACATACACATACTCTCACTATTAATCGCTCACTCACTCAATCTCTCTCAATAGCTCATTCTCAGTCTCTTACACTTACTTTACCACATCTCACACTCACAAACACACTTACACAATCACACATTCAAACACACTCTCATTTTCACTACCACATTTTATCACTCTCTTTATCATATATATCTTAATATATAATTAAATAAGCCCATTTCCAGAAATAATAGAAGATACGAAGAAGTGACTGATCATATTTTGACAAACGAACACTCATTTTAAAGATTAGGGAATAAGGATGCCGGTAAAAATAGTGATCTAAAACTAAAACCCAGTTTTCCTAGCGAATTTTCCATCTTTTCCTTTTGTGTGGGCGTTGGCTCATCTGGACAATCATTCTTTGTTTACATCACCATGGAAACCAGGATTTGCGTATAGCTGTATATTGGTAAATAAAATATTTATCTTTGTTTAAAAATAATATCAGCTCAATTGTTACTTAAGTGGATTGCTGCAACGAATAGATAGAGATCTGGGAAAGGGATCATTTTAAAGTTCTCAACGGGGCGTGAAGGGGGAAAATATACGTTTTTATTCAAATTACACACCAAAAAGTGAGTGAGGGATTATTATATAGATCCTTTCCCAATAAAAAGTTTAAAATACATTTTAGTGCAATAATCTTCATCCGTTGCTGCAACGGCCCACTAGTATTTATATAAATCAGGCTAATGGGGTGGGAATAAGGAAGGTCAAATTTGGAATAAGTTTATCTGCGTTTGTGCAGAGATAGTGTGGGAAACTATTTAGGTAAAGCCACTCACAGTACATCCAGCCTGGATTATACCCCTTGACCTCCTCGTCACCGGCTGATCGGACTAAAGGAGCTTGCTATTTATACCACCTGCCCACCGATGCGAATCTAATTAGTTTTGAGTCTCAATTCTAGTACTAACCAGGGAAACCAATATATTCCGTGGATTAAAAAATATTATATATTATAGCATACTGAGCACCCTCTATTAACCTATAGCTTTAATTTGCAAATGTGTTTTTAAAATATCATTCACAAAACTTTAAGCTGTAGTAGCTTACGCAACTTTTTTTTCGTGCCTCTAACAATGGGATATTGCGCAAGGTTAGTCGTAAGTATAAAATAAAAAGCCAATCACTCGAAATAGATATTCCACAATACGTTACTTTATTAAAATAATACGCTTTTGACCCCAAAATGTAAAGATTGCTCCATCATAGCTGAGATATTTTGATTTATATTGTTATTTTGTTTTGTTGCGACAATAAATGTGTGGAAAATTGTTTTCTACAAGATCTTACAAAACCGTTACCTCGAATATCTGGATTATATCAGGTTCTCACACACGTCTTCTTCAACAAGATCTTCTATTTTCACAACATTCTCCAAACATTTAATAAAATTGTATTTTATTTCCACTTCTAGGAGCTCAACTCAAAAGAAACAGAGAGCTATGAGGTATAGTCTCACAAGTGAAGAATCGATTATTTCTAAAAACATGATAATATATATGTATATATATATATTATAATATATATATATAATATATAAAACAAATCCTAAAATCTCAAACATTATTATTGAACATAAAAACAAGGTAAGCGACCTAAAGATTTCTTTCAAGCAAGGGTAATCAAAGCTACACATAAACACAAATTCACAAGGATTATAATTTATTGGAAGATAGCAGCACTAGTTGGTTATAATAACGCTTATTACTTAATATACCTCTCATGTCCACCAATTTACCCAGCAATTGGCAGGACAAGAATGGACTGAAATGACGTCATGAAGGTCCATTCATTTAATATGAAGCCATGTCCAGACTAGAAAAGAATATGTCCGCGAACAATGTGGACGGTTTTCCGAAAATTTACCTGTAACAACGTGCGGTTATTTGTTCTATTTTGGTCCCAATCCACCAATTGTTTTTTCCCGTCACATCAAAGGATGTTCGTGATTAGGTCAGGATTAGTTTGGACGTCTCGACGAACTTTTCCCCGAACATTCGGTTATTTGCAGGACAGTAGCCGAGTCACACGTGTATTTTTTTTATGTACCTATATCTGTCGCCGAGTTTATTTCTTTGTGTATGTGATAAATAAACATTCAGCCATTGCTACGTGCACATCACTCATCGTACCTCCGATAGAGAGAACAGGTATTCATTTCATGAACTATGGTAGTGACATCGCATGGAAAACCTATCCTTAGGGATACCATCTTTAGACCTCACACCTAATATACCCAACATAACCTCACATTGGAAATTGACGTGGCACGTATCTCTGAGCATCGACACTCATCGGAACCGTAAACTATATCGTGTACTGTGAACTTGCCAAAACCATCACCAGGACTAAAACTTTTTGGCTTGTCTTGGGAGTTAATATAAGCTCTGTCTTACCCCTTTTCCCGTCATTTAAGGCATGTATGTCACTGTGGATTTCCAAAAATACATCAATGGCGGCAATGAAAATGTTTCTATCCAAATACCTGTGTATGTCAATTATTGATCTGCACGAGAGAGTATGTTCATCTTTGAAAATCCTTAAATTGGGTTTCAATCACGTGCATGAAACTGAGTTTGTATGGAATTTATGTTCAGCCGCGATCGTTTGGGGACTTTTAGACTGGCTGAATGAAGATGGACGCATACACCATAAGACATGCGTGACAACAATTTCGTGCTTCCATTCTGTACGTTCAGGTGTTTTCTCAGCTGATCAACTGCCAACGAGAATAGCGTGCCCTACCCCCTTCGTCATAAACACTTATCCACACATTAAGCCTGGGGCGCTTCGGGTCATCATATTTATCGACAAGAACAGTTGGGAGTTTACGTTGATAACTATGGGTTTTTACCAATTATAACGTTTTATTTGAACATTAAAAGCAGAAATGTTTCCCGTTGGTCTCATAACATGTTACAACTTTAAGTTATAAACATAACGTTTGTGGCCGTTACTGTCCCATGTACTTTCTCTACTGCATCCAGAACATTCCAATGATACATTCCTGGCTATATTCTCACACACAACACAAATACAGAGACGCAAAGGTGTTGTATATATTATGACAACGCCTGTTTAATATCGTCGGCATCCTACAAACCCTCAAGAGGCTGACTCCTATCTGCACCCAGTATTCATCCTTTATTGGCAACGGCTATAAAAAGTCATCCCATTCTAATAAGTATTTCCTAAATTATCCATTGAAAAAAAATACGCGTTGTACGATCTAATAAACTATTATTATTTTTGTATCTTTACTTGTAAGATTAACATAAATGCAAAAACACATCTTAAATATGATTTTACTTTTTCAAACATAGACAAAAATAAAAACCCTCTATAAATGGTTTCATTTCCAATTATTTAACTAATTTTAGCTCATGCTACCTCCTCTTATAATTCGTGTGCTGTACTAATCATGAAACAAAGTTTGTCGATTGTGATGCCATCTAGCATCTTATGAAAATTAATAAAGTACATCTATAACCTTTACGCTTTTTTATTATTTATAAGATTAAGAATTAAAACTTAAAGTCCCCCTATTTGGAGATACAATTCAGGATTTTCACTATGGCTGATTATATATGTAAGTGTAGGAAGAGAGATTCTTCCGAGGAGGTACGATTCAGAATTTTGGAGATATAATTCAAATTTTTGAAGGATATATATTCAGTATTTTCATTTGGGCTGTCTATATGTAAGATGTCGGAAGGTAAATTCTTCCGAGGAGGTACATTTCAAGATTTTGGGGATATAATTTCAATTTTTAAAGAAGTTACAATTCAGGATTTTCATTTGGGCTGTTTTATGTAAAATGTCAGAAGATAGACTATTCCGAGGAGATAAAATTCAGCTCCCAAGATAAAAATGATGATAATATTTGATTGTTTTGGTTCCACGTATACTTCAAAGGAGCTTTATACTGGCTCCGGTTTAACAAACCATAAGGGACTTCGAGTCCCAGTTTTAAGATCTAATGGTTACTAAACTCTGGCATCATCTTGCAAGTTACACCTCCGATGAGATCAGACAAGATTAACATGCTACTATACTTAGTAAACGGAGAGTAAGAATATAATGTCATTTATGGCTATTATTTTTTTATTTTAATCGGCCATTTTAAATGCTTACAAAAGATATTTTAATTATTTTTAGCATTTTATACTTTTGTGTGGCAGCATATTCTCATACATGTTCCTTAATCCAGCCCATGGAACACCAAGGTGAGAGCTGTCTCTGTGTCAACATGGGTACAACTTAACAGACGCTTCCACGTAGCGGGGGTGGGCAACAGCATCAACAGTGTGGTGGCTTAACGGCCGCAATAGGGTCGGTGGCGGCTAAGTTCTGTAAGGACCCAGTGACGTGGGATGTATCACGTCCCCTTGCACAGGCTACGTAACTAGTACCAGGCAGCAGTGATAGATCGACTTGAGGCACAGAGCAAATGATGCTTGAGATGGTTCAAGATCAAACAACCACGGGCTTAGCCACATGGAGTGGTAGTTAGCCGTGTGGATAGAAAACGGTAAAACTGCCAACGATCTTTTACCTGAAGACCCTTTTGTCAAGGGGACAAAACCAGTGATGGTTCTTCCTAGGGTAAACCATTCTGGAGGAAAACTAGTTATCCTTTTGGATCTCAGGCCGGGGTCTATTTCAGGAGGAGCGATCAACAAAGAATCATAAATAAAACTTTTCATTTAAGCATAGGAACATGGAATGGAATGGGAAGATGGAAAATTTAAAAATGGAAATGGAAAGGTGTAGTGTGAAAATTGCGGGTTTAAGTGAAGTCCAGTGGAAAAATCAATGTGAAATAGTTTCTGGAAATTACACAAGTTCTACTCAGGTGAAAAGAGTGCAAAAAAAGAGGAATGACAATAGTGATGAAAAATTAAGTGGTGGAAAGTGTAACTAAAGTAACGTGTCCAGTGGGAGATTAATGTTTGTGAAACTAAACGTTGAACCAGTAGATATTTTTATAGTACAAGTATGAATGCCAACAACCAACAACGATGATGTTGAGGTTGAAGAAATATAGGATGAAATCGAAGATATTATTAAACATGAAGCAAGAGGGAAATTGAACACAATCATCATGGGCGATTGGAATAGTGTAGTCGAAGGAGGATGGAAGCAGAAGAATAGGGCTACATGAACTGGGAAAGAGAAACAACAGAGGGCAGATAGATGTCATCAAATTCTGCCAGCGGAATGATCTGGTGTTGACAAACTCCTGGTTCAAGAAACGGAATACGAAACTATACACATATAAGAGCCCAAGAGATATTAGCAGGTACCAACTAGACTATATCCTGGTCAAACAGCGATTCAGAAATAGGTTGAAGAATGTGAAGACATTTCCAGGTGCCAGCATTGATTCGGACCATAACATTCTGGTGGCATACATTGAAAAAAGATTGAAAAAGCTCAGGAACACGAGCAAGAGAAGACCAAGTTGGACTTAGAAACATTAAGAAACAAGGTGACATTATGAGAAATTCAATAGAACAACAGCTTAAGTGAATTGACAGAAGATAAGTGTGGAAGGAAAGTGGAATAGTGTTAAGTATATTTTTTGGAGGTGCTAAATGACAATGTTGGAAAAGTGAAAGAGGACTGCACTAATGGCACTAATCTTCAGAAAATGGAAGAAAGAAGGACATGGAAAAATTCAACAAAAAAGATATATGAGGCTAAATGAGCTAAAGGGAGAAACAGACAATGCTAGGAAAGACTATTTAGAGAAGACATGGGATGAGATTATTGAAATACAAAACAAAAGGAAGGTATAATTTCATGTACCAGAAAGCAAAGGAACTGGGAGGGTATAAAAACAAAGGTGTGCGAACAATAAGAATATAAAACCCCAAAGGTCAGGTGATGACGGATCCTAGAAAGGTTCTTATCATTTGGGAAAGATATATAGTAGAATTGTATGAAAGGAAAGTCGACCAGGAAACCTAGAGATTGAAGCCGAAGAAGAGGTAGAGGAAGACTAAAAGGACCTAGCGTTTTAAAGAATGAAGTGGAGAGAGCCATAAAGGACATATGAAGAAGGAAAGCTGCTGGAGATGATGAAATACCATCTGACCTTTGAAGGAACTGGGAAACAAAGTATTAATGGCTCTGACAAAACTTATAAATAGGATCTACGTAACAGGAGAATGGCCTAGATTTTTAGACGTAACCATAGGGGCTCTAAAGAAGAAGCAAGCCAAGAAATTCATTGACCATAGTACCATCAGCCTCATCCTGATGTGGATAGGACCGTGGCAAGAATATTCAATAGGCGAATGGGACAGAAAATAAAGAGTGTGATGGAAGAAGACCAATTTGGAATTCAGAAAAGGAAAATGAACCAAAGATGCCATTGGTAAACTGAAATAGTTTCATAAAGAATGCTGGAAGTCAAATAAGAAATCTACATTGATTCATTGACTGGCAGAAGGCGTTTTATAGAGTTAAATTGAAGAAACTGATGGAAATACTCAAGAAAATCGGCATCAACTGGAGGGAGAGAAGGCTGATTGCAAACCTGTAGCTGGGACAGTGAGTGAAGGTGAGGCTAAATGATGGAGAGACCAATATAATAGAGATAGGAAGAGGAGTGAGAAAGGGATGCTGTTTTTCACCTAGTCTGTTCAACTTGTATGGCGAGTGGCTGGTCAGGGAAGCTCTAGAGGGGCGTAGCAAGTTCAGGATAGGAGGACGTGTCATCAACACAATAAAACATGCAGATGATTTACAATGCTGGCCAGAAATATAGAAGAATTGCAGGAAATGATGTACCAGCTAGTTGAGAGAGGAAGACGATATGGCATGGAGATCAACATTGAGAAGTCAAAAGTTATGGTGATTTCAAAAAATGAGGGGACACTGAAAATAAAAATTTAAAACCAGGAGTTAGAAAACGTAGAGAACCCAAGCACCTGGGAAGTCTGCTGACAAAGGATTCCTACTGAACTAAATAAATTAGGTTCAAGGATCACCATGGCGAGGAAGCTTTCGACAAAAAGAGGTTACTGTGACCAACAAGTTGAGTTTGGAACTGAGGAAGAAACTGATGAAATGCTACATTTAGAGTATCGCAATGTATGGAAGCAGAAATTGGACTCTTAGGAAGATGTAAAATAAATACTTGGAGAGCTTTAAAACGTGGTTCTGTAGAAGACTTGAGTATATCAGGAAGACAGACAGAGTGACAAATGAAGTCCTAAGAAAAGTGGGTGGAATAGATCCATTTTGGATGTAATTCTTCGGTGCAAAGCAAATTGGATCGGACGCATCATAGGAGGAACTATCTTCTGCACGACGCCATAGAATGAAAGGTTGAGGGAAAGAGGAGCTTAGGATGGAGGATTCAAATACTAGATGACTTGAAGGAAAGAAGAAAATTCTGGGAGCTGAGGGAGGATGCAGAGGACAGGGTGCATTGGAGGTTATAGGTTTCACTGACAAAAGGAACGGATCTGTCATAAGATAGAACACTTAATAAATAATAATAATAATAATAATAATAATAATGGAAATTATTTGTTTCATATGATATAGAATAATAAATCTAAAAATTACTGTAAGCCTTCTTTAATATTTTGATTGGACTTATAAAAATAATACATTATTTTTTTAGTTTTAATAATTTTTAGGTAAAACCTAAATTAATTTAATTAAAAACATTAAAGTTGTTTTTATATAAATGAGAATGTTAGGGAAGATCCCCAACAATTTTTGTTTTAGAACAACGTATGTTAATTTACAAAACACAATAAAAAATGTTAAAAATTATTCAACACTGGCTTGAACAGCCTGTAACTTTCCTAAAAGTTGCATTGAAGCAATTATTGATCGATATTAAATATTTACACAAATACTAGCTACATAAGCACTTTTAAAATACTGCACCAAACGGGTTTCATATTCCGACAAGTCTTTATTGTTAGAAAAGAATCCATTACAAATTATTTATTAAAATATGAATTCCTTTTTTTCATGATTAAAAAGTCTCAGGACAATGGTCTAGGATTACAACAGGTTCTGAAAATCAAGTGATTTTTATTTTCATGCCACGTCGTAATATTCATTCGGGATATACATATATTTACACTAATAGGGTAGCAATGAGGAAGTAAGAATTTAGAGGCAAAGTACTCGAATTCGCATTAAGGGAAAGTTAAAAAACCATTTATGAACAAACCCTTCAAGCACCATAATTTTATTTACCAACAACCGTCACCGATAATTTAACATGTTGATAAGCAACAGAAATGTCCATAAATCCCGTATTATTTAAGAAGTGGTGTCTTAATTTAAAGGATGGCTTATGCCAAGATAGAGGCCAGCTATATCATCATGTACACACCATCTAACCTGAAAGGTAAATAGCTCACATTGACAAGTAACAATGTGGCTAAGCTTATAAGATAGGACCAAAATGTTTTTGGTTAAGGTGATTGCGATCATTAAGTGCATATAAAGAGTACCTGTTGCATTAAAGCTTTACATATTTGAAATATTAATAAATGTATGAAAATGTAAGAATAGCTCCTTTTAATGAAGTTTTACTTGCAATGACACAGTACTCGGATCTAGTTAATAAATAAAAGCATACATATGACCTTTTTCAAACAAATAAAAGTACTTCTGAAACAGGGTCCAACCATACAATATCATCATAACATTACTAAGGTTCATTTAAGTTGTTTTTAAGCTTAAGAACTTTTATTCTTCGAAGCAATATCACAGTGTAAAAATGTGTCCCTTAAAGAGGACAACGCCCTTTACATTAAACATCGAATACTCTTTACTATCACATTTTATATCAGTTGACCCACCCTCTGTGGTCTAGTGGTCAGAGTTCCTGGGTACAGATACAGAGGTCCCAGTTTCGTATCCTGGCGCTTCCAAATTTGTTGTAGAGCAGTGAGTCTGGAACTGGCTTAGCTCAACCTCATGAGGACAAATGAGGAGCTACTTGAATAAGGACGTAGCAGCTCCGGTTTATAAAATTGAGATAACTGGCATGAGGGCTCGCTGTGCTGACCACATGACACCATCTATCTTAAAATATTGGCACTATTATCAATAACTGTCGTGGCCGCTCGTTCGGTATAGCTCGCTTGCGGGCTCACACCATGGAGGGTTTTTTACCCAAAATTCCTTGTCTCGTGGGTTGATTAGGATAGAGTAGTAAACATAGAGGGCCGTAACAAAATAAAAAAAAAGTTAGCGAAAATATAATAAACTAGTAACAGTTTTAATTTTTAACCCCTATTTGAGTGCAATAGAGTAGAATTATTACTAAAACAATATATTTAAAAAGATGACTGATCCTATTTTTGCACCTCAAATTATTCGATGATGGAAATTGGGGTATCAGTACGTCTACTTTAAATTATTGTTTGAATACCTGTTGAGATAGGTGAGCTGGAAGAGGACAAGTCGTGGACATTGTGTTGAACTGAACAGGTTGCGATAGTCATGCTACTTACAGCTGTATCCTAAGCACCATATACCGCGTAGCAACATCCCAGAAGAAACAACGTATATTCGCGGTACCAGCAAATAGAGCATTCGACTGATATGTTCGACAAAACACAACAACAGTAGAAATTGTAGTCAGATGACGATTGCTATCTCAGTCGAGATTTCAGCGCCACCCACTAAGGTCAGTTGGCTCCAGTTTAAATGGTTTCCGCTTTATCTGCTCTGATACACAACATCTGTTTGGGAAAATCAATTAAGTTTCCAAACCAGCTGACTTAATATTTTCACATACAAGGGATATACACACGGCAGCTATCTCGTATTTTGTTGTGAGCATACTTGAAAGAACGTGTGTAGCGATATTCTGAATTGTGTCACAACACATCATTATAATCTGGAAACACCCATGTAAAAATAATCTAAAATAATATTTATCAATTAGAAAATAAGTCATATTGCTAATCAACTGTTTCTAGTATTCTTTGAAAAACATCATGGCTCAACATATTTTTTTTATATCGTGTGAATGACTGCACCTGTTATGCAGAGACTGATTTATATTTTCAACGAACGTGTAAGTCAGGCTTTACAAACAAGTTTCTTAACCCTCCCTCCCCCCTGGTGATTACAAGGATAGCTTCATATCCTCAGTATCACATCAACAAACGCTTCTGAGTTCATTCTACCACCTAAATTTGGGATCATCTATGATATGGGTCTAAAGTACCCAGACACAAGTTTGTTTTTAATTCCTATAGTACGAGACACACGAAAATACCCCAATAAAGGTACAATTTAAAAGTTATGACGCTCAGACGTATAGAAGTGCTAAGTGCGTTTCTGCATGGTCATAATTTTTAAGTGAAGCCAATACACTGACTAGAACAAAATCAAAAACGCTCTCTATTTAGTTACCCATAGCAGTGGTACGCCAACAACTGTAAATATAAACCATCATTTCCAATATCTATTAGTAAAAATGTAAAACATAGCAACTCCTGATGCCAGAAAGGTAGTCTGAAGAAAATAAACCATGGAGCACAAATGTAAATTAAAACAAATAAGTATATACACAAATTAGTTATAATTCAATGAAATGTAAAAATGGCAAAGTAAATGGTGTAGTAATATCGATGTCAATGTAATTTTTTTTAGCTATGATTATACTTTAAAAAAGTATTATGTTTAATCTATCGTTAGAAATGTTCAATCACTTAATACAAAATCTTAAAAATGTTTCCCTTTAAAAATTTCGCATTGGATTGTCAAGTTGATACCTCTTCAGAATTTTCAGGTTCACTCGTGCGTTCTTGAGATTTCTTATATAATATCTCAGCAAAAATGTAACACACAACTCCTAGAATATTAAATATCATACATATGTATATCTTAATATCTGCACAGATATGAGGATTATACAAGAAACCCATAACACTTCCTATTGCTAACCATAAAGCTATGTTACTGAATGCACCCTCTTGCTTGCCCTTAAACAAAACACTAGCAGAAGCATAGTTCAAAGGATAATTTATGTTCCAGCAACCCCCCATTAACATTGCAACAACAAAATATACAACAGGTGTGTCAGGAGTTGGTGTCCAGATTCTTAGAACTATCAAATTAACCAGGCTCACCACCATAGCAGCACAAATAAGGATACTTCTATGGATGTATTTCCCAGCCCATGACACTATTAGGGCAATTAAAACTGCAGCAAGTCCATAAGACATCTTCACATACCCAACGTATTGAATACCCCAACCACATGTGATATACGCCATTGGATACTCTGCCAGGCTGAAAGAATTTATGGTTCCGATCCAAAGCGAAAGAAAAACGAGCAACTGTTGTTTTCTGTCACGGAGATTTTGCAAAGTTACCAAGAGCAGCTGGAAACCCTTCAACTTATAACTGTCTCTTCGAGTGTCGAAAACAGAGTACCTTGCAAGAGGATCCAAAAATAGTGCCACGAGCACAACAGAAAATATTTTAGGCACAATAAACACTCCTGTCATTATATACATCGTTTCTTTTGCTGGTTTTATGATTGCAGTAGCGTTTTCAATAGTCACATATGGACAAAATTTGGATCCACAATACTTATGGTAGTCGAAATCTTCTCTGCTCACTATTTTTGAATCACCGGAGAGTATGCCAGTTGTTATGCCATTTCCTATGAAGTTTGGCAGCTGAAGAAATAGATGTATAATTGTGAAGAATCTACTTAGAACTACCTCTTTGTCTTTGCTGGTTATACGTGAATAAACCTCACCCATTATGCTTGTGTAGGTGGAGTGAGCTACGCTCAATGGACCACCGAACAAGCCGCTAAAACAGCCCTGTTAAAGGGATCGTCCAGAAACTTGGGAATGACTGTGCTATCATGTATGGGATGGACATCAAAACGCACATACAGATCGTCCATTTGCAGCCGAGGTATCGGACGAAAAAGGCTGGCAGGAAAAGATTGCCAAAAATACTACCGATGAACACGCATGCCATTCCTGTAGTTCCAAGTCCATGTTCCGTATGTAAGCTGCTTTGAAGGGTAGACACAGCAATGGATAAAAAATGAAGCGCAACTGAAAATCCCAATACAAATATATTCTTTAGGATCCTCCAATTTTCTAAAGGTGGATATTGTTTCACAGCCTTCAAACTTTCCGTCTGGTTTAATTCAGGGGTTTGATCTTCTTGAGTAGTCATTATTTTACGTGCTCATTCTTTACACGCTACCATGACCTATCTACCAATTTAATGTATTTCTTAACCGATATATAACACCTTCTCTAACACAGACAATTTGTTTTGAAAAAATTATTTAATATCTGTGATAAAATTTGTTTCTAAGTAATACCAATAATATGGTAAAGAATTTGTCTATTTTTAAATGCATTGTCGTCATATAATATTAATAGTCTCAAATCTTACCTAGATCAGCCAATTTATTGTAAACTCTTTGAATCACTCTAAAGGCACTGCTGTCAGTAATTTCCAATTATACACCAGGTACAGTCTTATTTTCTATTTGTGTCCACCTCTCCCTGGCGAGATTTACTGACTGGACCCCTATAACAACGATTCTGGCGAGATATATTATATTTATTGAAAATAAAAATATATTCATAAAGAAGGAACTGGGTTATATTATGGCTCTTCTTGAAAAATGCAACTTTATGTAAGGAAGTACCCCATCTATTATATACGTGTAGACTGTTAAAGCTCGAAGGCAACGGAACCACATGCAATAAACAAGATTAACTGCGTTACATAAATAGTTGTATTTTTGTTTAGTTTGATATTTTATGATGCAACTAATTATAGGTTCACTCACATTGGTGTTGACAAGGTTTAAGGCATTACTCTCGCGATAGATTCGACGATGACATGTTGGCTAGTATTCAAATCTCATTCGGGGGTGCTGAGAAAAGCTATTTCTAAATATTTTCTCAATCTCACAACTACAGGTAATTATAATTTATCTTTACATTATTAATTAAATTGGCTAAGAATGTAAATATAATATTGTAATATTTTTATATCCACCACCATTATAATATGACTTTACAGATCTTAAATCACAGGCTTACTTTGAAATGTTAATCTTTAATTCCAACTTTATCACTACCCTATTAGTGAAGATATTCCAACATCCCGGACTGGTATTAAGAAGTTAAAAACACACAAAAAAGTCTATTTTACAATTTAGTTATGGTCACTGTTCAGCTGCACACATGTAAAATGCTTTGTGTTTGTTTTATGATGTAATCAAGCAAGATCTAATAAAATGTTGGGTAACATAGTGCTAACCAGTAAGAATTAAGGATATGAGATAAATGGACAATGGACTGCCATGCGAATGCGCTTACGTAACAAGCCACTTCAGCCTTTTTCGGTATTTATTTTCATAGTTTTGTCATTCACAAGGCAAAATGGCTCAACTATTTAAAGTAGTGCTACCTAAAATTAAAATACTATAAAAATCTAACCAAAAATCCAATTCAAAGAATCTACTGAGACTCACGTTTCATAATATTTAAAATATTTATTTTCTATAGTATTGTATTGTTTTAAATGACCATGAAGATATGTTCCAACATTACTTTATAAACAGTAGGATAGTTAGGCTAGGCCTAGATAGGGACAAACACACTTTTCAAACTTACAACTTCTTTGTAATCTCACAGTTACACATTGTTTTGAATTATCGCAACTATTCCTTTTTAATGAATCAACAGACACATACATTACACATAAAACAACACAAATAAAGTTATGTGGGACTATTTTCTTGAAAAATTAGAAAAATAACTGAAAAATTGCAGTGTTTCCAAATTGATGCAACAGGATGGAGGCTTGAATAGATAGATAGTTTGCTGAAACATTAATAATTAAAAATACATATAAGACTAACAAAGACCATAATTTAATTAATAAATAAGTAAATAGATAATAAAAGGTTTTCGTCAGTGGAAAATAGATCAGCCAAGCTTTAGTGGAGAGACTTCTTAGTATAAGGCGTGTGGCTGGTGTGCTAGTGGAAGTATTGTTGATGGTTCGTAGGTTTTATTCCCACTAAAGACATAAACATTCATAAAGGTGGCATGTTCTAGTACTATATTGTTGGTGAATTCGAGAGTACTGAAATTATTGTTAAGTTATTCCAGGAAGATGTTGCGCATATAATTATATCGTCAATGTGACCACTACGTCCACTTGTAGTCGAGAATGTCAATGATGGTATATCCACGCAAAACGGTCTTATGCGAAGTGATGTTTTAAACCTCTAAACACCTTTAGATGTGCGTTACGCTATTTTAAAAAGTTGACATCCTAAAGGCAAAAATCAAATATCTAATAGCTTATAGTTAATCTACCATTAATTTGAAATACATTTTAAACCTTAGCACATCAAAATAAAACGTAAATAAATAAAAACAAACCACTATATAAAAATGTAATTTTTTTATGTGTTGTATTAAATATTTGATAGTTTAGAAAGTATTCAATCGATTGCATTGAAATATTTACACCTTCTTCCTTTGCCAGTTATCAATTCAAATATAAAAAATCAGACACTTGCAGCTAATAATATGGAAAATTTGATACATCTAATTTAATCAGTTAAAACAGATTTAAAAGGGGGAAGAAAATAGTAATCATACTTATTGATATAAAAATAATTAGAAAAAGTTTTTTTTAAAAGTTTCAATGCACGAATCTCCTTACAAAGTGCAACGAGTGAAGGTTTTATACATGTGAAGTGACACATCACTGTCATTGCCCCATTCCATTGTCTCACACCAATACTGGTACATTTACTCTAGGTTACCAAATCATTCCTTATCCCTTAGAATAAGTGGATTAACACTTTGAACGGACTTATTTTTTAAAAAAATTTGTAACTTTGAAAAAAAAGAAAGAAAAACAGGAGTGTAAGCGCTATGGAAGAGGTAGAACACGGGCTATGGGGGCCTACAGTTTAACGTGGGATCCGAACCACGGTGGAGGCCTGGCATTCCTCACATTCACAAGTTGTGATTAATACACGTCTTGTCTAAGGTGAAGGAAGGATTTGGCAATCAGATAAATCTGTGCCGGGACTGAGGATTGAACCCCGTGTAGCGTTTAATGTTATTAAGCTACAAGAAGAAACTAAGTCCACAACTAAACAAGAACGAAACAAAACAAGTGTAGGCTTACCACCGCCCGATTATACTCTGTTGTGGCATCACGTCTCCAATCACACCTCCGCGCACAATAAACTGTGTTCTTAGACTGAGTCGAGCTTGTGGCACCAGGCGTCGCTGGGAATGCCGGGAAATGTGTGACGTATGTGCTAGAAAGAAACTCATGTTCTGTGGAAAGTTTTTGTTCGTGGTGCTTCTCCATCATTCCCGTGCCTGCGGGTAGCTCTCTCTCTCTCTGTCATGTGATGTCTTTTCCTTTGTTTTTGCTTCCCCTGTCATCCCCTCTCTGAGCGAGTAAACGAGCGTATATATTGACGTGAGAGGTCAAGAACGTCACTCTTGTCTTGATTTACTCCGAGAACACATCTAGGTGTTCAGTATTAAAAAAGGTAAAAATTCCCTTTTGGACTATGTATATCAAAATTCTATTTCGGCCTAAACTTTATTTTTAAAATATGCAAATCAGTTAAAATGGAACTTAGAATTTTTTATGGTTGTTTGGCAAGCGTAAAGACCGTCTTTGGGTCGCGTTCAGTAAATTGTTGTTATGAAATGGAACGAAATGATAACCTTTTTTAAATGCAAAATTTATGGTCTGTTCGACTTGAGAACATTTATTGTCAAACTCTAATACTTTAAAGTTTTTCTTTGTTGTTGAGATAGATAGAAAACTTAGACTGGGAACATTTATTGCCAAACACTAATACTTTAAAGTCTTTTCTTTGTTGTTGTACGAGACGTCTATTCTTTTGAGACAGATTGAAAACTTAAAGGATTATCAAAAGTTTAAAATATATATTTATCCCCTTGGGATAATTTATGTAATTACCAAACTTCAACTTTCTAATATTAAATCTTTGTTACTATACTAGTTGAGAAGTTTAAAATATATTTATCCCCTTTTGGATAATTTATGTAATTATCAAACTTTGACCTTTTTAATATTGTATCTTTGTGGCTATACAAGTTGAGGAGTCTAATGTATATTTATCCCCTTTTGGGTAATTTATGTAATTACCAAACTTTAACTTTCAAATATTATGTCTTTGTGGCTATACAAGTTGAGAAGCCTAATTTATATTTTTGAAAGCTTAAATCATTGTTGAATGTTTTACAATATATATATTTATTCACTTTTGGCAACACATTGTGATATCACATTTTTAATGACTTTTGCCGGCTTTACCTATTGTTATCAAATTTGAGGCATCGGCGTTATAATGGATAGCAAATTTTTGGATTGTTAACTAATTCTAATAATTTTTTATGTATATTTATTTTCCCTTTTGGGACTATATCCTAATATCTTATTCATATATAAATAAAATAATCAAAGATATTGAAACCTTTTTCTTGTGTCGTATAGTTGACCTCTGGGAATTTCATCTAACTCTTTATTGTCATAAGAAATTCTGTTGAGTGGCTCCGGGATAACAGAACATAATGAACCATTATGGCCCATTTGTTTTGTATAGTCCTTCAGCTCCTCTGCAAATTTATGTTCCTTTTTTTTACTTGTACATTGTTGCACACCGACCTTGGTTTCTGGGGTAAATTAAGGAGGTGCGCTACACCCGGACTACTAGCACAGAAGTCTGACACCTTACCCCTAGACCGCCAGGTCACCCAAGTTTAATAGTGATAGCTGATATTTGAACATTTTGTCATAAAATATAATATATTATCTGAGAAAGTTTTTACGAGTATTTGTACCATTTATATACTGTATATTACGTATTTCGAAATTTCAAACCATCAGAGGTAGCCAAGTGTTTTAAAGCATACATTGTAGACATATATTGCACTTTCAAATCAATAATGGTGGAGAAGGTCAACGCATTGACTTTGATATATCATTGTCAGTGGTAAAAGTATGAATCCCGATAGGGTGCACTTTGTGTTGTTTTTTCACATGTGCTTTATCTCCAACTTAAAATGATTACATTTTATAAAATACCCTCCTAATTTAGATTACTTAGGTTAAGTCTTTAATAACCTTTGTATTAATAGCACGTGAGACTGAAAATAAAATATATAAAAACCTAACATAAGCAGTATCTAGAATTTTAGGAAAATCTCCTGGGAAATCGGACTTTCAAAATCCCGAAATGGGAAATATTAACTTTTGAAATATTCTGGAAAATTTAATAAGCATCCATTCATGTTATAATTTGTAAATATAAAGTTTAAATCTAATAAATCCGATATGGGGGGCAAAAGGGGACAGTATTTAAACGATACATTCATAAGCTGGAATTAATATTTAGAAGAGCAGTAATTTTTGTATATAATTTATCTATGGCAAATTTAGTAGTTAATTACACTATTAATAAAGTGAAACTTAAGTTCCTATTTAAAAAATCTGTAGCATAATTAACTCTAGTTTTGCTCCTTTATATTGGTAAAAATATGAACTATATAGGAGTTTATTCAACATTTAAAGAACCCTAATAGCTCTCTTTCTCGATTCCTACGGGAAATGGTCACTGAGCTCCCACAAATTGCACGATGTCAGATGTCATTCCCACTTAAATATAGTAAATACACTTTTAAGCATGTTTGCGTTTTTTAATTTTTTTTTAAGTTAATGTACTCCTAGTAGAATAATCTAAAATGTTGTATTGTAATCATTATTATTAAGGCTAATAAACACGTTCAATTCAGAGGTAGCGTCTAGTTCGAAATATTTATTTTCTTTCATGAGCTGTTTTACATTTCAAAAGTAACATTTATATGCTCTATCACAGGTCCACCAATTAACTAAATTATTTTACTCTCAGTTATTAACGCATGACTGTTTTTCCTCTTTGAAATTAATAGTCAAGTGAAGGAAATACGGGGTTAAAATTGAATAAAATCCTATCGCATTATTTACTTGTGAACACCTCCAAGTAGTAATGTGTTGCGTGAAAATGTTGCCAGGGGCATGTGAATAAAACGATGTTTTCAAAGGATGGTACAACTTTGATCATTTAGAAGGGATAAAAGATACACGATATTGAGTTTCTACACGTTTCCCCCTGAAAATGGGTTCTTTTGATGTTTCCACGTGAGATTTGTAAAAAAAAAAAAAAAAAAAAAGCTGTAATTTGGTCTAATATAAATTTGCCCCTGTACGATTATCTTATATACATGTTTACTTCCCATTACATTAAAGCGTGTTTTACCAAGAAAGATACATGTTAATATGAATAGTTAGAGTAGGCTTCAAGGTGAAAACAATTTAAGTACCAAAACTTCAACTGTAGTGAAATGAAAATGACTACCTTACGTCGAGCTGGTGTTTCCTCTCAATGACATTTCACGGGGATTTGAATTGAGATATAATCAGTACTATGCCTAGAAATTTATTTTTTTGGGCAAGGAGGAGACGAAAGTGGGGGTACAGTGGAGGAGTGTTGTTTTACCTATGATGGCTCGTGGTAAAGTCCCCAAAATGGATGCAAGGAATTTTTTGAACCATTTAATCCCTCTTGAATATATTTAATTATATTTCAAAATACAGTTGATATTTTAGGTGCTATGATTTTTTTTAAAGAGTCTAACTATAACGATAGCAGTGAGGAGTAAAATAAAAATAAATTATTAATAATAATTTCAGGAAGTGTTGGAACCCCCAAACCCAATTCCACCCTCAGTACAACCGTGATTATAGTTTACTTTCTTAGGTTATCTTACATACCTTTAGGATTTCATCATAAAACTTTATTTAACCAGCAATATTCGAAATAATTCTGACTTGGATCATTTTTCCCGAATGGTATGCTTTTAGGGCTCACCCATGAACCACGTAAAGCTGTTGAGACGGAGGGAAGGATGAGCTCTAATGTCTACAAGGTGTTACGACCGGGAAGGGGGGTTAATAAATAATGTTACGTTACAAAAATGTTGAAAAAATATTGCTGTTGTTCATACTTTAACCGTTGGTAAATAGAGGTATATAACTTGAAATTCTGAATAGTATTAAACTAACAGCTTCCCTGTTAAATAATGACATTCACTCTTGATGTAAAAAAGTTAAGCAACGCAGGTTAAAGGGTGGTCAGGATAAATATCTATTTGGTGCTACGGGGGGGAGGGGGGGGGTGTAAGGGTCAAGAAAGGTAGGAAAATAAGGTTACGTGGTTTTTGGATGACCCCTTAAGTGCAGGTCAAGTCGGATATGCTTTCCCCTTCTTTCTTGATTGGTATTTGAGGTATTTAACTCGCATTTTTTGAATGGACTGCTTATATCAGTTTACAAACTAAATTAATTATTTAACTTAAAAATCACCCATTGTTCTGACCGTTAAATCATCACTGTGAAGGGATAAGGCCCAATTTTGTCAATTTACATTATTTTAGTCATCCTGGAAATCAAACCTGGAACCCTTAGCTCGGTAAACAGAAGCGCTACCGACTGAAATAAGGTCCCTCTTAATTTGAAGAGTGAATTCTGTTTTTTATAAAATGCAACTATTGCTACCTCATCACATAGTTTGTTTCAGCGGGAGAAGGTACACTATTGTACTTGTCCCAATATTCCCGACTTACGCGGAATATGGTCGTGTCATATTGCTCCGGCATGCGGTTACGACGGTCTGGCTGGACCCGTGCTGAGAAGCTTAACCGTTAACAATACACTGAACCTCGTTGTGCTGTGTGTTGTGTGTGTGTGTCACCCACATGTCATGAGCAGATGTAAATTAGAAGAAGGTATGTTCCTTCCTAAACTAAAACAACTTTACGAACGGGGAATTGACGTAGAAACATGAATAGGAACATATACAAAGGTAATTACTTCACACCAGAGCGTTCTATAATGGAGGAACATATAGTAATTATGTATTAATTGAAAGTACTTTACCAATGTTAATAACCGCACTAAAGGCCGAATTATTAGGGGCATATATCAAGAATGACACTAGTTTGACCTTTAGAAGTGATTAAAATAATTAATAATGGAATTGTGGGCTCGTCCCAATACCTAACCAATCAATTTCCCTGGCTGTGTGTGTGGTAAAGTGTGGCTGTATTAAGTTTTTTTTATGCGAGTCAGTGAAGCATCCAGAGATCGGGCGGTATAGCAGGGCAAGACTGCAAATAAGTATGAACTTAAATCATATCAAGTAAAATTATAATATACAACACTGAAAGTGGGTAAGAATGTTTATTAGCTCGATGTAAAAAATAAAAAGTTACACACATTTAAAATACAGAAATAATAGCTTAGATTCATTGTATGCAAGGCCACTCAATTATTTAAATTCGTGCCCTTTGATACTCTTAAAAAAACTCCAAATAGCTTCTAGAGGCATTAAATATCATACACTTTATTAGCTACAAACAATGCCCCTATCTCCCCTTCCCCCTCACCTAAATTTCATCCTGCCTACAGCTTTGAGTGTGTCATCAACTCCTCCATCATCAGAATAGATTATTGGTGTGTCACTGTTGTGAGTCGTGTGCTGATGCAAACCATTTATTTTAGCATCACTTACTACCCGTTAGGTTCATACGCTTATGTACTAATTACGTTAATGGTTTAAGGGAAGAGTAGGGTAATGCGTAGAGGAAGTGTACCCGTATTTACGTGAAAGGAGAGGGGAAAACAATTTTAGGAAAACCACCCTCAGTACACTCTACCTAGATTTGAAATTAGATCCCCCCCCCCCCCAATCGGTATTCTAGTCAAATGTGAGAGTATCTCCTTAGACTATGCAGCCACCGAAGAGGGTTGCAATCGAATTATTCATGTGCTTATAAAGTGCATATCAAATGTCAAAAAAGTTACAATAAAAAGTATTAAATGTATTTTTTCATAAATCCTTAGAAATGTTTATCCAGGCAAGCCCCCAATCATGTGGTTTTGAGTCTCAAACAAACCACAATTTTACAATTGCATATTCCAAATAAAATCTTAGTTACGTATAACACATTCATCTTTATAACCTCATTCCGTTCAACATCAAAGTTACTAAAGACTTAATATAAAGGGTAGGTATTGGGAGGGTAACTTAGAGGAAATGCACTTCCATCAGCGTGAGAAAATTAGCTATAGTTTAGTGTAGAAGTAAATAATATGATGAAAATTAAGATTTTAGTTTATGGGGAAATATCTCCTAAGCGGACCTAAACACGAGTTTAAGAAAACATACCTTTTTTTAGCATCGCGTTTTACAACCCGTTTGATTTATACGCTTATGTACTAATTACGCTAGGAGTATTAATGATTAGGAAAGTTATATTTAGAGGAAGTTTACCCACATTTGCGTGGAGGGAGAGTGGAAAACCATTTTGGAAAACCACCCTCAGTACACCCTAGGACCTAGGTTCTAACCTTGATTTCTCTATCATCGGCAGGCTAGTCTACTGCAAGATTAGCGTCTTAGACCATGCGGCCACCGAAGTGGGTTACAAAATATGTTGATTGTATTATTTAAGTAGAATATGGTTTTCTAAATAAGACCATAAATATATATATATATATTTCATTTTTTAAATAATTTAAAATTGATTAATAAGAATTAGTCTGAAATTAACCACATCTCATTTAATTCTTTTACCTTTACTACATCTTTTACTACTTTCCAGTATACTTTTAAACAAGATATATTTTATTGTTTTGATAGTATGGCACTGTCATTGAGTTTACATTTTTATTATTCATAACATTTAATGACATATTTCGTTGTTAGTAGTGTGCTTTAGTTTTTAGTTATAAACCAAATTTGTTTATATATATAAACTTTTTAATTTTTATCTATGAATTTATTACGGGTTTAATTAATACCTTTTACCAGAAACATTAATAATGATATATTTATAATACAACTTCAAAGGTATAAAACAATGACATTTACATATCAAATAAAAAAAATTGAATTAAATAAATAATAACTACAATCAGTCTCCTTGTTAAAAGTTCTGAATAGAGATTATTAATATAGGGTTATTATTGTAGACGTTTATGGCGAACATAAATTATAATTAATTATTTACATAATTATAAAAATAGTTTAAAATAATATTTTTTTTAACATTAAAAATATTTTCATTTTCTTCTTTTAACATTTTTATCTAAAATAATGTAATACGTAATAGGAGTAAATATACAATATTATAAATTAACCTTGCTTTTATCTAAATGTGCAGCAACCTGAAGCTAATGTGTCTGATAAACACCAACTTAATATTGTAGAAAATTATGCCTTCCTTGTTGGCACTACTTCTCTATATCATAAGTGTCTTTGGTGATGTGAAATTTGTTATTATTGTTGTAAAATAATTTTTGGTGTTATTTTTTCCTCTATGTAGAATAAAATAAATAAGATTCGCGATTAAAGTTTAGTGTACCGTTATTGATTATTTATTTCCATTCGATCTTTTCAAAGTGTAGATCTTCCTGGTAAGTAACTGTTACATTTCATCAATAAATGCTCAAACAAAAAAAGTTAAAAGTTACTAAATAAACACAAAAATACATTTCCAAATGCTATTAATGGCATTATGAATCACATTATGTCTGACACAAAGCTGTTGGAAATTTGCATTTATGGTCCCATATAAAATTATAATGAGAGTTTTAATAAATACTGTATATTATATTACCCGCCTCGGTGGCGTAGTTGGCTAACGCGCCAGTCGTGGTGAGCTCGACCGCCGAGGACGGGGAGATCGAGGCTCGAATCTCGGTCGGGTGAACTGAGATTTTTTTTCCTAAATGGTTTTCCACTCTCCCTCCACGCAAATGCGGGTTCACTTCCACTAAATTAAATCTTCCCAACATTAGTGTAATTAGTACTTAAGCGTATAACCCGAACGCGTAGTAAGACGCGGTGCTAAGTATTATTAATTGTATATTATATTGGATCTACTTCCAAAACCTATATGCATATGGCTTAAAATGTGTATAGTGTAATGGATACACCTTTTAAAATACTATGGAACTAAGCTTGGGTATAACACAGCCAAGGTACACTCCCTGACCCTGAAAGGCAGCAGACCTACCTCAATCGATTGCACTATAACCCTATATTTTAAGCTACATCATATTGGACTAATGCAAGGTAAGATTGATACCTGACAGGGTGAACGAAGAGAACGTAAAGCAATCGACAATAACAAACGGAAAGCCGAAAACATTGCAATTAATACGACTAAAGTATACCAGAAAGAGGATGGAAAAAGGACAATTCTAATAAACCTATCAAGAATAACAAAATAAAGATGATTATGGACCTGGGATGTTTTATTTGGGAGTTTTTTTAGTCAATACAACTATAGTCAACTTTTATTGATTTTAATGTAGTTTTTTTTAGCTTTAGATAAATTTAAAATAAGCTATTTATATTAATAAAGGTCTAATGGTGTAAGGTACGTGTACATATCTCCAGAAGATTTTCTAGTACTTCTCAAAGTTAGCTGAAATTTGGTAGAATTATAGAGGAACCACTCAAAAGGTGCGGACAACTTTCAAACCTAAAAACTTATGGAAAATTACAATAAAATCAAAAAGTGCTTTAAGATCATTTTAATTCGTCAACATATGAATTTAACTTCAAAAGCAAGGAAAAACTAGAAAATAAATTCCAATCTCAAATTCAAAGAGAGATTGTAACGTGTTTGTATAGTTCTGTTTATTGTTTCTTATTCATATTTATAAATAAAAAAGTATTACTTTTACAAATAAAAGTTGCACAAGTACCGGTATTGTTCAACATCGTCGTTTAATTTGAGCTTACATAAATATGTGTTCAATCAAATCAATGACTACTCTAATCAAAAGTCATCTTGAAAATGAAAGTGTGTGGGCGGCTATATTGACAGAAATATGTTTTAGAGCAGCTATTTGCCTTAATTTGTGTATTCGCGTCATCGGCCGATTCTAAGAAACTGTGAGAAACTTTATTTGATATACTTACAGAAAATTTTATCAGGAAACGCTATAATCATATTCTTTGATGTTTTGATTGTGAAAATTTGTCTCTCCGAAATGTAAGGAACCTACTGAACCCACAAGGCCGAAAATGAGAAGGGAGACTTAACCAGAAGGAGCCTCCAATCACCTTCCGGAAATCATCCAAGCTATGTTTGACATACAAAAAGAAGAAAACGTTTTCAGCAGCACGTATTTAACTTTGAACACAGGCATGAGGTTGATATTGAATGACGAAACCATCATCAGAAGCAAAATTGCCAATATATGATGAGTCAACCGTGACTTCGAGCCATTAAATAGAAGGAGTCAATAATTTTTAGCAGAATAAACTATAAGAAATAAGGATTTCCCATATTTCGGTAGTTTAAAAAAAATTTGGAAATAAGCTGAGCCCAACTGATATTTTGAATGGCAATTTTGTGTCTGCAAAATGGTGAAGTTTATCAAATAAATGTGGAGGTACAGTTGTTGCAACATGAATTTCCAGGACTTCTGAATGATATTCCTTTGGCAACACGGCAGAGAATGTACTATCAGCATGACGGAGCTCCGCCACATCACGCTCGTGCAATGACTCAATATCTGAACCAAACTTTCCCTGGATGGTGGATTGGACGGTGGTCTGGCCGTGCTGGTCCGATTCCACTCTGCTCTCCAGATTTAAATACCTTGGATTATTGTTCATGGGGATGGTTGAAAACGGAAGTTTACCAAACAAAGCCGATTGTTCGCAATTTGGATGCTGCTACTCGTGTAAGAGAACGGCACGCTACGTTCAGAGAAACGACACAGAATCTTAGGACACGAGTTGTAAAGTATATTGACGCTCACGGTGCAATTTTTGAGCATTTATTGCGAGAACGTAACATGTAGCCACATGGAACATTCATGTTCAATTCAAACAGCTGTATCTCCGAAACTATTGAGAATAATAAACATGTTCATTTAAACTTTTTTTCCCGCAAGGTCCCATACTATCGTCTCCCTAAATATTTCCCTCTCCTCCTGACTCATCCTGTATATGGGAGGTATTTATTTAACTATTAACTTTAAAACTCTTTTTATAATAAATTCAAAAATATTTTACTATAGACAAACCATTAATCATACAAAGACATTTCTCGTAAACGTTTACAATACAGATATGATACAATGTTTGATGTTTTAGCAAAATATTTTATAGCGATTCTGATAAAATTGTACCTACAATATGTGGATTGTGGAGCGTAGGAAAATGTTTACCGTCCAAGCCAAGTTTCTTAAAACTTTATCAGTTATATTTTACCTTGGTTCATTTTTTCATTTAATACTAACTAAGCGTATTATAACCCAAATTGGTACTAAGACGCGGTGCTACTAAAAAGGATACTAAGTAGGTATTGATCAGTACTCATGGTTTTTTAATCTACAACTGCTGATCGTAAGAGTTTGTGTTTGAATTAAGGCTTCTTTTTAAAATGAACCGAACATAATTAATGAAAGTTTAGCAACCAACTAAAAAATTAAAAATAATTATTTAACCCCTTGATAAAATGAATGTATTAGAGCCCTGTTTCAATTTATGTTCCGATATTTACAATTATGTATTATACTCGTCGAGGTATTCCAGGAAAAATAGTATTTTTGATTCGCTCGAAATAAAAATTTTCCAACGAAATAACGTTTTCAATTTAGAATACATTTGACTGAAACTATTATATTTAATTCAGTTTAAAGCGTTTCTTTAGCTATTCATACATACTAAACGCTTGCCTTGACAGAGGTGTTGATTGTGGCGTTTATTAGTTAGCAAAGTGTGAAGCCCCAAATTTGGACGGATAGTAAATTAATATAGGGGTTTAACTTTATTTTACAGAAAATCTCTAATATCATCAAACTTTATGTAGGATACTTGTAAATATAAACCCTTGAGTTGATCATGAAGCCAAATAAAATTGTAAGCTGATAGTAGGGAAAAGAAAATCGCTTAAGTGCAAGAGAACAAAGGCATAAGTTTCATCATGTATTGATAGGGAGGTCGCTGTTTGAATCTTGGCTGTGGGTACTGCAGATTTAATTAAAAGATGTGTGTGAATATTCTCTGAATTCTACTTTTATCATCTCTACCCCACTAGTGTTATTACTGTGTTGCAAGTATTTTCTTAGCTCCAAATTCCGTGTGTTTTTCAAATATTTTAGAGCAATGTTTCTAAAATTTTCCCAATAACGTAACACTTGATAAGCGTTCAATGCATATGCAGACCATTTAATAAAGAGTCCGATGCCTACGTGGACTATCCAGTTCAATTAATATACTGAACTTGTTTATCAAGCAGTAAAATATAGCGATTTTATTAGACTTTGTTTACTATGAACATTTCAAATTAAATAATACTTGTGGTACAAAGTATACTTAGCAGAGTTAATCTTTCAATCTCAAGCTCTATCACAGATTATTTACTTTTCGCTTGTGGTCCCATCGACGGACCACCTGGCACATTACTGCAGACCACAGTTTGGGAACCACCACTTTAGAGAGTAATATAGAGGAGACCTTAATTGATAAATGTAATTGTTACCTAACCTGTAATGTTTTAGAAAGGATTGTAGAAGGTGGGAGATATTACGCTAAATGTACTGATACATGTGGGTTAGTACTTCTAGTGGATTGGTTAATCTTTTATTAAATAAAAAGCACCTAAAATTTAATTTAAATATTACATTTAAATGATTAAATTGGCAAGCATTATTTTTTTGTACGATTCGCGAGGTTTTCTCTATTTTTAACCAGACGCAAGATTTTCCTAGTATTTTCCCTGTTTTCAAGGCTCATTACAATCTTAAATTATGTAGAGAAACCGAACAGTGATGATCATACACTAATCACGGGAGTACATTTTTTAAGCCTCATGTTGTCAAACATTCCGTATTTTTATTTAAAGCTCAACGTCTTTGAGACGAGAGTCACAATAAGTGTCTGAAAACTTTGACAACCGTGTTTAAAATTCACAAAAGCAATGAAAAAACTTTGTGTTGCCAGTTTAAAAGTCTTTTAATCTTTTAAGAATTTTATAGTGCGAGAGTAGTTTTGGAAATACAGCACCAGCCAGCACTGAGGATTTCAGTAACACTCCATCCATCACATATCCATCTACCGCGGCAAGCACTGTGTACAACTTTACAACAAAAGGACCAGTAATCATCATATATTCACTTAGATAATCTGGAGGTACGCTTCCGTGGGATTTCCGTTGTTGACAAACACATAAATAAAACACAAGCAAAGCATTATGGAACATACAGTAAAACAAACGGAAATCCTAAATCATCCCTTTCTTACCAACTTAATTACGATCGTTAAATCATAAAACACACAAAAAAGGAGCCAAATTTGCAGACTTAGCATCTACATTATCATTCGTATGGCACATATACAAATATCCTTAGATATATATGTACACATAGAAATACACATACATATATACACATTTATAGTTTATTTTATAATAAATATGTATAAGTTATATTATTTATAAATCTAAACTATGTACAGTATATAAATAAATATTATGATTAATATGTTATATTAATTAGTTATTTTTATATTATAATAGTAATAATCATTGTAGTGATTAATATACCAAATATATAATTAATTATTTATTAAATTATTATTATCATTATCGTGATATAAATATTATACATTTATACTATCATACTCACGCATTATAAATGTATATATATTTGCATGTATATATATACAGTTAATTATATAATACACTTATATACAAATAAGTATCTATATATACATTATATCCACATATATATTATTGATATACATCTAAACACACATATACAAACATACATATCGATGGTAGAAAGCCAAATTGTTGTGACAGTCAGAATTTTTCATTAGGAAGGAAAAAATGTTTACAAAGATGTATTAATAGCAAAAAATGTAAATTTTTTAATACAAACTATTTTTCTCATCTAGAATTATAAAATTTAATACAAATTCATAATGTTTTAAAAATCAAGTCTTGTCTTGGCTTTTAAAGCATTTTCCTTATTACTTACGAAAAAATGTGTTTCTTAAAGCATTTTTTCTGAACCAAATCAAATGCTACGTTTGTAGTAAACCCAAAATCGAAATTAAAAATTTTAATTATTAACTATGAAGAGCTTTAATTTTGCTGTCAAATAAGAAATACATCCCTAATTATGAGAAAAAATATCCTTTTCAAGAAGAGTAAATAGCTTTAACAGATAGCATAAATTATCTTTTGCATCACTGTTTTTGTGGTTACTTTATTATTAGGAATTTTATTAATAGAAACAAATAATTATTGCGATGAGCTATAGTAACAGAATGTTATTGTAAAACAATAATGAATAAAAAATTTCAAATTCAATGACACGGAAGAAAATTGTGTTTAGCTTTATTCACATCTTGTATGTCTTCTTCATCATCAGTTTCTGGAACGATATCATTAGCTTTTCCACTATCGAACGTTTCAATATTTCCCAAGAAACCTCTCATGAAATTACTTCCTTCTTGCCTGATTTGATGGTGTTGCCAATCCTTCGTTGTACAAGTTTTGCATTATAGTTGCTTATAACATAACACTGATTGAGTTATTCCACATAATAGTGATAAGACGTTTAGTTCTTTAATGGTTCATAGCTGTACCCCAGAATTATTCCAGGTTATCATATAGAAAACTGGCAGTTTTCGATACTTTTAAATCTTATTTATGAACCATTGTTATAGTGTATTCTCTTGTTAGAGTATAATTGATTCGAAATTAATTTCCAATCAATGAAATAATCGTGGTTCAACACTATTTTATGGTATCGTATGGTTTTGGATTAACCCTTGAATTTGATATAAGTGTTAGCCATTCACTTAGTGCCCAAATGTCTCTTCTTGGTGAGCTTATCCATTGTAGTGTGAATAGAATCTACCGGCATGTATGTATGGCCTAGAAGCAAGTACTAGGTAGTTTTAATAGAGGTTAGATGACAGCTTGTTTGTAAGAAGACATAAATAAAAGATAGCATTGATTAAATTATTGTTTTTATTCTGTCCAGGGCAACTATCATAGGAGAGATCTGCATCTATAAAGCTACCCCTTCCACTAATCAACACGTGATACTAATTTACTATTGTGCTTATTTCGTTAGCACCACGACAAACATCCTCTTCACCCCATTCATAACAATAACCAACCTTAGTTTTACTTTAATAAATAGTCAGGTTGTGAAAAGAGTACTTTTCTGCGATAATAGAGTAGCATATTTTCTCTTTCGGGTGTATTTAATACTCTTCGGAGATAAAAATTAGCGCACACATAAGTTTGATCTGTCATTACTCTTCTTTGTGCTAAGTCAAACAATTTCTTGAGTGATTCTTTTAAATTTAAATGACTTTAAAAATGATCACCAAATAAAACCTACTAGGTCCAAGGAAAGAAAAATATTTAATTCACCAGGTGGAAATATTGAAGGAAATATGTGGGGCAAGTGTATTTGATTTATTTTGAAAATTTTACTATGTACAGTATTAATAACTCAGATAGGCCTAGCTAAGATAGTTATGGATTAATTTTCTCAAAATAAATAAAATACACTAGGCCTAGGCCTAAGAATTCTTCAAAATGTACCCAAAAAAATAGTAGAGACTGGAAATATAATTGGTGATTATTCAGGCATAGGACTACTTTTTAAAGGGATTGTCTCAATACAATGCTTCACTGTTGAAGAAATAAATAGTTAAAATGTTAATCTTTAACAATTTTTATTATAAAACTTAACCTATACATTAATAATAAAATAGTAAGTTAATTGGTCCTAAAGATACGATAAAAAAAATTATTAAAAAAGAACCCTTATCTAAATAAAATTGATTCCATTAGTTATTCTAGTATTTTATCAAATAAAATAAAGGCTTATACAAGGCCGTAGTCAGGGGGGGGGTTTCGGGGTTCAAACCCCCCCCCCGAAATTTTATGAACAAAATATATATGGCTTTATTTATGGTTCAAACAATATCAAAATTAAGGTACAAGTACAAATTAGGGGGCTGTGTTACCATAAAAACACTTCAGAGAGCTTCCAGAGGTGTTTATTATTTATAATTTTTTCTAGCCTCCATAAATTGGGGGATGGGCCCACCAAACCCCCCCTGAAATTATTGGCTGGCTACGGCCTTGGGCTTATTATAGCCTAAGAATTAAAATTATTATTTAAAGAACAACACAGCTATTACAGACGTTTTGTCACTTACAACCATTTTGCTTTCATCTGATAAACCCTGACCTATGCTTTGTTTTGTACAAGGACACTTAAAACAATCTGCTTCACAGTCTTGTGCACTTAAATATTCCGACTTTCAATATTTGTGGTTCACGGTATTTCAACAAATAACTTTACTTATTTCCCAATTTACTACCCAAAAAATACCTACAATATTTTGCCAAGACCTGTAATTGATTATGTTCATACTAGAATGCACAAAAACATTATTTAGCTGAAATTGGCGGTTGAAACAATTTGGCTTTCAACCATTGATATATACACAAACACACACATACACACACATATATACACATATACATATATATATGTACATATCCATATACGTATACATATTCATATACGTAGACACACACACATAATAAATATACTGTACATAATATATACCCAACAACACCAACGGTAAACTTATTAATCTAGAGTCTAGACTAACGAACAGAGTTGAGATGATGACAAAAGCAAAAGAAAAGGGAGGTACGAAACGTAATTATTTATTAGTCATGCAGGTTGGAATTTTTTCATATTTTATTGCCATCATTTATCTTCCGTACCTTTTTTTTCTTTCTTTCTTAGGCGAACATTTGTTATGCACCTAAGAGGAACGCCATTTTCTGGACTCCTTCCTTGAGGGATTTTGTAAAGAGCCAATAAACTAAAGAGACGGAAAAAAAGTTTTCACAAATATATTCAGAGAGAAGAATAGAAATAACTTTGAGGACATATTCAGTTTTCACATTCAATCTTGCGTAAGTTGTTTCTTGTATTTCTAACTTAATTTTTTGTTGGGTCTAGGGAGGACAGGGGAGAGGAGGGGGATGAAGCGTAATGTAATACAACCAGACAATATCCACAGTGTTTTTTTCTCTGACTTTGAAACTTAGGAAATATATAAAATTTGTACGTGCAATGTTGAGCCCCACTACGGCATTTCCTATTTATATTTTCTTTTACATTCCCTGGGAATACATACGTCAATTTAGCTATAACAGTTCTCAGTTGTAGCCTTTAAATTTTAGAATACAAGTTCAATATTTCAAAAATCTAGATCATTATCTATCATTATGACCTTAGAATTATACCCTTTTATATTAAAAAAATTAAATCAGTTCAGTAGAGTTGTGGGAATTTTATCTTTTACATTGGGCATGGTTATATATATTTCATGAGCTTTTATATGACACACCTCAAAGTAAATGCTTTTATTTAAAAAATTGGATTGATAGAACTCAAGAAAGTGCTGTCGAAAGTATTTGTCATTTTCAATAAATGGTTTTCCCTCCTTATAATATTATTGAAATGTGAACGTTTAGGTAACATCTTCGATTTGTAGTTTTTCATTTTTTAATTATTTTATCAAAATCGGTTGTGAAGAAGTCTGGGAATCAATGTTGAAAGAATCGCTTCACGTTTTAAATATGAATATTAATGAATTTAATTAAAATCTTTAAAAAATTCTATTATGTAAATTTATATTGAGCAAAAAACTGTTAAAAAATGTGTAAATTGATATATAATGTTTTATACTTTAAAAAAAATTCTAAAAACTAATATTATTGATTCAAACATATTTTAACTCAAACATTGAACACACCTATTTATTTTATCTGGATTATGGGCTCTTTGATAGGTCTATTTTTCACGATTTTTCAATAGATATAGTAAAATGTACATTTTAACTTTATTATGATTATTTAATGACTTCAAATTTTTTTCTTACAAAATAGAATATTAATGTGAAAACCAAATATTGGTGTTAATTTATTGGATGTTTCGGTGGAAAATCGATTAACATGAGATATATCGTACTAAAATATAAATAATTTCGTCATCTTTGCTTTTATATCTTGATAGAGTTAATTTAAGTGTGCAATCCCTTGATAAGGAAGTAATGAGAGAGTTTCAATTTAGTGGAAATCCACTCACATTTACTTATAGGAACATTGGAAGAACATTTAGGGACAATAACCTTCATTTACCCAGCTGGGACTAGGGCCATGACATCATGGCTAATGGAAAATAATAACACAGGTTGAAGATTTAGCCCGTGTGCCTATCTATGCGGGTATTCTTGATGGATTGTGGCGGTAAAGTTTGACGCCAGAAGTCACTGACCTACCTCATAAATGGATCTTGGGACAGTAGTCCACGTAAATTAGAAGTTTTAGAATAAATCATTTATAAAGAGTTTATATTTGGTATACAGAATCTCAAAAGAGTAAGGAATAAAGACCCGAAAAGCTCCAATTTCCCCAGGGGACAAAACGTCCCCTTTCGTAGTCGGATGAAAAAAAGATAATAGCAATTAAAATATGTATCGTTACATTACACGTTAAAATTGTTCTATTGAGCATTCGGCTTTTCCCCACCGAACTCTAGAAAACAACGTTCAAAGTTGGTAGTTTATAGTGCACAGCCAAAAATTAGTCTAACGAGTTTTTCCACCAGGAATATTTCAAAACTGGCTGGTTTTACAAAACAATGATTGGGGGGGAGGGGGGTGGAGGACTTGTAGAATGGAATCTTCTACAAGATCCATAATCTGCAAACATGTGTTATTTAATTTGAGGTTGTTCTCAAGCCACTCACGAGGTAGAGTTTTGCGCGTTTTTTTAAATAGTGGTTTCACCTGTGGACTTATTTCAATCAAATTCTCTCCAGTTTTATTCGTTAGTGGGGTTGTCTTCAATTAATTTTCAACTAATACTTCTTAGGTAACTAAACTTAAGCACCCTTGTCCATGTCAGTTAGAGCACATGGTTGGACAGTATTATTCAATTTTGGCGCAGTCGCATCGTTTTCTGCCACCCAATTTGTACTGGCTGAAGACAAGTTTAAATAAATGGTACGGCGCACCGCACAGACTTTCTCTCTCTTTCTATAAACTCGTAAGATTTCTGAACGGAATAATGTACATTGTATCATCACCACTCCACATAAGAACACGCATAAAATAATATACAATGATATAGAATCAATGAGAAAAGAGGCGCATCTTTGTCCACCTAAGAGCATTTCAAACAGTTTAATGTCTTCCACAAGGGTCAACACTTCGTATTAAAATTTCGATTTCTGATTAAAGTTTTAACATTTTATAAGGTGTTGCAGATCTTCAAGTCATCGCATTGATATTTAATTATTCATTTATACATTTTGACCAATAAAAAATGTAAATATTGACTATTGGGTCTAAAATGGAGATAGATCATTGCTGTCAAACATTTCTCCTAAGAGCTTTAAGGAAAAATAACATACTCTTTTAGATACTTATATTTAATTACTCTATGGCATTGGAGAATTATTGCGTTAAGACTTAAGTAGTATATGTTTACAACTAAAGCTCACAAATTTGTATTAATATATTTGCAAATATCTCAAAAACTGTTGCTTTTATAAAAATATATGTCAAATAAAAGTTTTTTATTTCTAATAGACCTACAATTTTGCAATGATAAGTTGTTTAGTTTCTCAAATAGTTGTGGAGATACGGGAATTAACGCTTCTGTAAAGTACCCTAAAAATAATTTTCATAGGAAAATGAAAATAGCCAGTTTATTTATAATCTTAATCAACGCCTAGATACGAATTTTTATACAAAATCGTTTGAGCAGATTTTGAGAAAACTAAATTTTTCTCTTTTCACCCTTCAGTAAACTACCCTTAATTTTAAGTTTTTATAGACACACAGACAGACGGCATTGCAAAGACTATTTTTTAGGGTTCGGGGGGTCATGAGACGTCGAAATCCATCAACATTTCAGGTTAGTTTTTTTTACGATCGCAATACTTAAGCTTTAATGTCAAAAAAGTTAAAAAATATATATATAATGGCGTATAGATTGAAAATTATTGATTTTATAAAAATATGTTTCGAATAAAATATTTGTATTATAAATATATATACATATTTGTAATGCTAAGTAATTTCATATCTCAAATGGTTTCGGAGCTATTATAAAAAATGTTAATTTGCGCATCAGACCGGAGCCCTTAAAGCCATTTTGCCGAAATATTGAGAGTAGCCATTTTGTTTGCAATATTTATTAAAGTTCATAAATGAAATTTAATCAAAATCGTTAGAGCCGATTTTGAGAAAATCGACTTTTTCTCTTTTTTCCCTTCAGTAAACTTCCCTTAATTTTAGGGGTAGATATCCAATTCCAAAAATTCCTCGGGGCAACCCTATGAAAACCCTAGATATCAAGTTTCAGCTCAATCGGTAAAAAGTTTAGGCTCTAGTTGGAGGTAAAACAGACAGACAGACAGACAGACGGAAATTCAAAAACCACTTTTTCGGATTCAGGGAGTCATGAAACGTCAAAATTCATCAAAATCTCGAGTTCGATTTTTTGACGATCACCATACTTTCTCTACCTGCAAGATAGAGAGAAAGTAAAAATGGAAATCTGAGCTGGTGCCTCGATGGTGAAGATATGTAATACAATGTTGCTGATTTTTTCCAAACCCACTGTATGGGCTGCATATTTTCTTATCGATATTACTGAATTTGGTTAAATCCTCGGCAGGAATGTTTTTGTGAAGCAGATGTTGGTGTCAGTCTTGATAAAATCATGGTATGATTCAATTGGGCAACTAACTTGTTGAATAAAATTAATCTTTTGTAATTCAAAGATATTTAGGTTCGAGCAACTTTTTATAATGCGCGTATAGGTAGCTCTCCTGCACTTGCAATATTTTCTTTTGTTGATAGGGGATAGCTAAAATGAAGGGAACACTGTTTTACAGATCCATATTGTTATTTAGTAACCTAGTGTTTGTACTTTCCTTTTGCCATAAAAAGCAGAAGTGGTACTGCCACCACTACACGCATGTTCAAAGAGTACGGTTTCAATAAAGTTTTTTTTAAACTTTCAAGGACTGCAAATTGCGAAACCTATACTTATTTTCTTATTTCCTTTATATTTTAAAAAATCGGATGTTTTAACTTTAGAAAAAAGGGTAATGTTTTTTATAATTAGCGCGAAAGCTCGACGTCCTGCCCAACGATGACCACTGTTTGGTTCCAATAAGATTCATTTATGACAGTTTCAATGATCAGAACTTTAGAATCATCTGCTGCAGTAATTGTTTTAATTAATTCCCTCGTACTTACATCTCTCTACCATTTGTGAAACTAAACGATATGTATTGGCAAGTTTGCCCAACATTTTTTTCTTTGCTCACTCAGTAGCTTGTTCTCATCGAAAACCATTTAAAGACATATGCGTTTTAAAAGTCGTTGGTATCGTTCGATGCTCTTTGTACCGTAGGAAATTTCAGCATAGCTATCAATCACTTGTCACTTTGTGGCCATAATGTTTACTTATGGAATTATCATAGGCGGTGTATATATCTGCAAATGTAAACTGTTTCGGTCATAGCACACGATGAATCAAGTTACCTCCATTAAAAATAAATTCCCAAACACTAAAATCAATTGGTCGTTCTAGAAATGAATCTAAAACTTCATAAAAAATTCTTGTCTTTCTGACTAAGGTTGTTTCGTCAAATATAAATAGAAACACGAAAACTATATTTTATTTAAATACTTTATCAAACTCTGAGAAATTTAAAACGATGGAATACAATGCGTCAAGTGGCGCTTGGTTCTTGTTTGAAAATAATGAGCACTTAAACATGATATAAAATAACATATTTGTATGTCTATATATTCACACATTTAGTATCTACTGTCGGACATAACGGACATGAAATGTGTGAATATTCAAATAAAGACTAAATAATAATAAACTAATTGACATGGAATGTGTGAAAATATAGATATAGCCTACATAGTCTAGTAATAATAACCCAATAGTAAGAATTTTCCTTTGAAGGTGTCAACTCCTCACTGTGGCATCGCACCTAACGATATAAACATATAAACAACAAATACATGAATATACACAGCAAACATTTACACAAACACACAGCACACATACAAAATAGAAGTATAAACATACATATACACATATAAACAACGTACATAAGTACAACACTCGAATAGAACCAAACCCAAATCACCAAATGCGTGATAATTTAGATTGAGATAATTTGAGATTCAACACATGATAAACCTGTAATTTGATTTTAAAAATAACTGTTACAACACAACGTACTACTTCATGCAGTTTTATTTTATGACTTGATATTTGAGAGATTGCAATGGTCGGCAAAAACTCTTTTTTCCTGCCCCCTCCTCTTAACATTCACAAATCGCATAGCCTCGAGAGGGTCCAGCGAAGATAAACACTACGGACTGTGATGCCTGAAAAGACAAATAGTCAACAGAAATACCTCAAATATAAAATAACTACTATCATGGTGTTTGCGAGGGTTGGGCGGGAACTAGGCAAATGGTTTATGCACGATAAACAAATATCTTAAAAGTTAATATGTTCGCAAAAAATAAAAATAAAATAAAAAGGGAAGAATTCATTGAGAACCATCTGTAAAAAAAAATTGGCAACACATGGATTTTGTAGAATATTTCGCTCTTTAATTTCCTCCCTACCATTTTTCTTGTCAAACAGGCCGGTGTTGAGATATTTGCGCTGAAAAAACATGTTACAATTTTTTATTGTTTTGCGTCTAAAACTGTCCTTAACTTTGAATAACTTTGAACGTTGTTTGTGAGAGCTGGCTGGGTGTGGATTAGCCAAACGGTCAAGATAACACTTTTAATGTATAATTCAACGATAGATTTTCCCTTCACATTTATTTTTTCGTCCGATTAAGTGTTGGGGTAGGTTCCCCATTGGGGGTGGTTTTTCGCAAAAAAGGGAATTTTTCATTCACTGTGTGGGTGAGAACTCTTTGTCTCTTTATTCCTGACTCATTGAGAATCCGTATACCAAATATAAACTCTTTATAAATTATTTATTCCTATTCGCCGTTTTTTTAATCTAATTTGCGTCTACCACAGTGTTTCTCAAAGTTTTGATGATGAAGGATCACCAAATGGAAGTTATGAATACTGGATGACCATCGGGACCCTGGGAGTAAGGGAAACGGGTGGGGGTTGAAAATTAAGCAGAAAAAACTTATTTTTAAGCAATTTAATTTTAAGGGTGCTCGAAAACAAGGTCTTTGGTCCAAAAAGGAATGAGGCATCTTAGGAGTGTAGGAAGTTACATAATGATGAGTTACATACTGTGTACTCATCATCACAAGACATTGTTAGGATAATAAAGTCTCTGTGGGCGGGACATGCAGCGTGAATAGAAGATTCTAGAACCTTTTTCAGGATATTGACTGGCAAACCTAATGGGAAGAAACCATTGGGAAAACCTAGACGCAGATGTAGAGATACAACTATCATGGACATGATGAGATGGGCTGGATAAAACTAGCTCAAGATAGGGATAGTCGCATACTTTTGTAAGTATGGAAAGGAAATTTCGAATTCCTAATACGATAGAGTAAGTAAATTAAAGAAAATTTAATTTATTAAAATAAATGTTGAAAACATATGTAATTACATTGAATTAGTAAGTAAAAGAAGTTTGATTATTTTTAACATTCTAAACCTCATAGTTTAAAAATAATCTTTATTTTTATTCCCTTCCTATTTAGTTGATAGTATCTTAGTAGTAACAACAACGATACATGTCGGATAAGACTAAGCAACTATCAAATAATACGAAAAGAATAAAAACAAAGAAGATATATTTTTTTGTCAATTATTACTCTTTACCAAATATAATCTGAACATTATTTAAAAAACTCCTAGTTTTTTTATAAAAAATTTGTTAAGATTTATTGACTTAAGGTTCCATTTCTATTTGAATTGTGTCCACCGCGGAAAGAAATACAGCATAGTATGGATATTTAATATAAAACCGAATATTAATTCAAATATATTACATCCTTCAGTGGTCACATTTTCTAGGGAGTCACTCTCGGAATAGACTGATTTGCCGATGACTAGATGATCAGCGTTTAAATCTCGGTAGGGTGTGCTAAGGATGTTTTTACTAAATTGTTTCCCATTCTTCTTTCCAAAAATGCGTCTACACTTCTTCTTTAGTATACCTTCGCCATCCCTATCCCATTAGTATAGTTAAAATTAGTATAGGCCAATCGGTTTTAAGGACGAGATGTTTTTGTTGATTTTTAAAAGTATATATTTCATCAACGAATCCTATAAATATAAAAGAAACTAGTATTAATAACGTTCGTCTTTAAATACGACTACTTACTCTAAGAAGGTATATGTTATAGTTATATAATCACTATAAATACCTGTTTGAAATGTATTTACTAAACGTGTGTTGCCACTTCTAAATTGTATAACATTCTATAAATTCAAGATGACGGACATATACTAGATGAGATATTCTAAGGAAGGAGGAATCCCTTTACGATGTGCTCTGCTAAATGTGAGATAAATTGAGGAAATAAGATTTGCTCGCGATGACTGTTATGATAGACGGGTTAGGTAGGAGGTGTTGGTGGTGGCGGAAATGACAAAGCGTCAGGAAACACTAGCAAAAGGGGGAGGAGGAACGGTGGGGGGAAAAAATGGAATGAAAAATTGCTTTATACCTCATGAGAGAGAATCTTTTAGAGAATAGAAGATTTGGGTTATTGACAGTTTGTTTTAGTTGACTTTCAGTAATGTAGGTTAGATGAACGTGAACAAACAGTGTAGAACGTTATTCACGAGTTAACTTAAAAACACATCACAGTAGTTAAGGAATCATATAAAAAGTTTTAATGTTACAGCTTTTTTTTTTTAAGTTAAAGGGGTCATCTCAATAAGCAAGAAATTACCACGCAGATGTTTAGCTCTAACACAATATATTCTGCGACGCGTTATTTGACAATATGGTTCATGCCAAAATAAAATCGAAAGATTCCAACAGTTCCCTATAGTTTTAATTTTATTAATAGAAAAAATGTGTTAAAATGTGACGTTAGTTTAATTTCAACGAGATTTTAAGCATATTTGCGGTGGTATGAGACTTTGGCTTGATAAAAAAGGGCTTTAAATTTAATCTTACTCTAACAATCCATTAATAAAACAGTAATATTTTGATAGGATTTCAACAGAAAATTTTATGATATTTGAAAACTTGCAGCAAGCTTTCCTCTTTACCTTGATTTAATAAGTTTTGTAGTTTTCGTCCCCCTCGTTCTTATTGACATGACAAAGGGTGTTTGTAGGTTAGGGGAGAAAGGAGTATAAGCTTATACAGAATAGAGAAGTAGTTCCAGAAAACGATACTTACCATTGTATTTTAAGCTACGTGGCCTGACAGATATTGATACTTTCTCAGTGACCAAGGCGACCGCCTTAAGTAGCATTTATACTTTTTTAATTTAAACTGGTTGAAAATATTCTTCATAATTCATTACCAAATACATATTTTATAAACGTATTTCAAAATTATTGTATATTGTATTGTATTGCATTGCACGTGTCCCGGAAACATTATTTATCTGATTGCAAACCTTCCTTCACTCTGACAATGAGAAGTTTATAATCAAATGTGATGTGAGGAATGCCAGGCCTCCATCGTGGTTCGGATTTCACGTTAAACTGTAGGTCCTCCAATTTAATTCACAATCACCCTACCATTGCACATTAGCGTAAGTGCGTATAAACCCGAACGGGTAGTAAGACGCGGTGCTAATAATAATAATAATAATAATAATAATAATAATAATAATAATAATATTGCATTGCATTTCAATTATTAAATATATTCAGAAATTGACAACGAGTAATGATTACTGATTAGCAGTCACGAGCTATTCTAATTTGTATCGTTATGGACTTCGGCTAGATAATGTTTACTCTATTTACTATGAAATGGAGCAAGCTTACCTCAATGGACTCCAATAAGGTGCAGCCTCTAGAGTAGTGCCTTAATGCTACCAGTACAGGTTACCTTTCAGAGTAAGCGGAGTGTACATTATTATTTAGATTAATCAGGACAATACTTTCTGCATCAATTTGATAATGTGATATTTTATGTTTTTATTTTATTTGTTCTTTATAAACATAGGCTATAGTATATATGGTTTATTGTGAAAAAAAATTCTTTGTAAGCATTTAACCCCATTTGAATCTTTTATAGGCTTAAAATAGTGGTGTATAATGAATGGCGTCGGGATCTACGCAATTTTAATACAAATTATAGACTAAAAAATAAAGAATTGTATTGTAATAATTTGTAAAGTGAAGACCTTTGTAGCTCTAAATTACTGGAGGTAGAGTGGAGGGGGAGACAGAAAGAACCTATTTTTATCAAATTATTATGATAGCGGAATTATTTCTAAGTCATATGAATAAAAAATGTCTATGCTTAGCTCCAAGCGTGGGTTTTTCATTTTTAAAAAGAACACAAATAATTGGGATAGAGGCAGGGGGCATTTCACCCCTGTAGCCCCGCTAACGACACCCTTGTTGTGGTAGTTTCGTTTTGTCAGAATATTGTTAAGTGTCTAAATTAACGAACCCAATCAGTATTTAGAGGGGAAGTCATCATTTATATAATGACGATAAAGAAAAAAGTATAATAACCGTATTGAATAATGACTGCATTTTAAAGAGGACGTTTTTAAAGAATCTACTTATAAATTTTAGATCAAACTATTAAATTAATTGTCTTTGTTATAATCAATATTAAATATGTGTAAATAATAGTATCGTTTTACTCAATGGTTTACTCTAGTTATAGAAGAACAGTTTAAACCAAACTCCTCCTCCTCCTCCTCCTAGATGTATAATTTAAACCAAAATACTCTCCCTAGATATATGAAATAAACCAAATTCCTCATCGATGTATAGATAAACCAAACTCCTCCTCCTAGATGTATAGTTTAAACCAAACTCCTCCTCCTTCTAGATGTATAGTTTAAACTAAAATCCTCCTCCTAGATGTATAGCTTAAACCAAACTCCTCCTACTAGATGCACAGTTTAAACAAAACTCCTCCTCCTAGATGTACAGTCCAAACCAAACTCCTCCTCCTAGATGAACAGTTTAAACCAAACTCCTCATAGATGTACAGCTTAAACCAAATTCCTTTTCCTAGATGTATAGTTTAAACCAAACTCCTCCTCTTAGATGTATAGTTTAAACCAAACTCATCATCCTATACGAAGGGGAGGGGGTGGGTGACGTGGCTACATTAACTGTAGTTAATGGTAATTATTGTTTTTATTTAGTAGAAAGGATGCGTGGAGTTTTAATAGTGTTCTTTTAGTTTTGGTTTTACATTAACTACTTATTAGTCATTGTGATTTCATATACTAATAATTATACATCAAAGAATCCTAAAAGTCAGGAGTGTAATTTTACCATTTCAAGATGATTTAGAAGGAAGAGGTAAAGTAAAATATATTTTCACATAATTTACTTAATCAGTGACGCACCCAGCCATTTACTTTGGGGTGAGGTATTCACTCAAGGCTGTAGCAAGAATGAAATCTTGATGCAGATATGCAGATAACGTGTTTGGGGTTGCACAGCCCCCTAACCCCTGAAGCCCGAGAATATTTATGAATATTAAATGCTTTTAGAAATTATTTGTAGTAATTTTATAGTAATTAAGAAATTTAAATAATGCAAATGGTATCAAAGCTTTTTTATAATTATCAATTTTATGTGTGTAACGGTAAACCTTTTGAATATTAGGCTTAAGACAGAAGCCTGGTCTTAAAATGTAGCCTATACATTCGACACATCTTCAATGCTGAACATTTTAGTTGTACTTCATATCATTTAAATTTATATTAAAATTATTGGTGGTCTTGGGGAGGGGGAAGGAGCAAATACCCTGTTTGCCCCTCTCCCCCTTGGGTGCACCACTGATTACAGCAAAATATATTTGTAAATATCTTAGCAATAAACCAATGACGTAGCGATAGAGTATTAATAGTCCGAGATGATCTCCCCTATATTAGTCAGAGTTTACGCATCTAAATAGCTTCTGAAGCATAAATTATCAAGTTTGGAGACTCGTTTGTTTCAAAGCTGTATTATGTGAGATAGGTTAGGCTTTGAGAAATAATTTTAATTGCAACGTGAGTTGGACAATCCACCTCACCTGATTCCCTCTCACCAAGATCTGATGGACGCTTGATCCATGTAGGCCCTACCACTCCATTTTACTCTTATTATGATTTTTTTCTTTGAGTATTACTACTACTATGCTTTTAATTACACTAGGATAATTGAATAGGATCTGTCTCTTTTATGCATTCAGAAATATTCTCATACCACTCTTAGCTCCAACATTAATATTCACTCAAATTTCTAACCATGTAGATAGCATTACAATTAGAGGGCTGCCTTTGTGGTCTAGTGGTCAGAGGTTCTGGCTACGGACCAAGAGGACCCGGGTTTGATTCCAAGTGCTCCCAGATTTTCTGAAAAGTCTTTCCAGATTATCTGAGAAGCATAACCACTTTTCTCTAGGCACACATCTTCAAATATTTCCCTTGACGTTCTTGGACAACGGTGGTTGAGGGTCCTCTGCAATCAAATCTCCCCTCCAACTCTTAGAGTACAGCATACCTATTGATTTTCTCAGAATACGCCACTGCTCTTAGATGTACAGTTTAAACCAAACTTCTCCTCATAGATTTATAGATAAAACCAAACTACTCCTAGATGTATAGAATATACAGGCAAATTTAATCAAACCAACTTTAAACGTAAGTAACTATCAGTATCGAAACTAGAAGATAGAATAATTATTAATCCTGAAATTTTAAAGACTAAGTACCGAGGTACCCACTCAAATAAAATATAAGTTCATTAAGCTGTCAACAAACTTTTAAATAACAGTGCATCATTTGCACACCACAATTATTCGAATATTGGAAAACATTTATTTATAAATATTACGTCCATCACAGACTTGGTCTTAAAATATGAGTAATGAAAAACCCAAGCACAAGAATAAGTATGGGTATTTTTGTGGTATAGCATTGACACCAAAAAACCGTGGCTTAGTGATATTTTTAAATTGTATTTTTAAGGTTATTATAGGATTTAATAGCACTTCAATACTTCTAGCTCATTATCACCAAATGGATTTTTAAACATTACGTTTGAACTGAATATGTTTATATGGAATAAAGCAAGGTGTAAATAGTTGTACAGTACCATGAACTCTCAATTTATTACAAGAAGTGCATGCGTGTATTATATTTTCATATTATATGTTTTATAAATTTAAACCAGCTTTATTTTTATTTTTACAGTCATCGACGTGACGATTCTAGAATCAAGTGTATTATTTATTTCAGTGCTACTTTTGTAGGTTATTTTATATTCTTAAATATTAGTTTTCGTGGTAGGGAGGGATAAATAAGGTAATTACAAGTCAACCTTTAAAAAATTACGAATTTTTAAATACATCTTTAAATTATTAATTTGACTGTTAATGAGAACTTCAATCGACTGTAATCGTCCATATCAGCGTAAAAACATCTTGAGCCAATAATCGCGTCATTCAGTCTCAGCATCTGTGGTTGGGTAATCGAGCATAGATTGAGGTGTTATATAATTATAAATTGACTCTTAGCAAAGCTATTGGGCCAAGACATCGCATTCGACAATAAATAGAGCCCATACAAGAGAATGATGTCATCACACAAGTAGACATTTTGAACGAAACGGAGTACATACAAACATTTCCCTTTTAATAAGTTCAATTACTTTATTTTTGATTTGATGGTTTTTACCACGTTTTTGACATAAATGTTGTTCTTATTTTTAAATAAGTGACATACCTGGATGCGTTTGACTACAAGTCGCCTAATTGCTTAGCTACGTCTACAAAGATTTGTTATATTGATAAGGGAATCTAGAACTAATTACAGAGTTTTAAAGAAGAGGACAGAGCTTTAGCTAGTAAATATAAAGCATTTTATAAATTAAATACTAATTGCTTTAATATTATAAAAATGGTAAAAAAGTGATGCATAATCCCACTTATTTTAAGAGTATAGATGATTTTTGAATCCTCACATGATAGATTCTTGTTTTCTCATTTGACCTTGCATGCAATGGCTACTGGATATAAACCTTAACATAATGGGTGAGGTCAAAACCAACTTGGTTTAATGTGTCAACAAATTACAAATCAGTACGTCCTAGTAAACTACAAGGATGTAAGTACTAACAAATAATTTCCAGGAGTTAACATTTTCTCTTAACGCTACTAAAAAGATACATTTATAAATTTCCATTTGGTTTTACAGAAAATTATTTTAATTTGTAAAATAACAAACTGATTCACCAAATTGTTTTAATTTGTTTATATTAAACTCTTTAACTTTAATCTAACTCTATTTTAGTGTTTTAATTTATTCCGTAGCCTCTCAAGTAGGGAACATAACAGATCGTCATGAGAATAATACCGTAGTATGGATGGTGCAAAGAATTTTTTTTTTCTGTAACATGCTCTATTCTATTCAGGAGGGTAAATTTTGCTAGGCCAAATTTTTTAATATTTAATACTCAAAGTACTTTTAATATGTAATGCCTATTTATTCCCAGAGGTTCTTGGGAGACGAGTATCCTTGTTAATCGACTATCTATCTGTAATGTTAATAGGGAAATTTTCTTATTTATAATTTACTTTGTCAAGTGTGACTCCAGGAGTGGTGCCCTAATATAGTATTTATTTAGTTAGGTGAGTGAAGGATTTTTTCATATATATATATATTTGGGAAGGCGCTACATTGTAAGCCAAAATAGACATGTAAATTGAAGCTTAATGAAAATGACCTAAAACAACACTTGACTTGTGGGCATGGGGCCACCAATATTTTAGTAAAATGGATTAAAATTGATAGAGAGGTTAAAAAACTGGATGAACATAGTTGATTAGCTCATTTTAATAAGTGTTCAGCTTGAGATGTCGTAGTTCTAAGATCGAATCAAATGGTTAAAAACAGTATACCCCAGTCCACCCCAAACAGTTAAAGTATTCTAAGAAGGTCACAGCAGCGCTTGTCTAAATGTGAAGCTAATACTATATTTTGGCTTACCGCTGACGGCTGAGTCTACTGACGGTGATTTTCCCCTCCATATTTTTTTACTCTCTCCCCTCAAAAATTCTACCTCCCTTATTCCCACCATAATATTAGTGACGTTATTATAGTGTATTTTACCCAAATAGGTAGTGAGAAGTGGTGAAAGAAAATAAATAATAATATGGATTTTTAAAGATTATTGAGGATTGATTGAGTGATTTTGAAGCTTGATAGATACCTTCCTATAAGAAATAATATAGCATGAAGATATTTCCCTCAAAGTTTGTGGCGCCTTTAAGGTAAAACTTGTGTTGATATCTACATTAAAATCAACTTCCTTTACTGTTATCAAAACTTAAACTATTCAGGGTTTACAAAACGCTAGCCTATGCACTAAGTCACAAAAATTTCAAGAGTAATGAATGAGCAATGAAACATCTAACACATTAATTATCATATCACTCAGCTAAGTTAGGATTGGCTAACTATTAGAGACACTTAAATAAAGGGGAGGCTATTTGCGCCTGGGACTACATTTATTTGGAGCTTCTGCTCCACTGCTTGAATCAAGTCCACCGTGTTTTAACAGCCGGACCACCATTTAAACACTTGACCCAGAGAGGTCGCACCCAGTTTCTCAGGGATACTACCAAGGACCTTATATTCAGTAGTCAGAAGTCATCACCCACCCAGAGCTAAGTTGCTGGAACTAAGCTTCTGATAGCACTAGTTGGAAACGTATTACGTATTCGCTGCAAGTATTATTGCTCCCCGGATTCGCCAAAGTAAAATCTATTTTCCCTAGAAAACTTTGACTCGTCCCAAACGGTCAGTTAGTTGGTCGCGCATTTGAGGTAAACCAGAGCTTCCAGTCGGCCTCCGTGACAGGACCTGAAGTGTTCCAAGTTTAGCCGACTATGTGCACCGCAAGCACGAGTTTGTTTTGTTTTGTGTTCCCCTTCCCCCAACCCCTTTGTTCCTAAGGGATTTACCACGCGTTGTTCCATGGGGAGAGTTTATTTAATGGTCCCAGAGTTTCTAGAAATGTTATAACTGCGAGTCGAGGGATGTCTTTATATTATATATATATATATATATATATATAATATATATATATATATATATATATATATATATAAATATCTCGACTTTTTTTCCTCATTTTTGTTATTTCATTTTGTGAGTTTCCTTTCGACTTATTTCCTACTTTCCTTCCTTTTTAACGTACGGTACACCATTTGTTAAATTTCCTGAGAGTATTTTGCATCATTAGGAGCTAAAACAAACTTAAGGACATTCATTCAAATATTGTTGAAGGCTTAGAAAAGAAAAATAGCGTAGAGTAGAAATAATATATGAAGGTGGAAACAACCTTATGTTGCGGATACATCTTTCAATTACTGTTTCTTCCCATGGACTGTTCCAAATATAAGTTGCCCTTAATAGTGCCAAAACTAGCTATAGTACATCCCATCTTTCAATAGTCTGCCTGCGAGGTATGGGCAGCAATCCCTGCTCAAATCTCAACACCATACATTTTTATTACCTCCATTGATGTCGCTGCGCCAGATGGGCAAAAATAGCCCACCAGCAGAACCTTATTATTTATACCCACCCGGATTACATACGAGTATATCTGCGTAATCCTGGCGGAGTACTATTCGTTACCCCAACCGATCCGGGAGATCCGATCGATCGGACTACCACCATACTTTTACCCTAACCGGTCCTCAAACCGGGGTATGGTGGTTCCGTGTCCCCTCCCTTTTTATCAATCCTATGCACCCTCTTGATGTTCCCCTTCACGTTTTTATGTGTTTCACTGTAATCCCATCTTTCTGTTTCATGTCCGCTCCATTATTCACAATTTTAAGTCTGCCCACGAGTAGTGGGTAGTGCCAGTACTTCCGAATGCATAAATAATTTTTAATTATAGCCCTCTTTAGTTTCGCTGCACCAGATGGGTGGAAACCGCCCACTGGGGAAAGTTTATTTTCTTGTTTACGCCAGAGCTACGTATGGAAATGTCAACGTAGCCCTGGTGTTGAGTTATTATTTACCCCGACCGACCCCGGCGGCTCGCCCGACCGGAGTCATTTGTACATTATTTTCCTTTATGTTTTCTTATCCATTACTGGTTTTTATCTCTACTGTTTCTTTCCCCTTCCTCCACGTCTGTACCCCTGTATATATTATGGTCCTGTCGATCCAGGTATGTGTGAAGGGGTGGGTTTTTTTAAAAAAATATTTTCCCTCCTCTAAGCCAAAGACGGTTCATTATCAGCCCTCCAGGGCGCCAACAATTTTCATTTACGTTTTATGTATTCAGTGTAATGTTTGTACTCGAGAGCCCCTCGTGGCTGGTGTCTACTTATATTATTTTATGTGATTCCTGTTTTTTATGTTTATATATGGATGTTTACGAAAATAAAATACCTATCAAACAAACAAAACATCTTTAAATTAAATTAAATTTAGTTGAAAACTTACACCTGAATACGGGATTCGAAACCGGAACCATTGGTGTGTTAAGTCTAAGGACTCAAGTTCGATTCCCTAGTCCAGGTGTCATTTCTCAACTATATTTAATTCATACATACAATTTATACACTCGTGTGGTAATGAATCCCACAGTTATTTGCCACAACCCACCCTACCACTTAGCCATCCTGACACATCAGCCCAAAGGTTTGGGAGTATAAACATATATTATTATTAGCACCGCGTCTTACTACCCATTCGGGTTATACGCACTTACGCTAAATGTGCAATGGTAGGGTGATTGTGAGATGAAATGGAGGACCTACAGTTTAACGTGGAATCCGAACCACGGTAGAGGCCTGGCATTCCACATATTCACAAGTTGTGATTAATACACGTCTCGTCAGAGGTGAAGGAAGGGGTTTGGCAATCAGATAAATCTGTGCCGGGACCGAGGATTGAACCCCGGACCCTCAGCACAGAAGTCTGACACCTTACCCCTAGACCACCAGGTCACCCAACATATATTATTGTAATTATATTTTGGTCTTGAAGACGCTTCGACAAAAATTGGCTATGGGTGTAATAAATACTTTGATAAACTTAAAGACTATAACTTTTGACCGAAACATTTCCGGTCCACCACTCCCTGTCTCATTTTGCTTCTAGTGTCCTCCTCCAGTATCCCTCAAAGTTTGACTTATCATCACGAAAACACCCTGTATATATAATATATCCTATATGTTGCACAAATTCTCACTACCTATACTGTTTATGCGCATACGTACTAATTACGTTAGTGATCTAGGAATGAGGAAGGTTGAATATGGAGAAAGTATACGCACATTTACGTAAAGGTAGAGAGGAAAACCATTTAGGAAAATCACCCTCAGTGCACCCGACTGGGTTCGAGCCCCAATCTCCGTGTCATCAGCGTTCTAGTCCAACACGAGAGTAACACCTTAGACCACGAGGCCACTGATGCAGGTAAAAAATATGCTAAATAAATTGAGGAGTGTTAGAAAGAAAGTGAAGAAGAATAATGAACAATGGAATTAAGAGTGAAATTATTTAAAGGGTATCCATTTTTTGTCGCAAAGTTTCTTAGGCGAGGTATATTAGTAAGAAAATAAAAATATAACTCAATAATTGTATATTTTAAAAAGTTTATAAAATAAGGAATAATATAAATATGGTAGAAAGAGGTTTTTAGAAGGTACAAACATACCTTTTTCTGAACAACATTAAACATATTTTACTTTATTATTAGTATCATTTAACATTTACTGATATTATCCATCAAAAGTGGAGGTTAAAGATCACATGACTTTAGTAGAGATATACGAACATTATTTTAGTAGTTTTTAAACTGTTAAAATGGTTCCTTCCTATTTAAATCGGACGGTGACTAAATTTAATAATGTTTCAATACACACAAACTAAATATTAACTTACTTTCTTTCACCTCTCACAATACATAAAAATAGTGATTTTTTTGAATGAATGAATCCGGGTTAATGAATTGGTTTTTTTTAACGAGACACATTTTAATTAATTTAAAAGTAAAACTAAATACAAAATAAGTTCAGATTTTTTATCTATATATTTACTTTTCTTTTTTTTAAATTAAAATTTAATATAGTATTACCTCATTACATTGTTTGAAGACAATAATCCCAATACAAAGATTTAAAAAGTTTGGGGAAACATTAAATATATTTTTAAAGAAATAATGTTATTCATCGACTTGTAAGTGATTTAAAAATATTAATGGAAAAACATATTTCAAAAAAGGGGAATACTCACAGTATAATGTTTAACGATTCCTTTACAATTAATTACTTTCTATAGATTTTAAATGAAAAGTAACCTAGAAGGGAGTGCAAAGCATTTTATACCTTTTTTTAAATGAGAATATTTTCAATGACGCCAATAAGTTTAATTAATCGAAATATACAGTGATGACGAAGCACATAAGTAAAAATATGTGTATTACTCGAGCAATTTCTCATAAATCATTGGTATAAAATCCAAAATAACTTAAAATAAACAATTAAAGTTATACTTATTTAACACAATGTAGATGTCTACACAGTGCTAAGTTATATTTTAAATAGTTTTATAAATAGTTTGGTACCAAACGCTCTCTTTCACATAAATATTTAAGATAAATAATTTTCATTCCATTTTTCTTAGTAGCCACTTTAGCGGCCGAATGGTCTAAGGCATTCCTCTCGTGTTAGATTGGACTCCTGATAACAGGGAGATCGTGGTTCGAATTTTGGTCGGTTCTACTGAGGATGTTTATTTTCTAAATAGTTTTCCATTCTCCTTCCACGTAAATGAGGGTGCATTACCTCTAAAATGCTTCCTTACTCAGTTATCATCAGATATGCGTGTAACCTGAACAGGTAGTAAGAAGCGGTGATAAAAGTATAGCATTCTTTTATTATTATTAGCACCGCGTCTTACTACCGTTCGGTTATACGCTTATATAGCATTCTTAATCCTCAAGTTATTTAAGATAAAGTGCAATCTTTATAAGTAAAATACGATGGTTATGTTGTCAGTATATATTTCATTAAACTTGACTAAGAAACACTTTTAAAAATGTATATATATTAGTAAAACTGTAGGAACGCTATTAAGGCAGGGTTCCAGATGGCATAAATAAGTGGTTCTAGTCACTAAAAAAAATAGAGGTTTGTGGTCTATATTTGCACGAAAACCACACAATGTCTAAATTGTCGCTGCAATCTACTACAAACGTTGCAATTCGGAGAACCAAGAAAGTTTACCTAGAAGATAATTCGCTTAGGTGCGACTATTATTATATAAATTAAGCTACCCTACAAATGTTTAAACACATTACTATTGTTTTACAAAATTTATTTAACTTTGATTTAATATTTTTTTTTATTTAGCACCGCGTCTTACTACCCGTTCGGGTTATACGCTTAAGTACTAATTACAATAATGGATTAGGAATTGGGAAGGTTGAATTTAGAGGAAGTGAACCCGCATTTGCGTGGAGGGAGAGTGGAAAACCATTTAGGAAAAAACACCCCCAGTTCACCCGACCGAGATTCGAACCTCGATCTCCCCGTCCTCAGTGGTCTGACTCAACACGACTGGCGCGTTAGCCAACTACGCCACCGAGGCGGGTGATTTAATATTGTTGCATGAGTTAATTTTTTTAAAAATAATATACACACGTTTGAGAACCATTCTTATATCAAATAAAAATTGATGATGATAATGATGATAATAATAATAATAATAATAATAATAATAATAATAATAATAATAGTAATAATATCTAGGCCCATTGTTCCTCTTACAAGGCATCACTGGTCGAGAGGGAAAGAAAGAAAGAAACAACGAACGAGAGAGAGAGAGAGAGAGATACATTCCTTTTTTAAAGATGCGAATCAATATATAGCTTTGTTAAGAATACAAAAAAGGAAAAACTTGTTTCCTTTTACCTGTATAACGAGCTAAAGTTTAAATTCCATTTATAATATTTCGAATACATCTAATTATTCTTATAGAATGAAATACTAATAATAAACAAATAAATAGATTTAGATTAATAATTACAGCATAATAATTAGTATCACTCTAAACTTCAACCCGTCCATATCTAAAGTTAATTTAAAAACTTCAATTTTTATAATTGATAGTGATTAAAATAATTGAATTTCATTAGTACAGATATTAAACAAGTCCAAAGCAATGCTCTTAAATGCCTGGTTAAAAACAACAACTTAATACAAAATTTTAATGTATGTCTTTCTTAATTAAATTAATACCGGCACTGTTGGTTTTACTAAATATGGAAGCAGTTTTGTTTAATCTGGCTTGGTGGTGAGCCGGGAGATCTGGGGTTCGAGTTTCGGCTTGGTGTTATGGGTTTTTTTTCCCTGTAAGGTTTACCCACTCACTCTTATACGTAGACTACAGGTGGGCATATTTAATCTAAATCATACCTTTATCCAATTTGTGTGAACATTGGAAAGATCGAGTAGGTGGTGCAATATAATTTATAGAAAATTGTATGTATTATTATTTATTTTTAAATGAGGAATAGTTATAATAATAAAAGTAAGCTTGGAATAATTGAAATTACAAATTAACTTGGTAAATTATTAGGAAAAATAATTGAATTTTATTTCTATTCTTTATTTCTATTCCACAATGATACACTAATAAACAATTAATTGGGGCTTATTAATAAACTTATGAAATGTTCTCATTAAACTTGTTGAAAAAAACATAAGCAAAAAATAAGAAAATATGATAGATAAACTATATTTTTACTTTCTCGCTTACAGATAGAGAAATTATTGTGATCGTCAAAAAATCGAAAGCAAGATTTTGATGAATCTCGACGTTTCATGACACCTCAAATTCGAAAAAGTAGTTTTTGAATTTCCGTCTCTCTGTCTGTCTATACCTCAAACTAGAGCCTAAACTATTTTACCGATCGGGCTAAAACTTGGTATATAGGGTTTTCATAGAGTTTCGCAGAGGAATTGGATATCCAACCCTAAAATTAAGGGTAGTTTACTGAAGGGCAAAAAGAGAAAAAGTCGATTTTCTCAAAACTGGCTATAACGATTTTGATTAAATTTTATTTCTACACATTTCTAAATATTACAAACAAAATGGCTACTCTCAATATTTCGGCAAAATGACTTTAAGGCCTCCAGTCTGATGCGTAAATTATATTTTTTTATCATATCTTCGAAACTATTTGAGATGTGAAATTACTTATCATTACAAATACGTAGATTTATTTATAATACAAATATTTTATTTGAATCATATATTTATAAAAAACAATAACTTTCAAGCTATAAGCAAATATTTATATTTTTTAACTTTTCGAACACAAAAGGTAAAGCATTGCTACCGTAAAGAAATTTTAACCTGAAATGTTGACAGGTGTCGACGTCACATGACCCCCCGAACCCTAAAAAGTGGTCTTTGCAATGCCGTCTGTCTGTGTGTCTGTTGGAATTTAAAATTAAGAGTGGTTTAATAAAGGGCGAAAAGAGAAAATATATTTTCTCAAAATCGGCTCAAACGATTTTGATTAAAATTCATATCTAGGCGTTGATTAAGATTATAAATAAATTGGCTATTTTCATTTTCCCATGAAAATGAATTTTAGGTTACTTTACAGGAGATGAAATTTCCGTATCTCCGCAACTATTTGAGATACTAAATAGCTTATCATTGTAAAATTGTAGTACTAATAAAAATATATTTTTATAAAACCAACAGTTTCTGAGATATTGGCAAGTATATTAATACAATTTTGTGAGCTTTAGTTGTAAAGAGATACTACTTAAATTTTAACGCAATAATGCTCCAATGCAATAGAGTAATTAAAAATTAGTAAGTCTCTCCAAAAGTTTATGTTATTTTTCCTTAAAACTCTCAAGAGAAATGTTTGTACAACAATGATCCATCTCGATTTTAGACTCAATAGTAAATATTTACATTTTTATTGGTCAAAATTTATAAATGAGGAATTTAATAGCAATGCGATGACATAAAGATCTGTAACACCTAATAAAATTTCGAAAATTTTAAACCAATGTTGAAATTTTAATACGAAGTGTTGACCCTTGTGGACCCAATATTGGTCTTTTTTATCGGTCCAAACATACAAATCAGGACATTCATTCTTCAAAAATAAAATTATAAAATTTAAAACTGGGACTCAATAAATGTTTTACATAAATATAGTGCAATTTATGCTTGGGTTTGTTAGTGTATACTATTTAGTTCCACATATATTACGAGTTTTCAGTAAATATTTCCATTTTTAAATAATAGAGCGAGAAAGTCCGTGTGGAGTTCCGTGCCATTTATTTGTCTACATCCTGTGCCTTGGATCGGTTTTTTATTCAAGTCATGTATTTTAAACTACCGGCTTTCTAGGCCTACCGTAACTTCATATGCCTTATAATCTAACTTAAGACTAGGACAAGCACAACATCCAGTCCCCGGCCATTAATTTATCAATGTGAAAGGGTAAACCCACATGTCACCAATGATAAATTTTCCGTCATGCTGGGAATCGAGCCCGGTACCTTTAACTCTGTAAACATACACGATATCGACTGAGCCAAGAGTCGGATGATATCTATAATATACAATGATTAAAATATGTTCCAAGAGTTTCAAGGAATTGAAAAGATTACGCAACTTTTTCATAGATTGTTATTTTTTATTATTATTTTTCAGTTTTATTTGCTTTAATAAGCTATTTAAGATAAAATACCCCAAGTGTAGTCAGACAGATTTGAACCCCAACCTCCCCATCTCCAATTAACATGCCTTTCTCACAGAGGAAGCAATATTATTTTCTTGTCATCCATTTCAAATGTGTTACAAGAAACAAAGTTTGCGTGAATGGACGTGTTTGCAAACATTGTTGACAGCAAGCGACGTGGGTCGGTCTGATTCTGCTATTCACACGACTACATCAGTTGCTTATTTTACTGTTAGGCTATAATTTGTCATGTCATGAACAATTTATCAAACTCTTAAAATGATAGAAATATTACATAGCAAAGTTGTGGGATGTGACATATGAATACTAAGGAATCGCGTCAAAAAGATAAATGTTCTAAATTAAATCGCTGAAATTTCTAGGTTACTGATAATAAAGTTAAAAATATTAAAGGCCCTTAGTGTGCAGTTTCATAGAAAGGATAGGAATTATTTTAAATTGGAAAAAAAGAAAAAAGAAAGGAAAACAATGTTTATCATCGAAATCTGGACTCAAAACCATATTTGTTTAACTGTTTGCAAACAATGTGACAACTATAATTGTTTCTCATATTTGAAAACTGTTTCTCTATGTTTATGAATAACAGGAAACGTTTTAAAAACATCAAGAAATCGTTTCCAAACAACGTTTTTAAACAAAGTTTGCAAGTAGATTCTAGGCTTTAGATCTCAATGGAGAAACCCTTTCCTTTATGTATCGTTTCACTCTATTATTTATACATTCACACCTTTTGTTTTCGAGCATTTTACAATTTTTTTACTTTGTAATTATTTTAAACTTTTATTCTTAGTTATTGTTAGATAATAAGAAAGATAAAAATAGTTATTCTTACAAAACACTTTCTGGTAATTTTATTTTATAGTCACATTTTTAACTAAAAGCTATTTAGGTGTTATGTTGATGAGTCTTAAAACCTAATTTAAAAACATTAAAGAGTTATTAGAGGCTTAATATAAGTGTCTAGAGAAGAGGCGAATGATTAAAAAACAGAACGAGCAAACTGAACTGCGTGCCAATTCGTGCCGCAAGATAAAAATAGGAAATAGGAAGACCGGGTTGTTAATCAAGGATCTTCTCAGGTGCTTCACCAAGGCTCGTTTGCTGTAAAATTCTATCGATAGACAAGTACAAAGCAATTTGTAAAAATCTCTTGTGTGTGGCTGATTAAATAGAAAGAGAAACAAAATTATCTAATTTAAAAAAAAAGTGTGTCATAAAACGTGACTAAGAAGGGTTTTACCAATCAAAAGCGTTTTTCACAGAAAAGCTATTAAAGTGGTTAAAAACATTATTTTTACCTTCTAATATTACTATTATTATTATTAGCACCACGTCTTACTACCCGTTCGGGTTATACACACGCCAATGTGTAATGGTAAGGTGATTGTGAGATGAAATGGAGGACCTACAGCTTAACGTGGAATCCGAACCACAGTGGAGGCCTGGCATTCCTCACATTCACAAGTTGTGATTAATACACGTCTTGTCAGAGATGAAGGAAGGGTTTTGGAAATCAGATAAATCTGTGCCGGGACCGAGGATTGAATCCCGGACCCCCAGCACAGAATTCCGACACCTTACCCTTAGACCACCAGGTCACCTACCTTCTAATAGCACGTGTGTTTACAGAACATGCTCTTTTCTACTACACGAATAAAAAACTTTCTACAACCTTTTCTGGATTCTGGACAAAAATTTATCAGAAATTATTTTTAACTCAACCTTTTGACAGTATCGAAATTAATCGAGACCTTAAAAATATGTGAGCCAGTTGATCCCCCGGGGGCAATCAAATTCTCGTCCACAACCAGCATCATAATACATCTCATTATGAGCAGTCACAAAGGTTTTAAATTAGGGTTATAGCGTATTCTTTCTAAAAAAAAAAAAAGCTTAACAAAGACTAACTTTTTAAACATCACCAGAATTTGGAAACTAACTTAGGCTAGGACACACCCAGCCCTAGCATCAAGATATTTACTAATTTGATAGTAGGACGAACCCGCAAACAATTAGTAAATGTATTTGTAGACCCCACCCGTAATCAAATAAGGATCCCTTAGAATTGTATTTAATTATTTTAGCCACCTTTTTGACGATCTTAAGAGAACTAAACTAGTATCAAGCCCTCATTCACGCTACTAAATTCTTATCTGACATTTTTTCACAAAATTAATACAGGCTAAATGAAATTGTTGATTTTATATTTACATCCTTAAGAAGCTCTATCTTCTGCACGACATTGTAAAAGGCAAGTTCAAGGGAAAGAGCAGCTTAGGAAGAAGGAGTATTAAAATATTGGACGAATTGAAGGAAAGAAAAAATTCTGGAAGCTGAAGGAGGAGGCAGAGGACAGGGAGCATTGGCGGTCTAACTTCGCTGACAAAAGGAATGGACCTGTCGTAAGACACAACATCCCCCTACCCCCAAAAAATACAAAAATAACACTAAGTATCCACATAAGTAAATTATTTTGTTTCAATTGCGAGAAGAAATTTACCCACATTTGAGTAGAGGGAGCGCGGGAAACCACTTAGGAAAAAATCCTCATTAAATCCGGTCGTGATTCGAACCCCGATCTGCTCGTCACCGTCATTTTAGTATATCACGAGAGTGGTGAGTCAGAACATAAGACCAAAGATAAGCGTTAAGTATATTAAGTTTCAATCTAAATGGTTTTATTGTGAATACACTATCAATTTAAAGCCTCAAGTTATTGCTTTCGACATTGATTCCTGGATGTTCAATTTTTTAAGTGAGATTTTATAAAAATCGAGAATATGACAAAAAATTTCAAAGATATTAAAAAAGGGGGAGCTTTTAGTTTGTGATTAAAATAAAAATAAAAATGTATATTCAAACAAAATTAATAGATTTCCCATTTACATTTCTAAAATCTAAAGGCGGGAATTGAGAGATGTCATAGGAAAAGTTGACGGATGATGGCTTCAATGGACCATCTGGTACTATCTGTTTCTTGAGCTGATGTGGTCGCATTAAGAGGCTCCTCGTGTATCCTCACAAAAGTTTCATCATTTTTCTTTTTGGAATGTAGAATAAGATGCTGACCCAATGAGTGACCTTGATGAGAGGGAAAAACTTATCCTTGAAGTGTAAGAGTATAAAATAATAATTCTAAATAGTAATCAAAAGATACAGTACATATATTTGGACCACCATAGTAATAAGAACCTCAAGTGACGGGTCAAAAAGCCACTAAATTTACTTTAATGTAGTCATGCGCCAAAGGCTAGGTTCTGTGATTGTCACTTTTAATATGGTGTGTCAATTTTGAAAGCCCTAAGATGAATAGTGTACGTATCAAAGTAGGCTACTTTGCATTTATGATGCATACCTGCTTAAATATTATTTATATAGAGATTCTAGTATAGAAGTCTTTCACTTAATTTAATTAAATATCTCAGGAAAGAGTTTAAATCCTCGTTTATTTTTTTTAAACATCGCCTTTGTACGGCTCATGAATAAAATGAATGAAATGCATGCGCTATCTCGAAAAGCTGATTCGACAAAATGTTCTCTTTTCGATGATAATCTGAAAGGGAGGTCTAGAGAGTTGAGTGCGGAGGGGTTTAACTAAAGACGCCTTCTAGAGGCTCGCCATTGATTATGCATACGATGTTAATCTAGGGCGGTGTGGCCGGCACTTGACACTGCTCCATGGAGATAAGGTACAAGGGATCGGGGGCTGTGGACGGGGGAGGGGGTGGAGCGGGGGGTTTCACCATAGAGGAGGCACATCAAGTTCAGTACATCTCTATGGAGTGGAGAGATGGTTTCTCAATAGACTAGTAATACATAGACTTAGCCATCGCTCCTGCAATGGGGAAGACACACATTTCCCTGGCATATGACGTCACGAATATTCCTATAAGAGACTTAGTACACAGACAAATTTTCATAGGAATATTCCTAGATAAAAATATTCAAATGAGGTCAACATTGATCATATTTTAACTATATTATTTGTGTTATTTTATAGGTATTTTTAATATAATATCAAAGGTAATAGATACAGATCACATGCCTTGACGTATGAATACATGACAGTAGATCTAGTAACATTTTTAGCTGTCAGAAAAGGTTTTTCTTATGAAAATTGTATTGTATTGCTCATGCATAGTCATTGCATTTGTAACGAACAGGACAAACATAATCTGTGACTTCCCTCTGGTAGAGATTAAAATGGCATCACTAAGGCCCCTTTAATTATAATAATGCTTACTCTTACATTATTCCAGGAAGAGTATTGCGAATTGCATAGCATGTTGGTACTATTTTCTGTATATATATAACTTATTAATAAGTCAATAAATAAAATATGTAGCTATCAATTTTGATAGATATTATCAATAACTATAAAATACGGTACTACTAATTAAATTATAGAATTTTATAATTTTTGACCTCCAACAATTATGTTTGTATCTTATAAAATCCTATAAAAATCATACTGAGTATTCACTTGTTTAACACAATCTGGAAACTATGGAATTATTTTATTTTTTCCTTCGCATCTTACTAAATATCCCTACCTTCTTTCATGTCTCTACTATACACTATTATTAATGATCATTTTAGTAATTGGGTTATAATTATAAATTAATTTACTAAATATTTAAAGTTAAATTTAATGAAAAAAATTAAATTATATTAAAATAAAAGTCAGAAATTTACTAGTAAATAGACAAATAAAGTGCACCGAAATATTAGAAAGAGAAAAAAAGGCATAAAAAGAAATTTCACCTTGATTTTATCAATTAAGCTGCAATAGATTTTAAAAAGGCCTGCAATTTAGTTAGAAGAAACAAGTTATATGAAATTTTAACTAGGTTCAGACACCCATATAAACTTGTCAAGCTAAATGAGGTATGTGTGACTGATACGCGTGGAAAGGTAAGGTCTAAATGTCACCTATCAGATACTTTCAAAATTTATAATGGGTTGAAACAAGGAGATGTGTTTTTCCGTTACTTTTTAATATAGCCTTAGATTATGCTATTAAGGTAATGCAAGAGAGTAGGGAAGGGTTGACATTAAACGGTACAATCAGGTATTTGGGTAAGCAGATGATTTAGTTTTGTTAGGTAATAGTAAGGAAGCTGTTTCAAGAAATGAAGAAATTTTATTAGAGGCTAGTAAGGAAATAGGTTTAGAAGTTAATGCTGAAAAGACTAAGTATATGATAACAGAGAGGACACAGATTGAGGTCTATAAATTAGAGATTACTGTGAACAACATATAATTTGGCAGGTAGGGATGTAAAAAAAGTATCGATACTTTAATAAAATCGGTATTTTCCTTTCAATACTAGTATTTTTTTACTCGATACTTTTTCCGATACTTTTACTAATATTAGTACTTACACTCTGGTATCTAAATGCTACTAAAAGAAACAAATTTTGTACTATCTTCACTCATGGCCCATGCTGAGATTAAATGTTTATTAGGGTGGTCTGTAGAGGAAGAACACATGACACTATTTCCCAAACCTCAACTCATTTTCTGCATGACAAGCAAGAAGCAACTCCTTACTCCAGCATTTAGGGCCGTATGCAAGAACTTGATTAAAATTCACTATATGTTCTTGCATACCGCCCTCAATCTCTTTTAGCTCATCATAATTCATAGCTGTTCTTTCACCTTTGTTAATCAATACAGCTTCCTGACAGGTTGACATACAAGTGGAGACTAGTCTACTTAACACCCTCTTCCTTTATCAATGAGCAAGGTCATCAAAAACTAAACAAAATAAGATTTTATAGGATCACAATAAACTCAGTCCACTCAAGGCGCTCCAAGTAGACGAAGCAGAAACGTTTATGTGCAGCTTAGGCATGGCGTCCATTCTTCTATTATTTGTCAATAGTCTATCTTGACAGAGTACATAATTGACGAATGTAGTTAAAAGAATGGCACCTCCCAAAAGTAAATTATGAAAGTGTTTTAAGAAGTTGGAACCCACCTTGGTGGCTTAGTTAGCTAACGCGCTAGTTTCATGTTGAGATAGACTGCCGAGGACGGGGAGATCGAGGTTCCAATCTAGGTAGGATGAATTGAGGGTGGTTTTTCTTAAATGGTTATCCACTCTCCCTACACGCAAAATTCAACTTTCCCAATTTCTAACCCATTAGCGTAATTAGTATTCAAGCGTATACCCCCAAACGGGTAGTAAGACGTGGTACTTAAAAAAAATTTAGATAGTGAAAAAGCATCTCTTAAAACTTGTTTTAAGCTATTAAAATTCATTATAATTTTCAGTGTTTGAATAAAAATGAAAATACAATGATGATGCAAAAGTTGAGTTTTTTTGTAACACAACGTCTTACTACCTGCTCAGGCTATACACCTATGTACCAATTACACTAAGGGGTTAGGGATTAGGAAGGCTTAATTTAGATGAAATGCACTCGCATTTACGTGGTGGGAGAGTGGAAAGCCATTTAGAGAAAAACTACCCTCCGTGCATCCGACCGGGATCGAACCCCAATCTCCCTGTCTTTGGCATTCTAGTCCAATAAGAGATTAGCGCGTTAGACCACGTGAATACCGAAGCGGGTAAGAGATTATTAATACTAGATAAAAAACTTCTTTCCATATAAAAATCTCGATACCGATACCTACTGTTAGCGATACTTTTCTGTTGATACTAGCACAGTATCGATATTTTCCTTCCGATACTTTTGATGAGTACAGTATCGATACTTTTCTTTCAATACCACATCCATATTGACAAGGTTAATGAGTTTAAATATTTAGAAACAATTTTAACTAGTCATAAAGATAGTAGATTGTAAATTTTGTAAAATAATACAGCCAAAAAATGCATACTATTACTTAATCAATAAGTTGTTAACATCTCTCCTGCTTTCAAGGAATGTAAAACTCAGAAAATAAAAAACAATAGTTCTACTGGTTGTTCTCCACGGATGTAAAACATGGTCTCTTAATTTACATGACTAAAATTAATTTAGAATATTCGAAAACAATGTGCTTAGGAATATATATGGTAGAAAAAGTAATGCAGCTACTAGGGAGTGGAGGTGGTTACTTAATACTGAGTTAAACACTCTATACTAATCACAATACTTATTAAGATAGTCAAGTCTCTTAGATTACGGTGAGCAGAACATGCAGCGCGAATGGAAGATTCTAGAACCTTGTTCGGGATACTGACTGGCAAACCCAATGGGAAGAGACCATTGGGAAGACCTAGACGGAGATGGGAGGATTACATTAGTATAGGCCTGAAAGAGATAGGGGGTAATGAGGTGGACTGGATATGACTAGCTCGAGATAGCAATAGGTAACGTACTTTTGTAAGTGCGGCAGTGAAATCTCGATTTTCTAATGCCATAGAATATGTAAGTAATGAGGGGGAACGTGGGGGGAATAAATAAGTTGTAAAAGTTTAGATTAAAAACGTACCCGTATTTGAGTGTAGGGCGAGAGAAAACCCATCTAGGAAAAGCCAAACCTCAATAAGCCTAGCCTTGATTCAAACCTTGACCTTCCATAACCGAAAAACCAAACTAGATGAGCTTAACGTTTAGCCCAAATATCCACCTACGTAAAGATTATGGAAACAGAGCATTGCGTAAGATACTACATTAAATGAACCCATTTGTATCGGAATACTTAATGTTGAGTTCCTAAAAACACATTGCATCAGAACACGACATGCAAACTTATCTAACTTTTGCAAGTACGCCTTTTGTAACAGCCTCACACACAATACCTAGAAATGCGGATACACTTTATATCTAATTCTACCTTCCTCATTCCTATCATATTAGTGAAAATATGTGAATAACTCGAACGGATATTAAGTAAGATGAGAAGCTAAGTAAATATACTGTCTATTAAAAAAAAATGTTTTCACCAGGATGCCTCATCAGTAAACACAATCCCTGTGCTGATAAGTAAAGTGGAATTCTGGTAGAAAGTACAAACATATATTTTGCAGTCAATAATGATAACATTTTACTATTTTATTGGTGTTACTCTACCCTATAGGTGTTTATATTATCTCTCAAAAGTGAAAGCTACACCAGGTTAACGTGTATATATATATATAAGTATATTTTGTAATTGTCAAAAATGTTCCTTTCTATCGGAATTGAGCAGTACTGATGTGTTTGGTGGGCCACTATAACTTTGTATGTTTCTCAGAGAAAACTTCCACTGGGACTACATTAATTAAGCACAAAAATAGCCGTTTCTTTGTTCCAAGAACATCGCGCCCTTGCCGATGCCTTCATTAATCTTGCAAAAGCCCCCGTGCCTAGTTGTGTTTCTTTAGGGGCTGCTTGTAATTAAGAGGGGGGAAGTGAAGATTCTTGTGAAGTTGTTGGGATTAGAAACAAAATTGGAACCTTAAATTACTAAGAAAAAGAGTCGAGGGAAATTGTTTGGCCTAGTTGATTCTAGATGCATGCATATATTATTAGAATTTCGTGAATTAGTATTGAGACGATTTTGGTAACATTGAACTACAATCCGATATAGATAGGAACTAACTTTTGTGATAGTTATAAGAGTTTCTAAAACTATTTTAATTAGGGCTCTTCGAGTACTCAGATTTCGAGCTTTGAGTCGAGCTCGTCATTAAGCTCGAGATCGAAAGTTTTGTAAGCTCGTCATTTTCAAGCTTCCACTTGATGTATTATGAATTTTTAAAACTCAATAGTAAGCATTGGCTATTTAATTTAGATAATATTGGCATTTATTTACATTTATAAATCATTCGGTTACTTAATAAATTGTTTTTGAATTAATATAAATTTTCACATTAATAACGTAATAGAGCTTTAACACTTCTTTTGACTGGTAAATATATTCAATATTGTCGTCCATTTTGAATTATCCTTGATTGAAGTTGTTTACTTGCATTGCCATGACAAAGCAATGAAAATGAAAATAGCTAAATAGATTACTAATTAATTTAATTATACTTTTTACTATTTTTACCTGATCCATTTCTAAAATAATAATTTCTGTTAGATTAAAAATTTAATATCAAGAATATATTATTATATTGAATGTGTTCGAACTTAAGATATTTAAAAATTGTATTAATTAACTACAAAACTAGCACAAGTTTAGTTACAATTTAGTTATAGAATTATGTTGGTCAACCTGTCTAAAATCTTTTTGCAATAAATATTTAACCAAATATACCACATTTTATATTAAAAAAGCATATAATATTTCATACTCTTTTCTAGAAATATTATTTTTAATTTTAAGGTATGAACATAAACTTTATAAGCATTATAAATTAAATTGAAATACTTTTCTCAATAAGAAAAACTTGGCTAGCGAGAGCCCATACAAATACGCAACCATGCAACTGCGCATAGAGGAATGGAATTGGAATAGAATACGTGATCGTGCAAGATTACACTAAAGAATAATACATGAAATATGAAACGCTTCATATTTCTAATTGTTTATGATACTTGCGTTTTATAATAGGGTAAATTAAGTTACTAAAGAATATTTAGAGGAAATATTAGCTTACTAAAACGTCAATTTTATTAACTTTTTATTAAGACAGTGTAGAAACACTGTAAAATAATGTAAAGTAAGTGAGAGTGAATGAAGCCAACCTGAATGGATAGCTAGGTTAGGCCTAGATACAAACAAACACACTTTTCTATTTTCTTCCTACACTTTTAAACATCCCACTTCTTCAAACTTCCACAGTTGCACATTGTTTTGAATTTTCGGAAATATTTCATATGACGATACATTAATAGAAAAAGTAATATTTCCAAAAATGCAAAACAATATGCGACTGTGGAAGTTTTGAAGAAGAGGGTAAGAGTAAAAGTTTAAGTATACATGAAGAGAGAATTATGTTTGTCCCTATCTAGGCCTAGCCTAGGTTTCAGTTTGGCTTCCTTCACTATTACTTACTTTAAATTAGTGTACAATGTTTCTACACTGTCTTGTTACACATTTTCAAGCCATCATTTAATTATTCATTTTATTAACTTTTTAAAATAATTGTTAATGTAGTTATATTTTAATTTGAGTGTTGTTTTTATTTTCAAATCATGTTTTTTTTAGTGTTATTTCTAATTTAAAAACCGAAATTACTATTTTAACTTTTTTTCAAAAGTAGGCTATTTACTATTCATAAAAATGGGTATCATTCTTATTTTATGAACATGTGTTTTAGTATATTATTTTTTTAATTTCAATTTTTAAAGATTTGATATTTACATTTAAAATAAGAAAATATATACTCTCAACATTTTAAAATTATTAATATACTTACCCGCCTCGGTGGCGTAGTTGGCTAACGCGCCAGTCGTGTTGAGCTCTACCGCTGAGGACGGGGAGATCGAGGTTCGAATCTCGGTCGGGTGAACTGGGGGTGGTTTTTCCTAAATGGTTTTCCACTCTCCCTCCACGCAAATGCGGGTTCACTTCCTTTAAATTCAACCTTACCCATTTCTAATCCATTAGCGTAATTAGTACTTAGGCGTATAACCCGAACGGGTAGTAAGACGCGGTGCTAAATATTATTATTATTATTATTATTAATATACTCGAACTCGACTCGAACTAGGGAGCTTTTAGAAATACTTGATTCAAGTTTGAATCGAACGAAAAAAACCAATTTTACAGTTAATTTAAAGAGGTATCGGTTGTGCTGGACATGTGGCTTGGCCTCTGTGTTCGCCTGATTTTACGCCATTACATTTTTTTTGTATGGGAAGCGTTCAAACAAAAAGTGTATGAAATGCATGTTAATGACCTTCAATCATTACAACAAAGGATAAAGCACGCGTGCAAAGAAACAACAGGCACACAATGTCAGTCAGCCACTCGTTCTGTCAATGATAGGTTCAATGCTCATCTCCTTGCTGGAGGCTGTCAATTTGAACAAAATAAATAAGTATTTTATTTAATAACCACCTTTTTGTTTTTATATGGTCTTTTGCTGTTTGCACGAAAAGGAAGTGAAAACTAGCAAATTTCCAAAATATATTTTGATTTAGTTTTTTGATCCACTAGCACTTGTCAAAGTTAAGCCATTTAAGCTGGGAACACCCTGTATATCATCAATTCCTATATAATAACACTACTAGGCTAGTAAAATGTTATAAAATTTGGGCGCAAAAAAAATGTATGTTTGTATTTTCTAAAATTCTTTTCTACCAGATCAATACTATATATTTATTATCATTCTTTACTACGGTCAAAACCAAGATTATTAAATACACTTACACTATGGCGCAGATATGGGGACGGTAATTTAAAGGATGCGACCCCACATTGGCTCGGAGAGGTGATGAGAAAACGGCAGTGATAATTTTTGTGTTTAAAGCCCCCACCCCGTTTACCAGGCCCGGGATTAGGATCTCGACCTCTCCGTCTGCAAGAAATCAAGTAAATTGCAAATACGATGCCTTGGGCTGTGTTGCCACTGGTGCTGGTAGCTATGGTGACTTAATAAACAAGGAGGGTACTCATTATTATTAACAGCAAATGTGTGAAAGAAATGAAGAGTTTAGGTTAAAAAAAAGAGGGAATGGGACATTACACACATTTCCTTAAAAATAGCTTTTAAATTATCTCAAACCCTACAAACATCCCAGTAAATACGTTTGTTTGAAAATTAATTTAAATATGAAAAAGATCTCTTAACCATAACAGGGCTGCTACAATTTTATTACTACTGAATTCCCTGTGTATTCCAGATTTCATAGAAGGAATTCCAGTTTTTCCAGGTCCTTATATTTAACAAAAGAATATAATACAATTTCATTTTTTAAATCAAATATAAGTGTTAAGTCATGTAGCCTCTGTTTGAAGCAGTATGATTTAAGACTGATGGGGAAGTACATTTTCTGTCACTCTGGTATTCTTCAGTTCAATTATTCGTCTATCCAACTATTTTAAACACTCATTTAAATGTCCCAAATTAACAAAAACTTCAGTATTTTTACTAGATTTTGTAAATTCCCTGTCACTTCCCGGGTTTTTTCAGACACAAAATGTCCCTGATTTCTACCGGTTCCCCTGATTGTACAGGTGCGTGGCAACTCTGTATCATCTCAAGTGTATTATAAAGGTATTATGATTGACTAACAGATGACAGCACTAGTTCAATTTAAGTTAAAATTGGACTTTCCCCTCTTTTCCCCTGTGGCCTTCAAACTGAATAGTCACTTAAATAAATATACTCAAATCCTACACCTTAGCTCAGTCGGTAGCGTGTCTGTCTATTGAGCTAAGGGTCCCGGGTTCGGTTCCCGGCATGGCCAAAAGACCTATCATTAGTGAAATGTGGATTTACCCTTTCACAGTGATAAATTAACGGCTGGGGACTGGGGATTGGATGTTGTGTCTATCCTAGTCTTAAGTTAGGTTATAAGGCATATGAAGCTACGACAGGCCTAGCCAGCCGCTAGTGGGAAATATATGGATTGAATTAAAACTGACCCAGGCCACAGGTTGGAGTCAGTAATGGATGTAAAATATACTCCAATTATAGAGTAGGTGAGGATGATGTTTATTCTGCTCAGCCTTACAGCGTTGCGCGGATTGGGCCACAAGAACTGGAGGACATGATCGATAGCGACCAAATTCGCCGTTTGTTTAGTTGTTCGTAGTTGTAACTTGGTGAGTTCGTGCGACGATGTCCGTGGTCTTCCTTTCAGACTCGATGACAACCAACCAGGTTCGTCATGAGACCAACCATATCTTAAAATGAATGTTTAACTTCATATCCTATCTAAGACCCATGAATGAAAGGTGTATGTAACGCCAGGCCGGAATAGGTTTCTGCCTCTGTGGGGTTATTAAGGACATCACCTACTTGAAGGGAAATAACTTCACGCTACAGTATATCTTATAATAACGTCAGTCCTGAACCATAAAAACCCCTTAAACAATAAATTATCTTAAGATATTCTGTTGGAACCTTTGTTTAAAAAAAATGACTTTGTAGGACGAAATCCAACTTTCTAATCATATACTTCTATCTCATAGCGGCGACATTTCACGTGGAACGTGGTTTAAAATAAACTAATTTCACTTTTTTTCTGATTTAAAGAAAATCAGAAAATTAAAATGCAAGATTTTAAATTCTGTAGGGTCTTGTTGATACTTTTAAAATACAATTTGGTGTGAGCAATATTTTAACATAACAAACCACTTACTAAACAACGCGGGAATTCTGGGTGTCTGCAACAAATCTCAGTACTCCGATGGGCGGCCCCTTTAAGTCATGTGTCCCATAGACAAAGGAAGAGATACTTTTCAAGGATTGAAAACGTAGACAAACTTCGGTTGGCGTGATCGATAGCAGTTTTTCTACCAAATATTAAAAATATAAACAGCCCAAGTCTATGTACAGCCATTTGAGCATGAAAGGCCACAATAGACATTCTCCTATCGAAAAAACAATTACTTTTTTCAGAGGTGGTGGAATTTATTTTGTTTGTGAGTTTACTAATGGGAAATAACTGCTAAAATTCCATGGGTGTTACGAAAATATATTTTAAAGAGCCGTCGCCCAATACATTTTTGAATAGTTAGTAGCTTTAGAAGTTATTTAAAAGTATTAGTGTTGGTTAAAGTAATTTTCTAAACGTAGATATAAAGTTTTTTTTACGCCTCACATTACACGTCTTTTAATTTTTGTCTTACTCTACATAGTATACTTTGCTCTTTAAAATATAAGTAAGCTAGTAATTTAACCTTAGAATTTGGGTAACCACAAATGGCGTTATGTTACATTTAATCTTCCTTCACCACTGACTTCTTGCCGCTAATCAGCTGTTTCCAATTATGGCCTCGCGTCTGATCTATTAATTAGGCAGCTACGATGGACGATCTACTCCTCTATGATGTAACCGAGTCCGTCCACAACAATGGTTGCCAGTTTCCCGAGATCAGGTTAGCATGAGCATGGAGGAGGGTTTTAATGCGCGGTGGCAATGCACGAGGGTTGAACCAGATTAAGAGTTGGCCCGAAACGTGGTAATTACTTAAAGAATAAAAATTTCCAACAATTGGATCCCATTTATAGGTACAGACATATTCTCACAAGAAGAAAATTTTGACTTTTAGATAATGTATTTTAACAATTTTAAAATATTTATACGGGAAGTCATGTGATTGGAATCAGTCACTGTTGATAGGCAATAACAAGACCTATGAAATAACAATAATACTATTGTAGTTTAACATATTATCAATGTTGACCGCAAATAAATGTTTGTAGGTATTGTCTAAGAGTTTATTTATACCTGATTCTATTTTTGTAGAGTTCTTTATCAATCAACACCCGCCTCGGTGTCATAGTTAGCTAACGCGCTAGTCATTTTGAACTAGACTTCCGAGAACGGGGAAATCGAGGTTCGAATCTCGCTCAGGTAAATTTGGGGTGATTTTTTCTAAATGGTTTTTCACGCTACCTCCACATAAATGCGGGTTCACTTCCTCTACATTCAACCCTCCAAACTCCTAACCAATTAGCGTAATTAGTAGTTAAGCGTATAGCCCGAACAGGTAATAAACACGGTGCTAAGTATTATTGTTATTTATCAATTAACAAAGACACATTTTTTAAACACACACATTTCAACACCAAAAACAAATTAAATACTTAAATACGATTACATTACTCAGTAACATATGGGCAGATTGGTAACAGAGAGGTAACATGGTGACGGAGATACAGCTTGGTAACAAACAGGTAGCTTGGTAACAGAGAGGTAACATGGTAATGGACAGGTAGCATGCTAACAGAGAGGTAACATGGAAAAAGAAAGGTAACATGGTGACAGACAGGTAGCTTAGTAACAAAGAGGTAACATGGTAACAGACAGGTAGTATAGTAACAGAGAATTAACATGGTATCAGAGGGATAGCCTGTTTACTTTAGCACTATGTCTTACTACCCGTCCGGATTATACCCTGGGTAGCTTGGTAATAGACAGGTAGCTTGGTAACAGAGACGTAACATGGTAGCAAAGAGGTAGCTTGATAACAAAGAGGAAGGTGGATTGATAACAGAAGGTGAAGCAGAAAGGTGGATTAATAACAGATATCTAACTTTCTTATAGATACTAAAACTGACCTTTGTGTCATTTGTAATCAGTTCCAGATGATATCCCGGGAGGATCTTCTTCTCGTTTATATGTTGCACGGCCAGCCTGGCAGCAGCCAACTCGCTGCGGCCATCGGCTCGTTCTCCGAGACGTGTAGTCAGCTCGAATAGACCGAGGATCGACAGACGCTGTGTCGGTCGCCCGTGGGAGTCATTCTTCTCTCCGAGAGACTCACTTCCATTGAAAGGTTCAACTCCAAGCTCGTTGAGAGAATCAACTTCAGAGGCCGGCGTTGTTCCCACCGGTTTTATTTTAGTGAACGACTTTTTTGATCTCGGTGGCAGACGCAATTTGAAAAGAGGTAAAGGTGTTGAAAAGAAGGAAGTTATTTCTTTGAGATTTCGTGCATCATTCATATTGTTATCAGGAACTGCGTCTTTTACAAGGTTTTGACACTCCAATCGATTATCTTCATAGTCATCACCATCGTCATATTGTTTCGCAACTCCTGCCCCTCTCCAAGTGATTTCATCAGAAACATTGTCTTTGGTCACTTCAAATGTTATCGAAAACGGCGGACTTCGTGTGGTCCGTTGAATATATTTAAATTTACCCTCTCCTGGCTTAAATAAACCTACAAAATTACGATTACTTTGAAATAAATCCTTAGTTATTTTCCCTTTGTGATAGTTAAGAAAATCTATTGGACTATCTATTGATTCCGAATGAAATGTTGTCCTTTTATGGTTGGGATTCGCGGCGAGATTGCGACCTCTTACCGTTTTGTTTTGGTCTTTATCAAAGTTTGGTCTCCCCTCTGGGCTGCAGCCCATAGTTTTAGTAATTCTGTTCAGTTCTTGGTCGACAGGTGTTAAAGACGGCTTGACCGAGTTCATTACCTCATCACTTACCGATCTGTCAGTTACACTCACGAGCTCATATCGATCAGAAGAGGGGTGATCCGTGTAGTTTCCCACTTCTGGAGGTGACGTGGTCCAACTGCCTACCCACCAAACTTCTGCGTGCACTGTCCTATCCCTCCGCGTTGCCAGAGCACTCTCGTCTATTACACTCTCGTTAGCACATGCTATGGGTACTTCGCAAAGAGTTGAATGAACACCATCAGAAGTTTGAAAAGTGCCGTCTTTTACAGTTCTATCTGTTTTATCTGCCGCACCGTAACGTTTTAAGTTTATTTCAAGCGTTGAAGTTTTGGAGATTTTATTAAAGACAGTTTGCGTTGGAGGTAAAATGATCACCTCTTCTTGGAATGTCTTGGAAGTTTCGTCGTTCAAGTTGGGGTGCCTTAATGTTTCGTCTATTACAAAGTTTGTGTATGACTTGACTCGATGAAGGGGCGTGTACGATGTAAGAGGCGTCGATATCGCGGGGGTAGTTGATGAAGTCTTGTCGCGTTTGACGGGTGTCTCTGTGGTTGCAGCAGGTTGTGACGATGGACCACCCATCAGCATGACGAAGATGAAGAGCAGACGGGGAGTAGAGAAAGAGCGTGATCGAAGAAGTGAAAGAAGGCCCAGGGTGGAGGGTGTGTGACCTGGGGATAGAGAGGCGTCGTGACTCTTCAAGGACGTTCTCCGCGAGCGTGACGTCATCACAGCGGGAGGGACACAGCCACTTGGTTGGCCAACATCTGCAACAGCAAGGAATAGTATGTATTCGTTTGGAAAAAATATTAACACTTTATTTTTAAGGCGTTTGAGGATGACTGAGTAAGTTTTGAATTGTTTAATATTTGTAGTTATTTGATACTGGAAAATTATTTGTACTCTCTAGATCAGCGATTTTCAACTCACGGCTAACTGAACATGGCGCTAAAATTGTCAAGACACAACATTCGTTTTTTAAGGAAGGGTTTTATCATCAAAATAGTGAGTATTAATATTGTGTTCAAAAGTTCAATCTCTAGATTATAATAATTGTGTTATTTCTAAAAATAATATTGGCCATGGATTTAAAATGATTAATTTTATTCCTCAAATTCTTTATCTTCCCCCAAGCTCCTGCAGCTTAACTGCTGACCCCTTGCACCACACTAAATACCCACGTCACATTGGTTGAAAAACGTTGCAATAGTTTAATTTTAAAAAAATCTCTAAAATAAATATATTTTATGAACTTTACTAATATTTAAATTATAATAGAAACTACTTTAACGTATTTGAGGCTTATAGAGGTTTTATTAACAAATCTTAAACCTTCAATGTATATGTATCATGTTTTATATATAGATTAAATTATTAGAGAACGTCCCAAATAAATGTTTATTTTAAAACAAAAGTTTGTTAATCAAGGAAATGCAAATGGTTCCCAAACAAAATCAAGTCTTGATTGAACACCTTTAATCCAAGTTGTGTTAGACTGCAATAATAATAAGGGTCTTGGGAATAGGATTGATTGTATTCTGTCATTGAGTATTATCGACCATGATGAAGGTCGAAACATTTGTTTAAATAGTACGTTCAACACTAAAGTTATTAATTACCCCATTTATGTCAAGTGGAAAGTAAAGCGAACTAACACTAGTATATTTTGTAGTTTTTATATAAAAAAATTCCCAAGGTAAAATAGTGCTCTAGTAGATGCGTTAATTTAATTTTTGACTTATAGTAATATCAACAGTTTAATTGAAGAGAAAAAATTATCCTTCCTTCCAATTCCAGGATGATCATGACAAATATTCAAAAGTTGTTGAGATAGCAATTGTTGAAAACTAAACTAAACACATTTATTGAAGCAATATTTTATTCACTGCACAAAAAATGTACATAAAACTGCAAAGATACTGACTGGTCTCATTTTTTCTTCCATTCCACTATTAGGGCAAAGATTAGCAGGATATCTTAGAACATTGGTTCATACATAATCTTTTTAGGGTTTGAGAATCTGATAATCTGACAAAGACCATGGACCTCCCCAATCCACCTCCATAAAAATGCACTCAAGCAAAATGTGTATAATTTGCTTTATTAAAGTGGATTTTTTTTAGCATCGTGTCTTACTAACTCTCCAGATTTTAAGTTGGTGGAAATTGATTGCATTCTTATGGGCATTATATAGGCACAGTATTTAGGCTACAACATATCATATCTCTTCCTTTTACTTTTTATGCAAATATTTACTGCTCAATTCTTGAAGAAAAATTAAATAAATACAAACTGTGAAATTAAAGAGCGAACTTTAATTCAGCAAAAGTAAAAGTCAATGGAAAAGGTGGTGTTGTTTTGCCTGAATACGAAGTTGAAATTGTGAAGTAGTCTTTGAAAGTGCAGCGTGCATGTCATTTTGACATCTAATCTATTACGATTTTTGATTTTTATGGCAACAATTGCTCCAAACTTACTTAATAATTTAATGTTTGCTGAACTAGAGTTATGATAGTTTGTTCGTCTTGCACGGGATGGGTTGGGTTGACCAAGGACTGCTAGTTTTCTAAATGTTTGTATTATTTGTACATTGGCATTCCTTGAAGATTGTAATAATTCCCACAAAGGTGGTTTTATGCAAATTTGTCTTTCGAGAAACCACAGTTGCTATGTGCTGGATTCAGGGTGAAGGTCCTGATTGGTGCCGGCTGAAGTGTGATGGTTCTGATTGGTGCCGGCTGAAGTGTGATGGCCCTGATTGGTACCGGCTGAAGTGTGATGGCCCTGATTGGTACCAGCTGAAGTGTGATGGTCCTGATTGGTGCCAACTGAAGTAAAATGGCCCTGACTGGTGCCGGCTGAAGTGTGATTGCCCTGATTGGTGCTGGCTGAAGTGTGATGGCCTGACTGGTGCCGGCTGAAGTGTGATGGCCCTGACTGGTGCCGGCTGAAGTGTGATGGCCCTGACTGGTGCCGGCTGAAATGTGATGGCCCTGATTGGTACCGGCTGAAATGTGATGGCCCTGATTGGTACCGGCTGAAGTGTGATGGCCCTGATTGGTACCGGCTGAAGTGTGATGGCCCTGATTGGTACCAGCTGAAGTGTGATGGTCCTGATTGGTGCCAACTGAAGTAAAATGGCCCTGACTGGTGCCGGCTGAAGTGTAATGGCCCTGATTGGTGCCAGCTGAATTGTGATGGTTCTGATTGGTGCCGGCTGAAGTGTGATTGCCCTGACTGGTGCCGGCTGAAGTGTGATGGCCCTGATTGGTGCCAGACGAAGTGTAGTGGCCCTGATTGATGCCAGCTGAAGTGTGATGGCCCTGATTGGTGCCGGCTGAAGTGTAATGGCCCTGATTTGTGCCAGCTGAAGTGTAATGGCCCTGATTTGTGCCAGCTGAAGTGTGATGGTCCTGATTGGTGCCAGCTGAAGTGTAATGGCCCTGATTTGTGCCAGCTGAAGTGTGATGGTCCTGATTGGTGCCAGCTGAAGTGTGATGGCCCTGATTTGTGCCCACTGAAGTGTGATGGTCCTGATTGGTGCCGGCTGAAGTGAGAGGAGAGGCTTTACGGCTTTCAGGTGAATGTTCTTTATATTTGAGAAAGGTGTTAAAATTGTTGAAGACACTGGACGTGTGGTCCAAGAGGGTAAATAAATTAGTAACTTAATAATAAATTAAATTGGCTAGGGTCAAATGTGCGTTTAATTACCTAGCTTAGTTAAAATAAACTGTAAATAAATTTGAATGAAAAATATGAGTAAAACCACTAAACTTATTAAATTATAACAAAACCCTGCCTCACAAAGATAAGTAGTAGAAACGGAATCAAAGCTCACATAGGAGAAGAAAATTCGTTTCTGGCAAATCCATAATCATATATGTCAGAAAATATGGTGACCTCAATAATGGCAAGGGAGGGTTTTAGTGACACTTATCAAAAGCAAATTATTCTAGATAATATTGCAAGGAAACTACTGTGATTGATTGTGATTCCATTCGTTCAGTTCACGGTCCTCCTGTAGCTCATCTATACACCCCGGTTTAAGGAATGACTTTAGAGGAAGAATAAGTCCTTGACTCTGCATGAGCGTGAACAAGAGATGGGAGAAACAACAGTAAAAAAAATTGCACGTGGAAAACATCCACGAAGCACCCAACCGAGATTCGAACCTAGACCACCCCATCCTCGGCAATCTTGTCTATTGTGATACTGATATAAGCATAAATAATATTAAATACATTTAAGTGATAATCGATCCAAATGCAACAGAGATATTTTTTTTAAAATGCTGGTAAAGTAGGTTAGCTAATACGAAATAAATAATTCAATAATATGAAATTCTACTAAGGTATTATAGTCCAAGCTATGTTTTAAAATTCAGATTGTGTCCCAAAGGGAAACGTTTATTTAACGCTTCCATAAAAAATGAAAGTTTTATCATACCAACAAAATTATACAAAAATACATCTTAATATTATAATACCCATTCAATATGCTTACATTTTTGAAATGAAACTTTCTCCAATCTCTTCCAGTAAATTATTCAGTTGTTTCCGACAATTTATTTCAATAATGCATGAACATTCAGTGAAATCTATTCAGTTTCTTGTTGTGCCTTTTTTTTTTCTCATTTATAATCGGGGGAATATATTTTTAAGTTCAGTGCATCATTCACAAAAAAGGTAGAATCAATTAAGCTAATCTTTGATTTTGGAGTATATTTTCCTAAAAGATTGGCAATAAATTAATATTGGTAGTTCTGGGGAGTTCAAATTCTAAATCTATTCATTATATCTATTTTCGCGTATTCATGCTTTAAGTCATGTGATATTCAGCTCTCAGTTTAGATATATATTTTAAATACCTGTCTAATAAAGTTTATAATAAATTAACACGATATAATATTTGATAGCAAAAAATGGGTTTGTACTTCTTAAAAGAGGCTCCAAATGTTTATTTGTAAAAAAAAAATTAAGATGTATGTATAGTTTTGTGGTGATAGGGAGTTCTAACACTCTGGTCTACGAACTCCAAGGAGTTTAGAGGATATGAGGGGTTCAGAGTACTGCATATTATTATAATAAAAACACACATGCTCAAATATATCTTGAGCCCCATTCAGTGGTCTCCCTCGACACAAATACGGATACACTTTCTCTAAATATTACCTACATAATTTCTAGCCCACTAGGGGACAAGACTACCTCTGTGGTCTAATGGTCAGATTTCTTGACCACAGATCCAGGGGTCCCGGGTTTGATCCCCACGCTTCCAAAATTTGTCTGTGAAGCTGTGGTTGTGAAACGGGGTCAAACTCAGCCTTGTGAGGACAAATGAGTAGATCATTGAATAAAGAAGTAACGTGTCCGGTCTAGAAAACTGAGATTAACAGCCTGAGGGTTCATTGTACTGACTACATGACACCCTCTATCATCGCTAATGGTGACAGCCGCTCTGTCGGTATAGCTCGCTTGCGGACTCACAACATGGAGGGGTTTTTTTTAGTGTAAATAGTAAATATCTCGAACAGCTACACCCATAAATACAAAACATTTTGACTGTGTTGCACATTTGGTCGATTAAGAGTTGTCCTTGTGTTAATACAACAGTACAAAGTGCACCCTCCTCTACAGATATATTTGCTGAATTATAAATTAGTCACCCTAATGGTACCTCCCAATAATTCCTCTCCCCGATCCTTAGGACCTAAGCGCGTTTTCTCCTCATTAAAATGTTTGACAATCGAATAGTTCATTCTTATAGTCCATTTGCACTTTTTCTCGTATTAATGCCATTAACATTAACAGAAATATTTCTTAAAACTTTGACGTGGAAACAATTTAGTTTTTTACTCTTGGAGAAAAACTTAATAAAAACAGGCTTTTAATAAACTTAAAAATATTTGAATTGAAATAATAATTTAAATTATAGCATTAAATTAATATGTTTTATTTCTTTAGTCATAGGGTGTCCAGCCAAATTATTTTTTAGTATGCCCTGACATTTACAGGTTTTTCAGAGCTAATTACCAATTTTTTCCGATCATTATTTATGACAAACATTTTATTAAGATCGCAACTTAATGTTAACATCTTTTTAGACAAAAACACATTTTGAAATTATGTAACTCTATATAGGTGTTAAAGAGGGGATGGAATGGAACTCTAGTTAAGGCCAGTGTTTTTCAGTTTATATAGCATAATATTTTTGGCCAAAAGATTGCTCCATTAGAAATATATAATGTAATTTTCTCTACATGATATCAATGATTCTTGAATATAATTATGTGATGAGCATAGCAGTATTATATGAGAAACTCTTTTAATGAAGAGAAAAAATTGTCATCGAATTTCAGAATATCCTTGACAGATATTAAAAAAATGTTACTATCACCATTTTAAAAATTAAACTATATCTGTACTGGAGAATTGTTTGTTTTATTTTGACCAGTTTTGATATTAAAACTGCAAAAACACTGGTAATTTCTGGCGTCTCATTCCATCCAACTATTTCTGCCTAAAGCGATGGGTCATTTTGGCAGTGCGATCTAAGACTAATTTCAGTGGCGATAATATTGAGACATTACACCAGTACAGTTTAAAATTATTGTGAAACAGATTCTTTCTTCCTATAACGTAATCAAACTATCACGCATACACATAACCATGACTCAACATTGGCTGAAGACGTGCGGTTAGGGGAGGGGATTGACAAAAAAATTACATGTCTACTATTGAGATTAGTATTATTAGTACTATTGAGATTCGCGGTGAGTTTTTTTAGCATCGAGTCTTACTAATCGTTCTGGTTACACACGCAATGAGTATTAACTGGAAGAAAAATGTTATTTTGACTATTGTAGATAAAAACTGCTTGTATTTTTTTTAATGATTATGTGAAGATTCCAGAAATTTAATATAATTTCCTGACTTTTCCCTGTTTTCCAGATCACTGGTCACACTGTTAGAGTAATTTCCCAAAGTTTATTCAGATGTTTATATCACTGGTAAGTCTCATGGCACTTTGATGAAATTGCATTATTTGCACTGAGCACGAAATAGATTTCCAGCAGTAGGTGGGCTTACATTGCCAGTCGCATGTTCGCATTGACAGTCCACCGGTTACCTCGTCCCATTTAAATATTAATGGCGAATAGAGCAAAGAGTAATTCGCGAGAGTTTGTCATTGGAAATAAAAACTTTAAATAAACTTTACTTTAACCTCTGTCCATCCCTTTAATCTTTCTTTGCTTGTATTCACCTTCTATATATCTTCAGATTTATTCAATCAATGATATTGTACACAAATAATCTGTTCTTTAGGTGTTTTTTTACACCCTATCCTACTACCCGTCCGGAGTAAAAACATTTAATTTCACAAATGTCTGACACCTTAGCCATCTTGCATATTGAACTAAGGGTCCCGGGCTCAATTCCCAGAATGGCAGAAAATAATTATTGATAAATTAATAGCTGGGGACTGTGTTTGTTAGATAATTAAGTTAGTTTGTAAGTTATATGCTGATACAATAAGTCATTTCAAATAGTGAACATTAGATAACCCCAAATCAAATCAAAAACCATGCATTTTACAATTGGGGCAGGGATTCGATAGCTATAATTTAGAGGAAATGTGCGCGTATTTGTCTGGAGGTAGATTGGGCAAACATTTTGGAAAATACATTCCAAGTAAACCCAGCTGAGATTCTAACCCTGACTTTCCCATCACCGGCAAACCAGAGAAGATAAACCTGAAGTTGAGTCCACGTTCCCATCAGTGAGAATTTTAAAAATAAACTTTGATCTGACTCACTTCAGTGGCCTCATGGTCTAAGGCGGGTAGACTAGACTACCGATGATATGGAGATCAAGGTTAAAATCTCTGGCGGGTATACTGAGGGTGGTTTTTCCATCATGCTTTCTCACTCTCCTTACACGCAAATGCCGATACAATTCCTCTAAAATATAGTCTTCCTAATACCTAATACCATTGGAATAGTTAAAAATAAGCGTATAGCCTGAACGGTTAGTAAGACGCGGTGCTAAAAAAAAGCTTTGATTTGATCGCCACTTTCTTCAATTTTATTTACTGTGATCCTATTAAGCTTCTTTTATTCTAGTATTATACATTTTGTATTATTCTTTTATTTATTTCTCACTTTTATCTGTTCTTACTTTATTCCAATTTATCCTCTGTGTGACTTTTAATCACCTTCTCCTTGTTGTTTCTTTTACACGTAATCTTTACACTTTGCTCATCGGATAACATTTTTATTATGTCAATTTCTCATCAAGATAACTTTTGTTTACATAGCTACTTATTTCCCTTGTATTTTTTACTTTCTTATGAAAATGATATTTATAACACGAGATTATGATGGATTTCAACGTTTTATGTGCCCTTGGACTAAAAAACTGTGACTTACAATTCTAACTAATTTTACAGCCAAAACGATTGATGGTTTCGCTCAAACTTGATATTTAGATGTTATATGGTCAAGCAACGAACGAAGTTGTTTATGGTTTTAAATATATACCTAAAATAAAGTACAGTTTACCGACTCATTTCTAAAATTCAAAATGTTTCAAAAATGTCTCGGACTATTTGTTCAAATGAATTTCAGGGGAATGTTTTATATAATAAATAACATTGTATACCTGATAATTGGAGAAAAATTCTTTTAAGAGGTATTTGATGGTATTTTTATAAAATTTTGTTCCAATATATAAAATACTGAATGCGAAAATATGAGCGATTGTGTCATAACATTTATTATTTTCCTCCCTGGCAGCATCCTTGAAAAAATCTTGCTCTTTTTATATCTTTTATTGTGAATTTCAGCTCTTTTTACAATCGTTTCAAACACTTTTATTTTCCCTTCGTTTCTGAATAATTTTTAATTCCTGTTCGCTAGTCCATTTGCTAATTTCATTTTAAGGCGGTGTTTGGCATCCACTTAACGGACTGAAAGCTGGTCCATATGATTCTATCTATTTGTTAAGTTGTTTTAATATGGGCCAAAAATGTTCATCCTCGTAAAATGTTTGATACTGTTGGTCAACTATAAGAAATTGCTCCAGTTATCCGAGGCTGAGTGGGCTAATGCGTTAATTTTGCATTGCGCTTGGTTGAAATTGGCAAGGAGACTATGAGTTTGAATCAGGTTTAGGCCTACTTAGGTGATTTTTCGATCCTCTCTCTACGTTAGCGAGGACTCTTATAATCGACCTTTATCATTCCTACCCCTTGAAGGATCAACTCTAAAAACAATATGGTATCGATCTTAATTAAACCGAACTTTAAACAATGCTTTGTAAAAGTCATATTTGCAATTATTATTGTAGGTATAGGTCCTATACATATTTGTATGATATTCCTCAAACACGTACACTCCGTTTATCTTGAAAAATAACATTTTTATCTTGTTTTATTTCACTATGCTGTAATCTATAAGCTAGAGTGATAGTGTGATCAGTCAAGGTAAGAATGATACCTTTCATGGTAGACAAAGCGTAATTTACATTCAATCAAAGATCAGCTTCTTTAGGCCAACTGATCAAACTTTAAATACTCCAAAGATTAACTTACAGAAATATTAAATCTAAGAAATTAGGAAAATTTCATTTTAGAACCCCTAAAAATCCCTCTCAAATAGACTTGTAAAATGGGAGGTGTGACAGAACGAGTAATTAAATTAATCGTTATTTGATAAATTAACGCCCGATATGATTTATGATAATACAAACATTTTTGCTTATAAAAATGATAACATCTTACTATATTTTATTGTTTATATAGGTATTGAAAATATATATATATATATCAAAAGTAACATCGGCAGATAAAATTACCTGAAGTATAGACATATGAGAGTTGTTCTAGTAACTTTTGGACCCGCTAGATACCATTCTTTTCTTAGTGTTCTTACTTATGCTGGTTTATAACGTTTCACTTATATTTAACTTGTTCTTATTGCATCATAGTTTTCCATATTAATTTAATGGTAACTGTAAAATTGTATTTTAAAAAGGTTAAAAGTTCTTAAGATACATTAAAAGAGAGTGTTCTCTGTCTTTGAAGATACATTGCTAACTTAAGGCTACCCTAGAATCACTTCATTTTCAAATCTATCTTTATTTATTTTATATTGATAGGACATATTATAATTTAATTTTCTGAAAAATATTGTTCGCATAAAAATGAAGATAAAAGGTATGTGCCTAAAGGGGTGGGAGCTTTGATTTCTAGGTTTTATATTTATAATAAAAAATCATGAAAATATGAAATGATTTAATACTAAACGAGGTTTAAAGCGAAATGTCGCCTTTATAGGATCAAGGTATTTGGTTGGAAAAATGGGTCTATTCTTCTTCAAATACTTTTTTACCAGGGCTCCAACAAAGATGGAATGTTTCGATGGTTTTGAAGCTTCAGAAAGGCTAGCCTCATAATAAATACTGCGTTGTTACGGACATTTCCCTTCAAATGGGTGGCGCACCCTAAAAAAAGTTATACTTGCGAAAGCTTGGTTGGATGAGAGTTGAACAAAGGCGTGAACTATATTCTCGTTTACTGCTGTACAACGTAATTGCGACTGGCTTACCCAGCTACCTGGCCTCACGATTTCAATTTCAACAAGTACTGGATGGTTCCTGAACTCACTCTCAGTCAGATAACCTGCTCTATGTTTCGAAATGCAAAACTAATTTTTATTTAAAATATTTCACAATCTTGTCTGCCTTAACCTGAAACAAGTCACCTGTGGACTTCACATATGTGAATGGGCCATCTGATTTTAGAAATAATCTCACCACAATCACTATTAAGCTCATCAATCACTATATCTATAGTGTGGGAGCCGCTGCATAAGCCATGTGTGTGCGTGTTTGGTGAAAGAATGTTTATTAATTGTATTCTATCTCTCTGTTTACGCTACTAATCTAGAGATAATTTGTTTAAATTGATTACTGTTTTGGTTGCTGGTTTTTTTTACGTGTTTATCTCATTTCAATGTTTTATATGTTCTACGTTCATGTGTATGTTTTCCTCAAATACTTGTATCCTGCGTTTTATTTAATGATGATAATTGATAGCTGCAGTGTCTTGTTAACTTGAGACATGGTTAAATGTAAGAAATGGCTTATGCCTTAATTTTGCCATGTAAATATATAGTAATAATAATAATAATAATAGACCACACTGTGGTCACGCCGGCAAAGGGGTCACATTCTCATATTGTCTGGTTTTCGATTATGGTAAGGTCGGTGTTCTAATTACAGCTGTGTGTATTGATGTTGTTTTTACTAAATGGTTTTCCATTCTTCCTTCACTCAAATTCAGATATATTTCTTCTATATTTAACCTTCCTCATCCCTAGCCCATTTGTCTTAATATGCCAATAGCATGGACGGGTAGTAAGGCGAAAAATCTAATAAATCTTTTAACACATTTTACTTTTGACAAGATCGTCATTAATAAATACAACCACGCGTTAAAAAATTTTTTTTTTCTCCTTGAAAGCCAAATAAAAAGAAAAAAATTCCAAGTTTGATTGAGCCAAAGATCATAAAATAAAACCTAGACACTAAAACGATGTCTGTGAGTATAAAAATACGTGATTTGGATTAACAAGTTCAACCATTCTCTGATACACCAACTCAATGCGAACATAAATACCTTGAAAATTTGAAACGTGAAAAAATGTGTCTAGAATACTAAAAAGATAGCAAGAATTGATCAGGGCGATGAATTGTCTATACATGCTGACAAGGGCACCGTTCTCGTGTTCTCTGGTTTTACGATCATGGGGGTGGTTCATTTATAATATTAATATGACTAGTATTAAAATTAATATCATATTAATATATAATATAATTGATATTAATATGTATGAATAATATTAATATTTTATTGAAATATTTATAATACTAATAATATTAATATTTTATTGAAATATTTATAATACTAATAATATTAATATTTTATTGAAATATTTATAATAATAATAATATTAATATGATAAATATTTCATTGTACACCGCTCACATGAATGTTTATACTACATTTCAGCACCATAAATTAATTACTTTACCTAAACAATGGTAAGCTAATAGCGTAAAATAGCAATTTTGACCCCTTATAGCTCGTGAATTATGATGGTCGACCTTAAGGTTCGAATTCGATAGGATGTACTGTGAGGAGTTTCCCATATATTAGGTATTACTTAGAGTTTCTCGTTTATTCTCCACGCTAATGCGGGTAGAGCAATGTCGTCTAAGCTACCTTTTCAATTCTTACCTCTTAGATTAATTTGCTAAACATCCTGGCACACAATAAAATATAATCAAACCTGCTTTGGTGGCCATATGGTATATGGTGTCACTCTTGCAATAGACTAGACTACCGATGACAGAAGCCTCGGGGTTCGAATTCCGGTCGGGTGTACTTAGGGTGGGTTTTCCTAAAATGGTTTTCCACGCAGATGCAGGTATACTTACATTAAATTTAACCTTTTCATCCCTAATTTAATAGCGTAATTAGTAGATATACCTATAACCTGAAGAGATAGTAAGACGCGGTGCTAAAAATAATCAAACAAAGTTATCCACGCTACATAATATTTTCTGGTGCACCTTTACGAGAACTACCCACCTAGGTTATATAGACTACGTATAGTAATTACTCCACTGAAGTAGGGATCAAAAAGGTACAATTTAAGAGGAGGTAGAGTGACAGACAACTTAACAAAAAACCACTAAAATAATTCGAGCCACGACCTCCCCATCATGGGCAAACCAGATTAGATGAGGACAACATTTATTCCACGAGTCCACCGATGCCTGTGTGTGCTAGAGTTAAGTTATAGCTAGTAGGGAAGCCGTGTGTTGTATACATATTATAATCAAATGGTTAGAAAACAAGTACACGTTAAATACATTAAACACAGGACATTCCACAAGGCCTTTAGTCAAGACATTTTCAAATTCCTTTTCTAATTAAAAAAAAACCTTTCACAATCTACTTGACTCATGCAAGTTAACTTTTTATCTTTGTACCCCTATACCGTACGATATTATTGGCCACAATTATATTTATTGGGTTGGAAAAATATTTAATCTCAAAATAAGAGTCATCACGATTGCAATTTTTCTCGATTCCGATTCTTAAATTTTAACCCCAATTTTTCGATTCTAGATTTAAATTTCTCAACCTTTACAATAGCTTCAGTCCTTTCCAATGCATCCAACCTCACGTTTAAATTATGTTATTTATTTATAAACCATGAAATAAACCTAAAAAGTGGAGTTATTTGAAAAAAATACTTAAAAAGACAGTCACGTTTGATTCATGCAAGGTCACTAGAACACAAATGCCCTGTAGATTAGGATCTATTTACAATTTTTTGGTGTTAAAGTGAAATGGCAAAATAACTAATAATATTCCCAATGAAAAATTACCCAATTCTGAATATTGCCCTTTCGTTTCAATACCAGAATTTTATAATGAAATATACAGCTTTTTGTTCCCAAAGAGCCATAGTTAACTGCGCAGAGGTAAACTCACACTAATCAATAAAATACAGCTTGTATCATTTATACGCTTTGTTTATACCAATGATGGGTTCAGTGATGTTTTGAATTGCAAATTGAATTAATGTCGGTATTATATTATGTCAATTTTAGTTGTGAATCTAGTTCAACTCAATCTGTTTGTATGAATATTTATCAGGAACATAAAATATGAAATAAAAAAGATCCACTAAGGCGGTGATATTCAACAATTTTTTTCGGCTTTTTACCGCCCTCGCTCATATACATTTTTCTCAAATACCCCAAGAGCTTAATTTAGTTTAATTAATTAAGACCCTACTACCTAGTTTCAGTAATTTTTTTAATTAATCACTTAACTTATTATGAAGGTTGTGGGTTATTTTGATTTTAACACTTCTTCTTTAATAGTAAACTATAAATTATGTTCATATTTAAGGCTACAAAACTCAATATTGTCTATATATTTTACCTCTTGGCATTTAAAAAAAAATTCACAGTTCGCTTAGGTAACATTTATTTGCACCTAATAAGTTAAAAGAGAGAAATAACACTAAAGCGAACATAAGATTCATATTTGAATGAAAATACATAAAATCTATATAATTTATGAGAGCTCTTTAATTATTAAAAAATAGTTTTTTATTAACTTCAAATTATATTAGCTTGGGGCAAAAAACAAAGGCAACCATTACTACATTTTTTTACGTACCCCTAGTAATAATTATGAAACATACTCCCGAGGAATGCACACCATCGGTTAAAAACCATTGCATTAAGTAAACAATAATATAGACAACTAATTATTTTAATACTTGAACTGACAGAGTTATTGCTATAGTTGTTTCTAGATGTATATTAAAATTACTCGATTTAATATCTCTAGACAACTTTAAGGGCGTATTCTTAGATTACTTGATTTGTTCACTAACGAGTAAAATAATAATCCATAGGATTTTGAAATAGTTTTTAAAATAGTCAACCAATTTTGAATCCTAGGAATCCAAAGGGTATTTTACTATTATTAGACTTGAAACCAAACAGTCCACGTATGTATAGCCACCATTGCCCCTGAAACGGACATGACAAACATACTTATATCCCTGGAATTCTTCTAGAGGAGACAGAATTGATGCCATTAAGCACCCTTCAACTACTTATATCCCTGGAATTCCTCTGGAGGAGACTGAATGGACGTCATTAAGTACCCTTCAACTACTTATATCCCTGGCATTCCTCTGGAGGAGACAGAATTGATGTCATTAAGCACCCTTCAACTACTTATATCCCTGGCATTCTTCTAGAGGAGACAGAATTGACGTCATTAAGCACCCTTCAACTACATATATCCCTGGCATTCCTCTGGAGGAGACAGAATTGATGTCATTAAGCACCCTTCAACTACTTATATCCCTGGCATTCCTCTGGAGGAGACAGAATTGATGTCATTAAGCACCCTTCAACTACTTATATCCCTGGCATTCCTCTGGAGGAGACAGAATTGATGTCATTAAGCACCCTTCAACTACTTATATCCCTGGCATTCCTCTGGAGGAGACAGAATTGATGTCATTAAGCACCCTTCAACTACTTATATCCCTGGCATTCCTCTGGAGGAGACTGAATGGACGTCATTAAGTACCCTTCAACTACTTATATCCCTGGCATTCTTCTAGAGGAGACAAAATTGACGTCATTAAGTACCCTTCAACTACTTATATCCCTGGCATTCTTCTAGAGGAGACAAAATTGACGTCATTAAGCACCCTTCAACTACTTATATCCCTGGCATTCTTCTAGAGGAGACTGAATGGACGTCATTAAGTACCCTTCAACTACTTATATCCCTGGCATTCCTCTGGAGGAGACTGAATGGACGTCATTAAGTACCCTTCAACTACTTATATCCCTGGCATTCTTCTAGAGGAGACAAAATTGACGTCATTAAGCACCCTTCAACTACTTATATCCCTGGCATTCTTCTAGAGGAGACAGAATTGACGTCATTAAGCACCCTTCAACTACATATATCCCTGGCATTCCTCTGGAGGAGACTGAATGGACGTCATTAAGTACCCTTCAACTACTTATATCCCTGGCATTCTTCTAGAGGAGACAAAATTGACGTCATTAAGCACCCTTCAACTACTTATATCCCTGGCATTCTTCTAGAGGAGACAAAATTGACGTCATTAAGCACCCTTCAACTACTTATATCCCTGGCATTCTTCTAGAGGAGACAAAATTGACGTCATTAAGCACCCTTCAACTACTTATATCCCTGGCATTCTTCTAGAGGAGACAAAATTGACGTCATTAAGCACCCTTCAACTACTTATATCCCTGGCATTCTTCTAGAGGAGACAGAATTGACGTCATTAAGCACCCTTCAACTACATATATCCCTGGCATTCCTCTGGAGGAGACTGAATGGACGTCATTAAGCACCCTTCAACTACTTATATTATGCATTGTTAACTCCTTAAAGAGCGCCTCTGTGGTCTAGTGGTCATAGTTCCTAGCTACAAATCCACAAGTTCCAGGTTTGATTCCCGGCGCCTCCAAAATGGTTCTGTGAAGTAGAGGGTCTGGAACAATCTTAGCCTCATGAGGTCAGTTGCGGAGTTACTTGAATTAAGAAGTAGCCACTTTTTTCTAGAAAACTAAATTAACGGCAGTAGGGTTTGTTGTGCTGAGCACATGACACCCTCTATCTGTAAATGTTAGCACTATTATCGTTAACGGTTACGGCCACATGGTCGGTATAGATAGATTGCGGGCTTACGCCATGGAGTTTTTTTTAGGTGCCTTTAAACGAGTAATCCAAATTGAGCATTAACTAAAATATTTCCCATATCTATTTCTCTTAAATAGTATCGTAAATAAAAAGGTCAGCTTGTGGCTGCGCAATGTTTTCTTCTAAGATTTCTGAGCATCGTTTGCAGCCCCACATTACTGTATGACTGAATGTTTACACGATGACAGTCTCTTGGAAATAAAAATATAACAATGTGACCAAACCAAACCAAAAAGACGGACGATACTGTATTTTTTCTGCAACATTTGTCCTATTTTATAACCGCGTAAATAAAATTAAAAAGAAAAAAAAACAAGAGATTTGGATGAATACTTTTTTAATCAAATTTAATACAATTAATAATTTAACCCTTGAATAATATTAGATTGTTATCTGTTTAAAATTTTTACAAGAATGTCATAGAGTAATTTTGCGCTTTAATTGAATATAATTGGCCCGATAATAAAAAAATACATATGTGAGGAAAGCTATAGCAAATACTACAAGAACGGTAATCCCTCACCGTTTTTGGCAACTGGAGATTCCTACACTAGTTTGTTGTACCTATTCAGTGAAAAAGGGAGGGGTTAGCAGTACCAAATGAGAGAGGTACTTGTCAAAGAGGGAGATAGAAATAGATAAGGACGAACCATTCACAAAGTTCTCCACAGGAGTCAACATCCACGGCAACAAACAAGCAGCTAACTGTAACACTCACCAAATAGGTACCGGCTATTTTTCCGGGCCATACGACGATATTTCGAAGTATGGCTGCAATAAAGCCAGCTAAATATCAGCTACATAATTGCAGAAATACATTGCAATGAAATATGGTCCGTTTAAAGGCATCTTTGATCCCGAAAGAACATTTTATTCAGATTGCATAATATGTTGGTCCTGATTGCCGTATAGCTGAATTGGATTAGGGATATTTTGCCTTTTATGTAACACAAAGTTTTTTAACTAATTAATCCAAGTGATATATTTGAGGGTAGTTTGTAGTAAATTCAGTGCAGCCGCACCCAAATTTGCATCCGAGATCCGAGCTTTGACCTCCCTATTATCAGAAAACCAGTCTAATGCAATTTGACACCTTAAACTATTCAATCACCAATGCGGGACATAGGTTATTAATTAGCAATATAAGATTTTTCTGGCGGGGCGCGTTTTCAGTAAAAGCAGTACAGTAGTTTATTTAAGATACTTGACCATAAACATACCACTACCCACATTGGTGGCAGGCAGGCGCGGATCCAGAAAATTTTCATAGGGGGGTCAAGCTAATTATAAATAACATAATTACTAATAATGTAAGCTTATTATTTAAGTAAAATAAGAATATTTTAGAACGTTTGAAAATGCATTATAGCAATGTGATAGTTTTTTTTGTCTGATCAATTTCTCAGCGTAGTCACCTAAATAACTATAGAAATCCACAAAAATTAAAATTATATAATGTCAATAGCAAGTATCTTTTTAAAGCAACAGTAATTACTACTACTACTACTACTACTACTGCTACTACTACTACTAATAATAATAATAATTAATAATAATAATAACTATAAAACCTATACAAAACATTGTTCAAACGTACCTCATATTTTATAAATACATTAATTGCATTTTCCTCTTATTCTTTTGAGCAAATTTCTCCAAAACTTCATCAGGATGAACTTCTATGCTTCGATGAATATTTAACATGGCCAAACCATTTAATCGTTCCTCATCCATATTTGACCTTAAGTATGTCTTTAACCTTCTTAGGGTAGAAAATGATCTCTCACTAGTGCAAGTAGTCACGGGAAGAACAGACAAAATGTGGAGAAGAACTTTAATGTTTGGGTAAAAACCATCTGAAGCATGCATTAAGCTGTCAACCGCACTAGATGGACACTCTGCCTTAGATTTATGTTTCCAGCGTTGTTGCCACAAGTCAATCTCTCCACGAAGTTCTGACGGAGTCCCAGGAAGATCATTAGCATATGTTTGAGCTGCTTGTAATAAAATTTCATTGTCTTGGTTAGCAAATGCTGGTATTAAACCGTATAATGTGATAATATTATCATGTCCAGTTGATGAAAATCTAGTTGACAGTTCAGAAATAAGATAGTCCACAAATGGCAGGTAGACATTTAGTCTATAATATTCCTCAGGACTATATGCAGCAACATTTGGCCCATGAGTTTGTGTTCGAAAGGTCCTTGGTATAGTGATGTCAATTTCATGTTTTACAGCCAAATTCACCGATTCATTATAGACTTCTGTATATTTATTAGGGTTATTCCGATAATCTTTCAATGTCTCTAAAACATTTGCTACCATATTATAGCAGTTTTTCAGGTCTAACGAAGGGTTTTGAAGCTGACGAGACAACGTGACTGTTAGATTGAAGATAAATGAAACAATATGCAGAGTTATAATAAAGTCAAACCTGAGAACTGAGGTGAGTAAAAGTGCTGACTTTGATGATGGTGCTTCCGCATCAAATACTTGTAGGAAACATACAACTGCATCAAAAACATGTAAGAATTGTAAAAATGCATTGTGTCGTTCTACCCAACGCGTCTCATAAAGCGTTTTGAGTTTGCACTTTGTTTCTTCAGGATATTGTTCATGTATTTTTGCTTTCATTAAATCTGTTCGTTTACTGGATTCTCTTACTTCATTTGTTACGTTACTGACCACAGCAATAGCGTTCCTTACACTTGTTAAAGAACATGCTTTATAAATGGACAGATTTAGTTTGTGAGAAGCACAGTGCATATATATAGCAAGAGGCTGATTTTCCCTAATACGAGCTTGCACACCTTTGATTTTACCAGACATGTTAGACCCTCCATCGTACCCTTGACCACGCAGGTTTTCAATTTTAAGTCCCAAATTGTTTAATTTTTCAAGAAGTAAGTTTTGAGAGCCTCGCCGCTGAGATTTCTCGCTTCCACAAAACCTAAGAATTCTTCTCGAATTTTAAGTGAAACTATGTCCAGAAATCTAACACAAAGACTCATCTGTTCAACTGTTCCAACATCCGTTGTTTCATCTGCTAGTACCGAAAAAAAATTGCCCTGCTTTAATGGACTTAACAATTTTACTAAGGATAACTTCTCCACAAGCTTCAATTAATTCGTTCTGAGTTGTTTTACTAATAAACGTTGCATTTTTGGGTGCTGTTTTTATGTGATTTTTTAAATCACTATCACCGGCATCAATACGGAATCTTAAAAGTGCTCGGAAGTTTCCCTCATTTTCTGTGCTATCGTTTTCGCTAAGCTCTCCATCATCACGATGACCTCTTAGGGGAAAGTTTTGTCGGCCACATAGTATAACTGTCTTTATCATGGGTATCAAACGTGCTCGATTTTCTTCAATTCTTTTTTTCACTTCACAATTTAGTCTGACTTCAACTGATTGTGTCCTGTTTTCAAATGTATTCTTAAATTCAGAACATCTTATAATTGCTGTTTTATGATATTCATTGGAGGCGTGTCCGCAAAGCATTTCATTTCCTTTTTTGTAGTTTAGAAATGGAGTCCGTACAAAGCTTCCGAGAGATATTCTACTCCTACCTCCTTCCTTTGATCCAAAAAGTACACATGCAATACAATAAGCGCCATTGTCCTTAGCACTGTACGTCAACCAAACAAACTTGGCCAGCCATGATCTTTGAAAATGTCTAATACCTCCTGACTGAACAACATTAGGGAACTTGTAGCTTAATGGTGGAGTCCACGGTTCTACTAGCATGTGGTATTTTAAGTCATCGGAAATAGTTTCAGCTCCAACAAAGTTGCCAATATCAAATTTTTCTGGTCCTACACTTTCTATCGAGATTTTAGTATTTGAATTAAATCCACTGGTTGAGGGTGAGTCACAAACTAAGTTCACTGACGCACTATTTTCAATTAAATCCACAGTTTCGTTTCCTGTTAATTCAGGATTTTTTTTCTTGAAAAAACAAAATAAATCCGTCTGTCCCTTTCTTTTTGACATTATAATATCAATACTTGCATTCAAATCACATAACTAGCAAAGACAATAATTTAACACAAAATTGAATAGCAGGAGGAAGTATCACAGTCACAGTATCACAATGACAATAGGCAGTAGCACAATAACCATAAAAAACAAAACATAAATACCACACTCACAGTTTACTAAGAGTAAAGAAAACCATCATAGGTCATTATAATCACAAATAGACTGAAATATTTATAAATTACACTTTATTGCACATAAGCATTAACAAAACGAAACACACACGTAAAATGTTCCTCGTCTAAGGCCACTCGAACGAATCGTTCCGGTATTCTTAAAGTAAATATTTCCAGCTACCTCTGACTGGTTTGAAACAGATTAGCGTACTTTTCACTGGAAGGGGGTAAGTCTTTCTAAAAATAGCACACTCCACCCCTCTTTAACTCTGTCCACTACTTGTGTTGAAGACAGGTGTATGAGGTGAACAGCCTGCACTAGGAATTCAGTAGGGGTGTGCAAATCTTCGAAATGTCAAAGTCAAAGTTGAAGCCTAAGTCACCTTCGATTCGACGTCGTCACTTCGACAACCACCTTAGCATCTTGAGAAGTTTTGAAGATAAAATAAAACCTCTATAAATAACGAAAATATTTGAAAATCACTAATTACTACCCATTTAAATAAATTATAATAATCACATAACAGCAATAAAAAGTATTTTAACCTTCACCTCTGACAAGACGTGTATTAATCACAACTTGTGAATGTGAGGAATGCCAGGCCTCCACCGTGGTTCGGATTCCACGTTAAACTGTAGGTCCTCCATTTCATCTCACAATCACCCTACCATTACACATTAGCGTAAGTGCGTATAACCCGAACGGGTAGTAAGACGCGGTGCTAATAATAATAATAATAAGTATTTTAACACTGACTTGATATTGAATTATATCTACCTATAACGCAAGCAGGAATAAACTCAGATATGTCAGCATAAAAATAATATAATATAGTGTGTTTTTTCCCTACTAAACTTTCTCTTTATTTAGAAGTATTATTAGATAATTTAAAAATTAATAATAGTGTTATTTGATAAAAAATACTGTATTTGGTTTCAGCTTCAACCTTTCTTGGCATGCTTCAATCTTTGCTTCACCTGAGACTAAAAGAACATTCGCACATCCCTAGGAAAGATAAAAACTTGTATGATTTAATTTTTTACTATTTTATTTCTAAATATACATTTTTTAAATTAATTTTCTAAACACCACAGGGGGGTCAGCTGACCCTTTGACCCCCCCATGTATCCGCGCCTGGTGGCAGGTGACCTGATGGTCTAGGGGTAAGGTGTCGGACCTCTGTGCTGAGGGTCCGGGGTTCAATACTAGGTCCCGGCACAGATTTATCTGATTACCAAACCCTTCCTTCACCTCTGACAAGACTTATATTAATCTCAACTTGTGAATGTGTGGAATTCCAGGCTTCCACCGTGGTTCGGATCCTACATTAAACTGTAGGTCCTCAATTTCATCTCACAATCACCCTACCATTACACATTAACGTAAGTGCGTATAGCTCTAAAGTGTAGTAAAACGCGGTGCTAATAATAATTAATTAATTTTCACACCTGTGGCTGAACATTTAAAGTACTCTACACGCTTTTTACTTGACTCCCATCGACGGTAACTCAGCTTTTGAATTCAGGCCGGGTGCATTGAAGTTGATTTTTCAAATATTTTATTTATTGTGCTTTTTTTCACCCCATCTACAAGCTAATGTGGGTGCATTTTCTCTAATCTATCATTTTAATCTCTATACAAAGTAGTTATTGAAGTGTAGCATCATCAAAAACAACCATTTTATACTGTTAACACTTTCTACAATTATTTTAGTGTTCCATTGATTTTTATTGAAATTAAAATGTGTTTATATACTTCCCTTATAGCGCAAATTAAAACCAATCATACCAGTTATTTTATCAAATTTATTCAATTACACAGATTCATTGAAACTATTTTTAATTTTTAACGAACAATCTTCTGAATAAATAACTTTTAACAAAAATAATTTCACTTTCTCACAATATACATGAAGCCAACTTAGAACTGATCTTGAATTCCAATTTATTTAATTAAATCTAGTCCACCGTATTATGTTACCACATTACCACAAAACATGTTGTTCTCCAACGCACCTCACTACCCTTTCGGGCTGTAGCCATGTATATTAATTACTAGGGGTGTGCGAAGGCCAATTTTTAAATGCGAAGCGAAGTCGAAGCGAATCTTGAAATTTGCGAAGAAAAGTCGAAGTTGAAGTCGAAGGCCTATATTAATAATGTATGCACACAGGCTTACTGATAAACTTAGTACATTATGAATAAAGTTTTAATATTTACTTACAATGTGGAGCTTATAAAATTATTTTGTAAAGTTTACATATGTATGTCTTTTTTTTATCTGCATTTCTATTATAATAATTATAAATTAAATTTTGTTTTCATTTCCCACTTTCCGTACTAGCCATTTTGAATATTAAAGAAAACGTGAAGAAGCTATGAAAAACTTGTGACAAAATGCACTAGTAAATTTGTGACAGACTATTGCAAAGAGATGGAATATTAAGGACTAAACATTAGACGCGAGCTGGTATGATATCACAACTAAAGCGCTTTCTCTGCTTCATAACAGTGACCATGGTGTTATTTTTTTTGTGTAATGTAGGTCTAATATTTAGTAAGATAAAATTAAATCGTTTGATAATATATCGAAGTTTAATCCTTCCTTCGAAATTTTTCGAATATGCGAAGGCTATTGTAGATGTCGAAGTCAAAGCCGAAGGAGATTTTACCTTCGACTCCGACTTCGACTTTTCGAAGCTTCGCACACCATTATTAATTACTATAATGTATAAGTACGAGGAAGATACACATTTAGAGGAAATGTGCCAACATTTGGACGAAGGTTGAGAGGTAAACATTGAGGAATACCTTCAATGCACGAAACCAGGATTAAATACCCAACCTCCCCTTAATTGGAAAGCCAGACTAAATGAAACTGACATTTAGACCAAGTGTCCACCAGTGTGGAACACATAGGGAAAATTAAAGTTTGACAACACCTATGACAATAGCATATAATTTGATATGATTAATGAGTTTAAATATTTAGGAAAAATTTTAACCAAAAATAACGATATTATATAGGAAATTAGGAAAATAATACAGTCGGGAAATGCATACTATTACTCGGTCAGTAAGTTGTTGACAACTAGCCTGGTTTCAATAAATTTAGAACTCAGAATATACAAAATAATAGCTCTAGCAACATTTTAGAAAACATTCTAAAATATGAAATAAAGTGAGGAGCGTAATATAATGATAGTTAAGACTTACGTATACAATTGTTAGAGTTAATTGATATATATATATATAGATGAATAAACATTAATTAATGCCTTGAAATAATAATGAATAAATGAAATAATAACAGAACTACACAATATACACAATATATAATTTGAAATAATTACAATGGATACAGTATAAACGTGACTGGTACCTATAGGGCTATTATATGTTTAGATCTAATGGTTATAAGATGCTCAAAATAGGATTTTTAACAGAATAATTATAATAAATAACGAGTGTATGTAACTAAAATATACACAATAAAATGACAGAAAACACATTAAACTGGATAAAGATACATATGTGATAATAAAACAAAATATATTTACTAAAAATGTAGGCTTAGAAGTGAAAAACTTTAAATAATTATAGCATGTAAAAATGCAAAAATAATTGCATAGGCTCATATAGCGAACTAAATGAACCCATAAAATGTGTTAAATTAATTAGTAAATATATTATGTTTAGAAAAATGATAGCAAATTTAAGTACTCATATATAACCTAATATAATAAAAAGATATAAATATAAAAATATTATCAAAAACCTTGATAATAGAATAAGTAATTAAAATTTTGTTTAACATAGCAGTGGTTATAGAAAGCAATATTTAAATGAAATGTTTTAAGTTTATTGTAGAAATTTAAAGATATTATCTATAAATCCGAAGTCTTATCTTGTTAGAATTGTCCCTTGCTTCTTTAATTTTTAGTGAATAGAAGTCCTCCCAGAAGTTTAATTTCTCGACATGTCTCGACATTTTAAATATCCTCTTCAGGAAAGTACAATGACGATATAAAAAACAAAGTGCTTAATAAACTATTTGATCCAAAAAGGGATGAGGATACTGGGGATTGGAAGAGGTTAAGTTACATAATTATGAGTTACATACCTGTACGCATCACAAGACCGTGTTAGGATGGTCAAATCTCACAGATTATGTTGAGCAGGGCAAATGGAAGAATTGTGTTCAAGATATTGACCGGCAAATCCAATGGGAAAATACCATTGTGAAGACCTAGACGCAGATGGGAGGATAACATTAGAATATACCTGAAAGAGATAGGGTGTAATGAGGTAGACTGGCTAGAACTAGCTCAAAATAGGGATAAGTGGCTTTACTTTAGTGAATGCGGCAATGAACCTTCGAGTTCTCAATTACCATAGCGCAGGTAAGTAAAGCTTGTAGCTATCAATGTTAATACATTTAATCAATAATTTTCCACAATATGCCTACTCACTTTTTGTTAGTGTATCACGTCTTATTATCAATCCTGGATATCTGCACATTTACACTGGATGTTGTATGAGGAAGGTAGAGTTTAAAGGAAATGTACTCTAATTTAATTGGAGAAAGAGTGAAAAACTATCGGTACACCCGGTCGGAATTCAAGAGTCGACCTCCCTGTCACCGGTAAACCAGAACAAATGAGCTTGATACCCTAACTTGCGTGCCTACCAATGCAGCCAGTGTGTTGATTAGAATATAAATGTGAAGAGCTTAGTTGATAGAGCAATGAGTGGAGCGTTCTAATCCTAATTTCCAGTATAAACATAAATATATACATTATAATGTGAAAAATTACACATTAATGGTGAAAAGTCGAGTTTACATAATTTTTTTAAGGACTAATAAGGAATATTTTTGCTCGTTTTTTAGTTCAGTATTCAATTTAGAACAATTCAAAAATATATAATCATTTTTTATGTTACTAGTTGTGATTTGAATTTACCAATAAAATTCAATTTTTTTAACAACCGTACCATACCCTCATTTACGGGAAGGGAGATTGGGAAAACATTTAAAAAAACTAACATTAGCATACCCAACCGTGATTCGAATCCCAATCTCCTTGTCATCGGCAGTACAGTATATCGCAAAGTGACGTCTTAGACCATTCAAATTAAATTTCTATTTTGTTAGAGAAAATATTTCTTAAACAATTTTAAAATCAGATAGACCGTGAATTCCAGACTTTTAAAATTACATCCATGGTACTATTAGCCTTCGTGCTCTAACCTGAAACGTGACCGTTGGTCTTTCTAAGGTTTAGAGCTCTGAAACAGAACGTTCTAAAGCACAAGGTTAAAGAAGCAGCCAGAAAGCAAGCCATTCGTTTTAATTCCAACTGTCCAGTGGGGCGGTTTCACTCCGTTTCCCCTATTTCTATATATATATATATATATATATATATATATATATATATATATATATATATATTTTTTTTTTACTTCCCTTTTATTACCTACCCTTCCTAATATACTGTTTTATGATCCCCCACATGCCTTTATGGTTTACCACACACATATCCCGCGTCATTTCCGTAAGCAGCGAAGTGCTACGCATTCCTTTGTTTTAAGAGGGATGCGTTATTGCGGTCATATCTTACCCATTAACGCTACAGTTAATTTTTAACTAAACGAAACACCAAGGTAATATTTCAATACGCTCCGTCATAGTGACATGCAGTTGGTTTATGGGGTATTATATTATCATACATTAGAGAAGAGCGGTAATTGTGACTAATGCGTGTCTTTCACCGCCATTGTCGAAACTAAACGGTACGGTACAATCGTATCTGCTTTCTCATATGAAGGTTACAGGGGGATTAGGGGGGAAGTAACATTACACACATTTTCCGAGATAACCAATTTTTATAATTAAACGTTATAAGGACCCCGCCAAATAATTAAAAAAAAATTAAATATTATAGGAACCTCTTTTAACCATAATCTAAATTGTATTAGAAACTTCTCATGATGTCCAACTTACTAACACATGACTGCACTAATTCTATTTGAGCTCAAATTAAACTTTCCCACTTTTCCTCTTGTACAATTCATATGATGTATAATAATTAAGAACAATTTAAAAAAAAATAGTCAACAGCACTTTTAATTAATTTTACTCTGAAAAACACGTAGGTTATACAGTATTATATAAATCACACCTTTGATACTCATTTTGAATACAATCATTAAGCTATTTACTAAAAATTTCAAAATTGAATTCGTCAAAAACTATTCTTAATTTAATGTTTCTCTGAAAAACAAATATAGGCCTACAGTGATATAGTAAATATAAAACTCCCTATATACACAAACCCAATTTCAACAAAACTCTTAAGAGTAATTTTAAAACTATTTTAAATTAAAAAACCAACAAACAAACTATACATCTTATAGATCCTATTTAAAAAGAAAATTACTATTTTGGATTTATAAATTCCAAAAGGTTATTTAAATAATCTTAAAATGACAAAACAAAATAAGATCCATCCATTCATTAAGAAAGAGAGCTATCGTTAATAAACAATGACTCAAAAGTCTACAAAAGTGACCTAAGACAACTATCATTACATTATCTGAGGCATCATTCATTACTCAATGCTCTATGGATTGTAGTCTAAAGAAAGACCATCCAGATCTCGTACAAAGCTCCCCGAACCGAATGATTAAATAATTAAATTAATAGTATTACCAAACAATGATTAATTACAAATCACAGAATACTTAAACCCTGAGTCTTTATTATAAGCACATAAGAAGAATCAAGCAGAAATCTTTTAAAAGATAATACAAACAAAAATATAATTCCCCAAATCAGACGATCCCACATAAGCGATATCTGTGGTGCTTAGTGGAACTTCAGAATGATGGTGGTCCTTCAATCTTAGTTCTCTTTTAGTCGGATATCCAAAATTAAGGTAATCAAGTAAGACAGTCATTGTAGGTTCACCATTTATTTTTTGTTATAGACCTACATTTATATTTGTTGAAGTATTATCAGAGTTTTGAGGTCAAAGCAATCACCATTGTTCTTTATAAGATCTATACTCGTCTCGAAGACGAAAATATTCACGATTACATGAGAGTGTTTTTACGCTGAATAGGATACACGTATATTGCCAACCCGTATAGGAGTAACCTTATTTGATTACTGACTGATCATATATACATTAAGGTATTCATACGTCAAGTCTTGTGATATATAGCTGTCACTTTTGATAGATATTATTACTTTCTACAAAATAAGTAGTTTATAATATGACGTTTACTGAAAACAAATATGTTAGAATTGTCTAGAAGTTTCTTCCTCCCTAAGTCCCACGCCCCCAAATGTCGTCGTTGTGGTCTTCCTTACCACTTATACACTTGCATAAAACATAAACTCAAAACTTGTGTAAATATAATTTATTCTCATCAATATATATGACAGCCGGCGTTACCCAACAATTTATGACCTAAGAAAGTTTAAGATGTATAAGTTTGTGAAATATGTTTTTTAAAGATACCAAAGTTAGTGTGTGAAGCCAGCTCCAGAAAAATCAACAAGGAAAAGTCAAGTCAATCGTATTGAGGGGGAAGAGGGACGACCCTGGAACATTTATTTATTCATGAGAACTAAAAAGTGGGGGTAGCAAGAAGTTTTGACTGGGACAAAACGATCTCCAGCGAAATGTATGCGACAAATTCGGGAAGGGTCGCCAGATTTGTTAGAACAAAACAAACAATAGGGTTCTCACCCGCATCGGTGAGCACACTGATTATACGTCAAGTCCATATAACGGACAAGTCAGGTTTCTAAACTGACACGGGTTTTTGAAAGGATTCTTTTTCTAATAATTAATTCTATACACTTCCTACACTCAAATGTGGGTAAATTTCTTCTCAATTCTACCATCCTCCGGAAAAAACGAGATTATAGTTAATTTTCATTTTTATATTATTCTTACTTGAGATATTTAACATAATAATCCAGAGCACACTGATTGCAAAATAGCATGACTTGCAACCTAGCACAATATTACGTAACGGTAGCAACACCCAGTCAACCGGCCTACTATTCACAAATATTAAATTTTCTACCATGTCAAGAATCGAATCCGGGAACTCTAGTTGAGTAGGAAGAATTATCTGTAGGAAATTTTACCAAATGTTGTGTGAAACCCATCGCATTATAAAGTATGGGGAAGAATTTATTAAAAATATAATTTGATCTTGTTTTCATAAAATGCACGATGTATCAATGATATAAAGAAGAATTAAAACATACAGAACCAACTTAACTGACATAGATTCATGAACTTTTGTTCTTGGTACGTATGCACTTGGTGTATGTAAGCTTCATTTACCTTGAAAAGAAGAAATCTTCGTTTGCAAGGTTCCACTATGGCACAGATTATAAGATAGGGTTATACTATAGTCCGTCAAGGTAAGAATGCTACCTTTCAAGGTAAACGGAGTGTACACATCTTATAAACATATATAATTTGATAAGCCAATTTCCCGTAATTTAAATTACAAGGAAACAGCTAAACCGATTTTCACAAATGAAAACTCATTTTAAAAGCAAAAATAGTAGATTTCAACGAAAACCAGATTTTACTAGCGAGCTTTCAGTTTTTAATCTATACATTTTTTATTTAATAAATAATTACTATACATGATCCAAAGAGTTTAAAATCACTTAAAGGACTATGAATTTATAAATTTCTTTTACATATTATTATATTAAAAACAAGGTACGGTATTGTGATAAAACTTCTACAAAAGTTTGTTAGATATGAAACAAAAACGGATAGCGAATATTTGTTTGTATCACCATGGAAACCTTGATTTGTGTATGATTACACAAAAAAAAAAATTTAAATTCTTACTCAAAAGGTAAGATATTGGGAAATCCTTTAGGAAAAAAAACTTCAATACACCCAAATAAGATTAAAACCCCAAATTACAATTCAATGGTAAACCAAACTAGATAAAACTGAAGTCTTTGTCTATATGCTCATCGATACGTGTAGATTTTTAATATCATTATTATTGTTATTTAGGTTTTTAGGCACGTCAAAAAATTTATCAGCAATTTATAATAAATGGTACGGCGCACCGCACAGACTTTCTTTCTCTTTCTATAAACTCCTAAGATTTCTGAACGGAATAATGTACATTGTATCATCACCACTCCACATAAGAACACGCATAAAATAATATACAATGATATAGAATCAATGAGAAAAGAGGCGCATCTTTGTCCACCTAAGAGCATTTCAAACAGTTTAATGTCTTCCACAAGGGTCAACACTTCGTATTAAAATTTCGATTTTTGGTTAAAATTTTAACATTTTATAAGGGGTTGCAGATCTTCAAGTCATCGCATTGATATTTAATTATTCAATTATACATTTTGACCAATAAAAATGTAAATATTGACTATTGAGTCTAAAATGGAGATAGATCATTGCTATGCAAACATTTCTCCTAAGACTTTAAGGAAAAATACCATACTTTTTTAGATACTTATATTTAATTACTCTATGGCATTGGAGAATTATTGCGTTAAGATTTAAGTAGTATATGTTTACAACTAAAGCTCACAAAATTGAATTAATATATTTGCAAATATCTCAGAAACTGTTACTTTTATAAAAATATATGTCAAATAAAAGTTTTTTATTTCTAATAGTCCTACAATTTTGCAATGATAAGTTGTTTAGTTTCTCAAATAGTTGTGGAGATACGGAAATTAACGCTTCTGTAAAGTACCCTAAAAATCATTTTCATAGGAAAATGAAAATAGCCAGTTTATTTATAATCTTAATCAACGCCTAGATACGAATTTTAATCAAAATCGTTTGAGCAGATTTTGAGAAAACCAAATTTTTCTCTTTTCGCCCTTCAGTAAAATACCCTTAATTTTAAGTTTTTATAGACACACAGACAGACGGCATTGCAAAGACTATTTTTTAGGGTTGTTGGGGTCATGAGACGTCGATATCCATCAACATTTCGGGTTAGTTTTTTATACGGTCGCAATACTTAAGCTTTAATGTCCTAAAAGTTAAAAAATTCATATAATTGCGTATAGATTGAAAGTTATTGATTTTATAAAAATATGTTTCGGGTAAAATATCTGTATTATAAATATATATACATATTTGTAATGCTAAGTAATTTCATATCTCAAATAGTTTCGGAGCTATTATAAAAAATGTTAATTGACGCATCAGACCGGAGCCCTTAAAGCCATTTTGCCGAAATATTGAGGGTACCCATTTTGTTTGTAATATTTATTAATGTTTATATATGAAATTTAATCAAAATCGTTAGAGCCGATTTTGAGAAAATCGACTTTTTCTCTTTTTGCCCTTCAGTAAACTACCCTTAATTTTAAGTTTTAATATACACACAGACAGACGGCATTGCAAATACTATTTTTTAGGGTTCGGGGGGTCATGAGACGTCGAAATCCATCAACATTTCAGGTTAGTTTTTTTTTACGATCGCAATACTTAAGCTTTAATGTCCAGAAAGTTAAAAATATATATATAATTGCGTATAGATTGAAAATTATTGATTTTATAAAAATATGTTTCGAATAAAATATTTGTATTATAAATATATATACATATTTGTAATGCTAAGTAATTTCATATCTCAAATAGTTTCGAAGCTATTATAAAAATTGTTAATTTACGCATCAGAACGGAGCCCTTAAAGCCATTATGCCAAAATATTAAGAGTAACCATTTTGTTTGGAATATTTATTAATGTTCATAAATGAAATTTAATAAAAATCGTTAGAGCCGATTTTGAGAAAATCGACTTTTTCTCTTTTTGCCCTTCAGTAAACTACCCTTAATTTTAGGGGTAGATATCCAATTCCAAAAACCCCTCGGGGCAACCCTATGAAAACCCTAGATATCAAGTTTCAGCTCAATCGGTAAAATTGTTTAGGCTCTAGTTGGAGGTACAGACAAACAGACAGACAGACAGACAGACAGACGGAAATTCAAAAACCACTTTTTCGGATTCAGGGAGTCATGAAACGTCAAAATTCATCAAAATCTTGAGTTCGATTTTTTTGACGATCACCATACTTTCTCTACCTGTAAGATAGAGAGAAAGTAAAAATTAATTAAGAAAAGAGTAATATCTCCAAAGAGGAAAATAATTACAAAATAAATGGTATGGCGCACCACACAGACTTTCTCTCTCTTTCTATAAACTCGTAAGATTTCTGAACGGAATAATGTACATTGTATTATCACCACTCCACATAAGAACACGCATAAAATAATATACAATGATATATAAGCAATGAAAAAAGAGGCGCATCTTTGTCCACCTAAGAGCATTTCAAACAGTTTAAAGTCTTCCACAAGGGTCAACACTTGGTATTAAAATTTCGATTTCTGGTTAAAATTTTAACAATTTATAAGGTGTTGCACATCTTCAGTAATCGCATTGATATTTAATTATTCATTTATACATTTTGACCAATAAAAAATGTAAATATTGACTATTGCGTCTAAAATGGAGATAGATCATTGCTGTGCAAACATATTTCCTAAGAGTTTTAAGGAAAAATAACATACTTTTTTTAGATACTTACTTATATTTAATTACTCTATGGCATTGGAGAATTATTTCGTTAAGAGTTAAGTAGTATATGTTTACAACTAAAGCTCAAAAAATTATATTAATATATTTGCTAATATCTCAGAAACTGTTGCTTTTATTAAAAAAATATGTAAAATAAAAGTTTTTTATTTCTAATAGTCCTACAATTTTGCAATCATAAGTTGTTTAGTTTCTCAAATAGTTGTGGAGATACGGAAATTAACGCTTCTGTAAAGTACCCTAAAAATAATTTTCATAGGAAAATGAAGATAGCCAGTTTATTTATAATCTTAATCAACGCCAAGATATGAATTTTAATCAAAATCGTTTAAGCAGATTTTGAGAAAACCTATTTTTTCTCTTTTCGCCCTTTATAAAACTACGCTTAATTTTAAGTTTTAATAGACACAGAGACAGACGGCATTGCAAAGACTATTTTTTAGGGTTAGGGGGGTCATGAGACGTCGACATCAATCAACATCTCAGGTTAGTTTTTTTTACGGTTGCAATACTTAAAACTTTAATGTCCAAATAGTTAAAAAATATATATATATATACATAATTGCGTACAGATTGAAAGTTATTGATTTTATAAAAATATGTTTCGAATAAAATATTTGTATTATAAGTATGTATACATATTTGTAATGCTAAGTAATTTCATATCTCAAATATTTTCGGAGCTATTATAAAAAATGTTAATTAACGCGTCAGACCAGAGCCCTTAGAGCCATTTTTCCGAAATTTTGAGGGTAGCCATTTTGTTTGGAATATTTATTAATGTTCATAAATGAAATTTAATCAAAATCGTTAGAGCCGATTTTGAGAAAATCGATTTTTTCTCTTTTTACTTTCTCTCTATCTTACAGGTAGAGAAAGTATGGTGATCGTCAAAAAAAATCGAACTCGAGATTTTGATGAATCTTGACGTTTCATGACTTCCTGAATCCGAAAAAGTGGTTTTTGAATTTCCGTCTGTCTGTCTGTCTGTCTGTCTGTACCTCCAACTAGAACCTAAACTATTTTACCGATTGTGCTGAAACTTGATATCTAGGGTTTTTATAGGGTTGCCCCGAGGGATTTTTGGAATTGGATATCTACCCCTAAAATTAAGGGTAGTTTACTGAAGGGAAAAAAGAGAGAAAGTCGAATTTCTCAAAATCGGCTCTAACGATTTTGATTAAATTTCATTTATGAACATTAATAAATATTTCAAACAAAATGGCTACCCTCAATATTTCGGCAAAATGGCTTTAAGGGCTCCGGTCTGACGCATTAATTTACATTTTTTATAATAGCTCCGAAACTATTTGAGATATGAAATTACTTAGCATTACAAATATGTATATATATTTATAATACAAATATCTTATCCGAAACATATTTTTATAAAATCAATAACTTTCAATCTATACGCAATTATATGAATTTTTTAACTTTCTGGACATTAAAGTTTAAGTATTGCGACCGTAAAAAAAACTAACCTGAAATGTTGATGGATGTCGACGTCTCATAACCCCCCGAACCCTAAAAAATAGTCTTTGCAATGCCGTCTGTCTGTGTGTGTATAAAAACTTAAAATTAAGGGTAGTTTACTGAAGGGCGAAAAGAGTAAAATTTGGTTTTCTCAAAATCTGCTATAACTATTTTGATTAAAATTCGTATCTAGGCGTTGATTAAGATTATAAATAAACTGGCTATTTTCATTTTCCTATGAAAATGATTTTTAGGGTACTTTACAGAAGAGTTAATTTCCGTATCTCCATAACTATTTGAGAAACTAATCAACTTATCATTGCAAAATTGTAGGACTATTAGAAATAAAAAACTTTTATTTGATATATATATATTTTTATAAAAGCAACAGTTTCTGAGATATTTGTAAATATATTAATACAATTTTGTGAGCTTTAGTTGTAAACATATACTACTTAAGTCCTTACGCAATATTTCTCCAATGCCATAGAGTAATTAAATATAAGTAAGTATCTAAAAAACGTATGTTATTTTTCCTTAAAGTTCTTAGGAGAAATTTTTGTATAACAAGGATATACCTCCATTTTAGACTCAATAATCAATATTTACATTTTTTATTGGTCAAAATGTATAAATGAATAATTAAATATCAATGCGATGACTTGAAGATCTGCAACACCTTATAAAATGTTAAAATTTTAACCAGAAATCGAAATTTTAATACGAAGTGTTGACCCTTGTGGAATACATTTAACTGTTTGAAATGCTCTTAGGTGGACAAAGATGCGCCTCTTTTCTCATTGATTATATATCATTGTTTATTATTTTATGCGTGTTCTTATGTGGAGTGGTGATGATACAATGTACATTATTCCGTTCAGAAATCTTACGAGTTTATAGAAAGAGAGAGAAAGTCAGTGCGATGCACCGTACCATTTATTTTAACTTGAGCGATGGGAATATCCAGTGATACAAGGGCAGCACAGATTAATGAAATTTTCGTAGAAAGAACCTTATATGACAGATATACTCCATTCTCGGTAGGAATTACTCTCTGAAAGGCCTTTTTTCCTACCAATATCCTACTATATAATAGCTTTCGGGTAGGGAAAGAGGCCTTTCAGAATACAATTCCTACGATGAACAGACTTTAGAAAAGTTATTATTTCTAATTTCACCGTTCATACGTCAAGTCATGAGATTTTCAGCTGTCACTTTCGATAGATAATATCAATGCCTGTAAACTAACACTAATAATACAGTAAAATATTATCAATTTTGACAGGAAAAAATATTTTTATATTTTATAAAATGTTCTTATTAGTAAAATCCTAATTTATACAGTTAATGTATAGATGAAGTTATAAAAAATTATACTTTTTTATCAACCTTGATAAGCCAACAAAGAAAATAAGATTTGACTAGCGTGAACTAAACCACGTCATTCATTTTACGAGCTGTAACGGTTTGTCAGATAGTCGCATCTAAATAAAACAATAAGTGCTGACGTAAATGACAGCACACAAATGTAAATTCACACACAAAATTTAAATAAGCTGACTCACATTGCTACCATTTCATTTTATCATAAAACACACTTGAAGGGTTAGCTCGTATCCGCATCGATGCTCGCGTGGACCAAGCGTCAACTTATCCAGTCTGATGACGGGAAGTTCAGGGTTCCAAATCCCGGCCACTATCTCCATGCAAGCGAAGCCACATTTCCTTTAAATTGAAGTTACCTCATTAGTTTAAATATGTGGATAGCCTGTAAGGATAGTGAGCGGTGATGTTTGATCAGCGTCCGAGACTCTGACCTGTGGGACAGAGGTTGTAATCCAGACCATATTTATTGATTTATTTTGTTACATTCTTGATTTCCAACCTCTCTTAAATGAATGGTGTTAATCTACTCAGGTGTAGATTGATAATAGCCTAAATAGGCATTAGGATATAGACTAATCACAGTTTTTAAAATTAGAATCTTCTGATATTTGAACGAAAATAAACTTATATGTAGGCCTACCCACAATTCCAAAAAGTTATTTTTAGCATGACATTTGTCTTTTTTTTTTATGTTTGTATATTTAGGACATCAAAAGTTCTGCCTATTTAATTCTAACTAGTTACTCAACTTTCATAAATTCTGATTTTCAAGGTTTTATAATTTCTGAACGATGACATCACTGGAGAGTTGTTTTGAGTTAAGTCTAAAAAAATACTATTCTTACCTACACAATGAACTTGTATCAAAACAATTCATGACATGAAAGATAATATCATAAAATTTTTAATTACGTTCATGAACTAAATCTCATATGACTCATTATGAAAGAATTCATTTGTTTCTTTTTATACTAAAAAAACCCTTGGGCCATGTGTTCTAAAAAAGGTTCTCCAGCCCTGTTCTATATGTATGGACCAAGTTCAATTTGACTTTAATCAATTTTATAATTTGCTGTTGGACTAAAATATGTACTTAAGACGTGGAACTAAAATGATTGGTTTAATAAGAACAGTTTGCTACTGAGAGATTAATTTGTAACATTAAGAAAACACATTAAATTGAACGTCAGTAAAATCCTTTTTATCTATGAAATCACGTTGAAAAAAATCACTAAAAAGTTTTTGTTATTTTGTATAGTAATGGGGCGACCTGGAGGTTTAAAGGTAGGGTGTCAGACTTTTGTGCTGGGGGTCTGGGGTTCAATCCTCAGTCCCGGTACAGGTTTATCTGATTACCAAACCCTTCCTTCACCTCTGACAAGACATATATTAACCACAACTTGTGAAGGTGTGGAATGCCAGGCCTCCACCGTGGTTCGGATTCCACGTTAAACTTTAGGTCCTCCATTTCATCTCACAATCACCATACCATTTCACATTAGCGTAAGTGCGTATAGCCTGAACGGGTAGTAAGAGGCGGTGCTAATAATAATATATAGTAATACCAAACTAGGGTGGAATATTTTGATGGTAAAATTAATTTTCAGTTTGTGGTGATTTTTCAGAAGATTATAAAATGTATTTAATTACCCTTTATTATATTTTACTTTTAAAAATTTACCTTCTTTTGAATGATTGTTTTAAACAGTTTTTTGCTGTAAGATTACTGTAGTTTCAAGAATAACCAAATTACAGTTCTAAAAACTATAATTTGGTTAGTGAATAATATACATTTTTGGAAAATTAGTTTTTAGCTACGAGCCATTTAAGCTCAGTAGTTGTTTTTTACCTTCTCACATAAAGAAAGTAATGCAATCGTGAACAATTTAGAGATTTAGATTAAGATGGATATTGACGTTTTAGTTGCTCGTAAAATCAAAAAAGGGTCTTTCAATCCTATTTGTCCCTCTTTCAGACTGTCTATTTAAATTTCCCTGTACCCAAGGCAACAGTTGGAAATGTTTTTAATGAATGTTGTTCAAACTTCGTATTCATGATTACTGATTATATGATAACTCGAGGAAAAAAATCTTGATTTTAGTTCTAGATATAAATCTTAGGGGAGCATATTTATGACCGATTTTTTAATTTCCTGAAATCCTAAAAAAAGTCTCAACGGAACGATTTAAAAAAAAAAAATCTGAAAGAGGTGTGTGTGTGTGTATATGATAAATGAATATTAAAACTTGTGTTTTAGAGGAAAATTACTATTACTATCATAATTATTATTTTAGCGCCTCGTCTTACTACTCTTTCAGCTTATAAGCTTGTGTACTAATTACGCTAATGGTTTTAGAAATTAAAAAGGTTATATTTATAGGAATTATACCAGCATTTATATGGAGTGAGAGTGGAAAACCATTTTAAAAAACACTCAAAGTATACCCGATTGATATTCGAACCTCAATCTCCCCGTCATAGGCGGTCTAGTCTACTGCGAGAGTAGCGCGTTAGACCATGCGGCCACCGAGGCAAGTGAAAATTAACTAACGAGCAGATTATAGACAAGTTAATGTTTTAATACTTGACATTTTTCGAAAGAGACTTTTTTAAATGTTTGTCAAGGGAGTGTTTTATGTGATAAATGAGATTGCATGTATAATTTTCTAAATATAATTCATTTATAAGTGGTTTAACTATAACTTATTTTTGAAAACTTGTAATTTTTTTTAAAATAGTTATAAACATTTTGTTTTAAAAAAAATGTTGAAGAAAATTTTATATGAGAAGAAAAATGATATGTTTTGTTTGTCCAAGGAAAACATTTAACATGTTTATTGACAACATATTTTTTAAATGTATTATTACAAGCTATAATATAATACATAAAAACATGTGTACGATTGTGTCATACCATTATTTTATTAAATATTAATATTGTTAATAATAATCATAGTTAAGGAGTGGTAGACGTAGCTTTATTAAACATTACTCCAACAGTTCTTTCATGAATCTTCTTTCTTTGATCTTAAACAACCTTCTGGCTTCAACCCTGATCAAAATAGTAATTCATCTGTACTTCAGGCGAGGCGATGAATAACCAAATGTGAAAGAATGAGTTTTGATTATTGGTGTATATAAATATTGTTCCTCTACATAGTGTAAACATTTAGGGAGGGAATTTTATAATAGATTCTAGTAAAAAAAATAGTAGCATGGGTTATCCACTTAGGAGGCTGCGTGGACTAACGCGCTAGTCTCGTGTTGGACTAGTCTGCCGAGGACGGAGAGATTGGTGTTCGGTCTTGATCGGGTGCACTGAGGATGATTTCCCTAAATGGGTTTTCACTCTCCTTCCACGCGAATGCGGGTGCACTTACTCTCAATTTAACTTTTATAATCTATAATTTATCAGTGTAATTAGTATATAAGCGTATAGACCAAACGGGTAGTAAGACGCGGTGCTAAAATAGAAATGGTCCAATTTTAGACGGTTGCTGAATTAACCAGCTTCCCGTGTTACGTTTAAGGTTGCATTTGACTCACTACATATATAAAAAGGTTAGTCTACTACAATAGATCGGAGTGAAGTAGTCATTTGGTAAACAGTCGTCAATATTCGTTTAGAATTCCAGAATACCTTACAAAGGAAGAATAAGCATTTGTATACGGCTGTTTTAATGACAATGCTAATGCAGCGGTTGCAGATATCCAGTGACGTTTTCCACTCCACCGTGTTCTAGGACAGATTCGATACAAATTACGTTCCGTACATTGAGAGCGACAAGCTCATTACCAAATTGAGCCACAGAACTTGAGCTATTCACGTATGGACAAGATGGAGTTTTAAACGTATTAAACTGAGGTTTGGTTTAGGGATGAGGTATCGTATTGAATTTAACTAACGATAACAGTAGATATCTGTATCGTAAGAATAGGTAAGCTAGTTCATCATAATGCCATGTTTTTAGTTGTCATTTGCTTACTAACTTTACTGAATTAAGTATGAAAGTTAATTGCCGCACTTACAAAATTAAGCCACCTAGCCTTCTCTTAAACTAGTTCCATCCAATGTCCAGTCCAACTTATTACACCGTATCTCTATCGCGTCCATTTCTGGTAAATTTCGAGTAAATTGTAATTTACTCATCCCTATCCAATTGGTGTAATAAATAAAGATAGTCCAGATGGGTAGAAAGACGTGGTGAAAAAGTTATAATATCTGTATTGTCATTAACCATGTAAATTAACTCTGTTTTGTAATATAGTGAGGCTGTACAGTGTACAAGTCATACTCCGTACACTAATAACACCAAATGTAAAATAGATTAAACCAATTTTAAATTCTTACTCAAACAAATAAGATATTCCAAAGGTCGTTAAAACCTTAAAAATAATATTGCATTATTTCTTCATTATTGCAGATGAGCTTCATTTTAAAATGTAGATTGATTAGAACTCAAAAAGAAAAAGTTTTTTGCTAACCTCACATCTCGTTTGATTATAAGAGAATAATTTTTTATGAAGTTATGTTGATCATGTTATAAAAATAATAAGATAAAATTGAGATACAATACTTTGATGAGCAACTCTGTTATATAGAAGGGCTGTATCAACACTAATTTGCACATTTAAATCTAAATGGGGAAATTCAGCCTTTTTTCAAGTCAATAATATTAAAATAACCCAAACATCCTATTTCAAGTATTAAATCCTTAGAATAAAATCCAGATAAGAATGGCGCACCATATAAAGCTAAATTAGAAATACAAAAACATAAAGATCTTAAAGGCATTTGAAATATTAGGTTACCCGCACAACGAATATCCTGACAATCTTTAATATTATGAATAAAAGAACCAGCACATATAAATAATAAAGCCTTAAATAAAGCATGAGTTAAAAGATGAAAAAAAGCTAATTTATCATATCCTATAGTCAATACTCTCATTATTAGCCCTAATTGTGGGCTACAGCCGAAACATTTGATGAATTTATTCTAAACTTGATATTTTGATACTATATGGTCCTACCTAGAAGCAAGATTTTGATCTAAGATCCAACCATGACATTAAAAAATATTTTACTCTTTTTTAAAGTTTGAAAGTGGCTCTAGAGATTTTTTTTCACCGCCATGTCTAAGTATCCGTTCGTATTATAAGCATATATATCAAATATATAATATATATATTTATTAACTTTGTATCTCACAACCCGTTTGGGCTATAGGCGCATGCACTAATTACACTAATGTGTTATAGATAAGGAAGGTTGAATTAAAAGGAAGTGTAATCGTACTTGCGTGAAGGGAGAGTAAAACACCATATAGAGAGAAACACTCTCAGTAAGCCCAACCTAGCTTCGAACCCCGTACCTTCCGTCAACCACAGTAAAGTCTATAATAAGAATGACGAGTTAGACAATAGTTATTTTTATATAGAAGAAAAGTAGATATAGTCCAATTGAGGATTAAATCCCAGCCTCCAGCACCATTATCAACCACGCTAACGATTAACCACACGCCAAAGGTCGGTAAATTACCTGTGACCTATGTATTTAAATATATACATTTAGACAGTTTACTGGAAATAATACTCTAGTAATATTTTTAATAAGCTTTCCAAAATAACCATACTAACCTATGGCTTATCGTATTACTGTAACGGTCAAGTATAGAATTCCTAGCTGGGTTAACATTTTAAACCATTCAATTTCTCCATTCAAAAATATTTTTTTACAAGACATGGAAACACGGAAACATCACTCATTTTTTTAATGACAGGGTATGACTCTGTCTAGAAGATTATTCTGGGTAGCTCACTTTTACGAGCAATGGTCAGTCAAGGGCCGTAATTATATACAAGACTCATGCGCCAACTAATCTCAAAGTTTAAGAATAGCAAGCAATTCAGATTGAAAGGGCTCACTTCTGAATATAGAATATATACACAGCATACAGATTAGATTCCCGTATCTAGATTTCTTTCAACATAATCTATTTGAATCACGTTTTTAAACGGTAATTAATCTGCACTTATTTAGTGTGTGTGTGTATTTATCGCGTCTAACAAAACATCAGTTCTACTCGCATATTTACAACAATGAGTTAGGAATGAGAGAGGTAGAATTTATATTAAAATCTAACCGCATTTGCGTAGAATGGAAAACCATTTGAATAAATAATAAACAGTACGCCTGGCCGATCTTCAAACCCCTAGCTCCCAATTACCCGCATACATAATTAGACGATATTGACGTCTTAGCATGTGTCCGTTAGTTTGGTATATAATTAGTTTCCCTAGAGAGATCGGAAGTCATTACATTAAGACATAGCACGGATTTACTAATGAGTGGTGAGGTCTTGAAAACATTCCCCAATGTTACAATTCCCTGGCAACAGGGAACAGTGTAGGCGAGAGTTCTAGGTCCCAGTCGGACTTTCATTTCGTGAACTTAAATGTCAGGGGTTACAGGCGCTTTTACGTGTGGAAGGGCGGAAAGCAGAGGGGAAATAGAGTCCATAATAATCCGATGCTAGGGGCTGGGAATTCTAGCGTTTAGAGTGTAGAGAGAAGGGGAATTATAGAAAAAAACATATCATTTATATAATAGTCTCCCTCATTTACTAACCCATTAATATATTTCTCTAATTTCAAGGGAAATTTTAATAGTTTTACTAGGGAACATTACTATGACGGTTTAATATAATCGAATTGAAAACCCATTACAGGGAATTCAAATATCATCCTAAAGTCGCAATGATATCTGAAATATCCAGGGAAAAAAACAGGACTTATTATTTACACTTTCTAATACACATAGTTTATTAAAATACCACTTTATATTCAATGACAATTATTTTTACGTAACTCTCATTTGAGTTATCCGCTTATTTACCTTATTAGGGTGGTGTGAGGAAGATAACGTTTATAAATGTACCCGCATTTGGTGAAGGTACAGTGGAAAAACATTTATGAAAAAACAACACAGTAGATCAGACAAGAAATCAAATTCCAAAATATGTATAGTATCCACAGAAGCAGCTATAAAATAATGACTTTAAAACTAGGAAATATGTTTTTATTTGCATTTTCTAATAGAAACTCTTATTAAAAATAAAAATGAATTCATACAATTCCACCTCAATATTGGGCTTAAGAAATATAATACTGAGAATACGTTGTTTTGAGCTGTTTTAATTGATTAAGAAATATAATACTGAGAAATACGTTGTTTTTGGCTGTTTTAATTGATTAAGAAATATAATACTGAGAAATACGTTGTTTTGAGCTGTTTTAATTGATTAAGAAATTACAAATGTCTGTGCGAGAGTATAGTATTGAGAATTGCAAGAAAATTAAAATGTTCATTAAGGAATAAAATAATTATACAATATTTTTTGGAAAGTTAGACTAGCATAAATGAGTTTAAAGAAAAGTTAAAATATTATTTTTAGTACAGAAGTTTTATTAAACGATGTTATTTATAGCTAGGCAACTTTACATTATGTGTTGTAACTTTGCCTTGATCCCTTAGCTTAATAGTATATTTCTAAAACTAAATGTAACAATAATTATTAAAATGAAAGGGGTCACAATCTTCCTTACAGAATTGTTAATAGGAAATTTTGCAAATATGTTGTGATATTCGTTGATTCAAAATCAGCGTTAAATAATACATTCCACCCCCTTTATAAACATTAATATATATTTATATTAACTAGATATTTATGAAAAGACAAACTATAACATAATTGCTTTTAAACTAGGAGGCCACCAACATTTAATTTTGTACAAACAGTGTGTATAGCACGTTGTATTATTATTATTTATTATTATTATTCCTGTTTTAACAAAGCCCCTTGTAATTACCTGTGTAGGCAACTACAACTGTTGTAGTGTTTGGCTTATAGTATTATTACCCCTATGTGCAACAATAATACTACGTAATTTCCCGCTCATCCGGACTATGTGCATATTAAACTAATTAAGAACACAGAGTAAGTAAAATGAATTTTAAAGAAATTAAACGAAAAGGGGAAAATCCTCAAACGCTCGAATGGGATTTGAACGGAATTCTATCCTCTTGGGTCAGAGCTAAACGTTCCACGAAAAAACTGTAGCCGAGCTAACTCTGATTATGTACTAAATAAACGTCTTGTATTGACCAGTGTAGGCAATTGTGTATTCTACGCTGTGTAGCCTGGTACTGGTATTATTACCGCTATTCTGACTGAGTCCCTTGTTACGGGTCAGTGTAGACAATTGTCTAATATATATTGTCTAGCAGCTGGTATTATAACTCCTGTTCTATGTTAACCCCGTGTTACTATCAGTGTAGGCAATTTTGTATACGTAGTTGCACAACACATTGTATAGTTAGCCCTTTTCCATTTGAATTCTTTGTGATGACCAGGGCAGGCAATCATAAATTTAGTTCCACTCTTTAATTTGGTAATTAGCGCGTTTTACTACTGTCTTAAGGGTTCTGGTTACAATTTACAAAAATACTCGAAGAATTTAACTTTGGTGAAATCCAGGTTTACCCATTCCTTTTTATAAACTAATGGGCAAGGGACTGAATTTTGTGATTTATCTAGAAATAAATTAGTTTAAAAGTCAAGCTCGATACTTATTGGTTACTTGAATACACAATACACATTAATATAATGTTTTCATTTAAAACAAAATATTAACTAACCACTACGTAAAGAGTTACGTCACTTTCTCTATTACATGAAATGAGTTTCGAGAAAAATTCCACTGTTTTTGTAGTAGTTTCTATAACTAATCAAATGTAATCAGACATCAATCGGCTAATTGTTTGTATGGTTACTTAATATTAACGTAACATAAACGTTTACCTCCCCTTTTAATTTATATTATATTAATAATAATGAAGTTCCGGATTTTTATAACCTATAAAGTGTCAAATTATTACCGATAGAATTACATTTAGACTTCTAAGAAATTACTATAAATTTACAAAAAATGACCCAAAAAGTGAACGGAAACTCGCAATAATTTAAAAAGAATAAATTAAACGCAAATTCTACAAATGAACACTAAGATATCCGAATGCAACGAAAAACCTTTAACAAATAAACTTGCATTCCGGTAGATACTAATTTTTTTTTTTTTTACAAATTCTTGCTTTAGAAGCTGTAGCTCTCTACCAACCCCTTACAATTTTAGTAGTAATAACTTAATAGAAAAATGTATTTTCCAACTACGCAAGTAAGGAAGGTACAAATTAATTTTGTATTCTACATAATCTTCTCAGTTTGACAATTGTGTGGGTAGAAATCCTATTTTTGAGTAGTCATGCAACTTAAAAAATATCAGTCATATTCAGGCCTAAATTCAAAATAAATGTTTAAATGACCAAACAATGACAAAAAGCAAGATAACATTACCTAAAATATAAAATGACTAATAATAACCAGGAAATAATCTGCAAAATATATATTTTTACAACCAGGGAATCATAAAGGTGTTTATGTATGCCTACAAATGGATATTGTTGGTGATTACCTAAAAAAAAGGTAATATGTCACTAAAATCCTGGCCCTGGTAATAAGGGTGTTTTTTAAGATGTGATTTTTTTGTAGCTTTTTCATTCTCTTTCCTCATCAGTTATGGCATATTACATCCTTCTTGCCCCTTAAAATAAGTAACTATTAGTTCTTATTTTTAAGCTGGTAATTAAAATTTCAAACTAATACTGAGTTTCAAAAAATATATTCCAGGGGAGTAATAGAAAAGAAGTAGAGAGGTTAAGTGGAAGGAATACAAAAAGCGTCGGATAAATAGGTACTTTGGGAAGCAGTTGCCATCCCAAAAAGTGTTCTATAGTTTGGGTTAGGGGAAAATTTATTTTATGGGTGCTGCAAAAACCAACAAAGGGTTTTACTGAGAGCTCCAACCATATAAATCGTGCAAATCAATTTGCTGATAGCTATTGGTACTGGTTATGAGACAAGTGTTCGCCTGTATCGTGGACAAGTAGGAACTTTGTTTTCATAATTCATGGTCTACTGCTGGATACATTATACTCTTATCTAACTGGAGAAAATCTGTAACTTTTGTGAAAACTTTTTTTTAAGTTTTGTTAGTAAATTAAGTCAAAAGAAATGGGGATTTAAAAAAATGAGGAGCTGCTGAAAATCAAAGTTGGAAACGTGGAAATAATTGACCAATTCAAATACATGGGAACTCTGCTGACACATAATGTTTACTGCACTAAGGAAACTATGTCAAGGATCACCATGGCTAATGAAGCTTTCAACAACAAAAGGTTACTGCTGAAGAGCAAATTGAGTTTGTAATTGAGGAAGAAACTGATGAAATGCTACATTTGGAGCATCGCGCTGTACGGATCAGAAATGTTGACTCTTAGGAAGATGGAAAAGAAATACTTGGAGAGCTTTGAAATGTGGTGCGGGAGAAGACTTGAAAATACCGTGTGGACAGACATGGTGACAAATGAAGAAGTCCTAAGAATAGTGGGTGAGAAGAGAAAATTTTTGGATGTAATACTTCAGTACAGAGCAAACTGGATGGGACACATCCTCAGGAGGAACTGTCTTCTGCACGACATCATAGAGGCAGGGTTGAGGGAAAGAGGACTTAGGAAGAAGGAGAGTTCAAATATTGGATAACTTGAAGGAAATAAGATAATTCTGGGAGCTGAAGGAGCAGGCAGAGAACAGGGCGCATTGGTGGTCTAAGCTATCTAACAAAAGGAACGGAACTATTATTTCATGGTTTTTAGATATAAATTACTTATAAAGTACTAGTTATTAAGCCACAAAAAAGTTACGCAGGTCGGAGTCTATCCATCCCTCTAAACTAGCTTGAATCAAGCCTTATAACTATAGGCAAGTCGAATACTCATGACATAACGTTTGAAAGTTTGTTCGTAGAGCTTTTAGGAAGAGTTATCATTTTTACTTCATAGCCAGGCACATTTTATATATGACTCAATTTTGGAAGTAGGAAAGGGGTAGAGGAGTTTACCGAGGAACTCGCTAACAATGCGATATAAAAAGTTTTCTTGCAGCTCCTGGGGATATCCATCCAAAAAAACTCGCTCAATTTAACACGTGTTTACCTTTTCCAACACCTTAACTTCTGGGTAGATGATTCAGTACTTCACGATAATATTAAATTCTGGCTTCTGCCTTTGGCAATAGGAGGAATAGATAATATGGATATGTGACATACAAACGCAAGAAAAGCGTACCTCATACCATTACACAAGCATCTTAAACCATCACTCACAATTCACAATCACACAAAAGCATAATCTACATACATCCCCCCATACCTTATTCTAAGAGAAGATGCTCATTCATATTTACCCCAAAATCCAGTGCTCTTATTTAATAATCAACTTAACACAGGGGAAATAATTAATAATCAAGCATTCCTAACAGGCTCATTTCTACGGTTCACTTTATGTATTCTCCCATTTTATCACGAGGATAAGTACTTGCAAAGGATACTTGTAGGTCGCAAAGCAATCTTAACCTAATCACTCCCAGCCGTTTTAATCTATCTGTCAAGCAGGTCTGGAGTAAGGTAAAGTCGAACGATGTCTTATTGTGAATTCACACGTTTACTGAAAAACAAGAGAAGAACAGACATAGTCACGTGGTGAGCTCTACACCAATGATATAATATAAGCGCATTATGCATTGTCATTTTAAAAAAAAACTTGAAGTGGTTTCAACTTTTTAGATTCTGCGGGACGTCATCTGCATGGGAGATCCACTCAAATTTCAAAACAAACTCAATCAGTGCATTTATATCTACAAATCAGATACAAACAAACAGATGCGCTTACAGTATGTTAAGAGATTGGAAATAGTTCGTTAAGTGGAAAGAGGGTTTGTCGTTCTCATTCTGTTTTATTTTTCACGACACACAATGTTTAATATGAAACAATCTTTGTTACATTAATCTTAAGGAATTGTTAATCGACTAGAAAACAAAAGATTATGATTATAATCTGATTTTAGTTTGGGTTGAACCAACATACATTTACGCTAGCACGTACAATTTACAAACCACTTAAGCAGATTACGCTCTTAATTTTCGGTGTACGTGTTAATCAAACTTTAAGGCATTGTTTCTAGTGTCAACTAATCTCCCAGTATACGAATAGCAAACCGTTCAAGTCGAATGGAGGATTGGCTGGCCACCGAGTCTCAGCTATTATATGGTCCTTAGGCAAGGGTGGTTGGAAATGTAATCACGCATCAATGAG
>JAVRXN010000008.1:68675372-68905372 GCA_033556935.1 Timema podura
CAAAAAAATTGAATACAAGTCTAACCCTTGTATCAATTTTTTAAAAGTTTATCTTAGTTAAAAATATGTTTGATACTTAAAATTGATTTGGCCCCTGTACACCCCAGCATCCCCTTTGTTATGAAATAGAGGCAGTTGCCATTTAAACTGGTGTTCTTGATTACTATTATTAGGTCACAGGTGAAACATAGGATAGGATTGGTATTTATTTGCCCAAGCTCGTTTTCAACCATGTAAAATTGCACGTGAATTTTCACAGGGTGTTTAGTTCAACAACAGCAATTAGTGTTAAATAAAGTAGACGAAGGATCAAATTCTAACGAAAAAATAAATGGACTAAAAATAATTTATTTAATCAAAATAGAATGATTTTATTTCACTTTCACTTTATCCACTCTTACTTAGAAGACTTAATTAATGGAACTATATTTTTACCAGCTAACTCAACCTAAAATAAATGGTACGGTGCACCGCACAGAGTTTCTCTCTCTTTCTATAAACTCGTAAGATTTCTGAACGGAATAATGTGCATTGTATCATCACCACTCCACATAAGAACACGCATTAAATAATATACAATGATATATAATCAATGAGAAAAGAGGCTCATCTTTGTCCACCTAAGAGCATCTCAAACAGTTTAATGTCTTCCACAAGGGTCAACACTTCGTATTAAAATTTCGATTTCTGGTTAAAATTTTAACATTTTATATGGTGTTGCAGATCTTCAAGTCATCGCATTGATATTTAATTATTCATTTATACATTTTGACCAATAAAAAATGTAAATATTGACTATTGAGTCTAAAATGGAGATAGATCATTGCTATGAAAACACTTCTCCTAAGAGCTTTAAGGAAAAATAACATACTTTTTTAGATACTTATATTTAATTACTCTATTGCATTGGAGAATTATTGCGTTAAGACTTAAGTAGTATATGTTTACAACTAAAGCTCACAAAATTGTATTAATATATTTACAAATATCTCAGAAACGGTTGCTTTTATAAAAATATATGTCAAATAAAAGTTTTTTATTTCTAATAGTCCTACAATTTTGCAATGATAAGATGTTTAGTTTCTCAAATAGTTGTGGAGATACAGAAATTAACGCTTCTGTAAAGTACCCTAAAAAACCATTTTCATAGGGAAATGAAAATAGCCAGTTTATTTATAATCTTAATCAACGCCTAGATACGAATTTTAATCAAAATCGTTTGAGCAGATTTTGAGAAAACCAAATTTATCTCTTTTCGCACTTCAGTAAACTACCCTTAATTTTAAGTTTTTATAGACACACAGACAGATGGCATTGCAAAGACTATTTTTTAGGGTTCGGTGGGTCATGAGACGTCGACATCCATCAACATTTCCAATTAGTTTTTTTTTACGGTCGCAATACTTAAGCTTTAATGTCCAAAAAGTTAAAAAAAAATGCATATAATTGCATATAGATTGAAAGTTATTGATTTTATAAAAATATGTTTCGGATAAAATATCTGTATTATAAATATATATACATATTTGTAATGCTAAGTAATTTCATATCTCAAATAGTTTCGGAGCCATTATAAAAAATGTTAATTGACGCATCAGACCGGAGCCCTTAAATACATTTTGCCGAAATATTGAGGGTAGCCATTTTGTTTGGAATATTTATTCATGTTCATAAATGAAATTTAATTAAAATCGTTGGAGCCGATTTTGAGAAAATCGACTTTTTCTCTTTTTGCCCTTCAGTAAACTACCCTTAATTTTAAGTTTTAATAGACACACAGACAGACGGCATTGCAAAGACTATTTTTTAGGGTTCGGGGGGTCATGAGACGTCGAGATCCATCAACATTTCAGGTTAATTTTTTTTACGATCGCAATACTTAACCTTTAGTCCAAAAAGTTAAAAATATATATTTAATTGCGTATAGATTGAAAATTATTGATTTCATAAAAATATGTTTCGAATAAAATATTTGTATTATAAATATATATACATATTTGTAATGCTAAGTAATTTCATATCTCAAATTGTTTCGGAGCTATTATAAAAAATGTTAATTTACGCATCAGACCGGAGCCCTTAAAGCCATTTTGCCGAAATATTGAGAGTAGCCATTTTGTTTGGAATATTAATTAATGTTCATACATGAAATTTAATCAAAATCGTTAGAGCCGATTTTGGGAAAATCGACTTTTTCTCTTTTTTCCCTTCAGTAAACTACCCTTAATTTTAGGGGTAGATATCCAATTCCAAAAACCCCTCGGGGCAACCCTATGAAAACCCTAGATATCAAGTTTCAGCTCAATCGGTAAAATAGTTTAGGCTCTAGTTGGAGGTACAGACAGACAGACAGACAGACAGACGGAAATTCAAAAACCACTTTTTCGGATTCAGGAAGTCATGAAAGGTCAAAATTCATCAAAATCTCGAGTTCGAGTTTTTTGACGATCACCATACTTTCTCTACCTGTAAGATAGAGAGAAAGTAAAAAGCACATTATATAATAGGCTAATCTGCCTGCACAAAAGAATGTAGGCTACTGTTTTTTCTGTAGTAACTGGAACCATATTTTGATAAAAATTAATAAGTGATAACTTTAACTGTACACTCAGGTTACTCTTAGGGTTAGCAGTCATACCTGCATAAATGACACTACGTCCCTATCTTATCAATAGATAGACAGTTAAAAAAAAGTTTAGTTGGCTACCTTATAGGGTAGTCGAGGGGTGTTTAAGGCGGCCCCCGCAGTCAGTGGGAAAGTATTAATCGCTGTCAGGTCACAGATCTTACAAACAATACAATGGTCTGTATCATTTTCTGGAACTACTTCTCTAATATCTCTAAGATTATACTGCCTTTAACCCTTCACCTACAATCATCCTTTGTCACGTCAATAAGAAAAAGGGGAAATAAAATGGCGAATCTTCATATCTCAAGATAAAGAGGAAAGCTCGTTGCTAGTAATTATTTATAGAAAAAAAATCTTTATTTGTCAGAGAACGGTTAGATGAAAATTTTCATCAAGCCTAGTCTTATAATCCCAAATATATGTTTAAAAATCCGTTGAAAATGAGCGAATGTTAATTATAAAAAAAAAATTCTATTAAGAAAACTCAAGCTATTGGGTTGTTAAGATGAAAGAGCACTGTTGGAATCGTTTGACTATCCTTTGGCGTGAGCAATATTTAGAAATAATAGGCCTACATCGTAAAATTAAGTATTGCGTCAAAGTTGAACGTCTGTGCTGAAGTTTCTCACTTACCGAGGCGGCCCCCTCCAGGTGAGGATGTAGGGGACGTGAGAAAAGGTATCTTTGCAGTTTTTATAGCAATAGTTTTTTTTTGCTCAAAAGAAATCAAATAATTCCCCATTAGAAATATAAAGTTTAATTTTCTTCGCATGATGATATCAATAGTTCTTGAATATCTCTCAAGGATGTCCTGGAATTTAATAACAACTTTATCTCTTTATTTAAAAAGTTTATCATACAATACCACTATGTCCATGATAGATATTCAACTGTTTATATCAATATGTGAAGAAAATTAAACTCTACGTTCATACTGGAGCAATATTTTATTTATTATGGTCAAAAAAATATTTACTACAAAAAAACTGTAAAGACACTGGCTTTTTCTCGCATTCCCTACATTCCGCCTCTTTGGTAAGGCAGAGAGTCATCTTGAAACCTGCCCACTGATTGCGACTCATTAAGAAGTAAATTATAAATAAGCGAACAATTGTCGTTGTTAAACCAGAATAGTAATCAAGTGCCTTAGAATCTGTTTCAAAACCCTACACGTGCCTTGTGTTCTATTTGACCGTCGCATGTCAACTTACATCAAGTCTTAGCTTGAATATTTCTCTCGTCTTTCTTTTTTCTTTTTAATATTAATTATTCTCCTTCCTCCTTATAACATTCTTTCCCACTCATCTCATCATCGTGGTATTTTTAGTGATGCCCTGCGGTGTTGCGACAATTATCATGCGTGGCAACTGTCACGTTTAAAATTGAATTTCCCTCTCTGGTTTTATTATATGTGATTTAGATATTGACTTCAAAAATAACTAGATTTTAGATATATTATATCATAAATACGTAATGATAGCATCGCCCTCCATACCTTCATTTACTTACCGATACACTCGTGTGTACAGTAATAAGATTCTTACAGGTTTTCTATCGTCTTTAAATTGTGACATATGCAATCTTTGAATTATTATTATCATTCTTTATTTAATTATCAGTTATTCTCTTACTTACTAGCTAATGGGTAGAAACATCAAAATTGTCTCAATACATGTTTTTACACCTCAAATAACTGACACCCACTACGGTGGCCGCATGGTCTAAGGCGTCACTCTCAATATAGACCGAACTGCCGATGACAGGGAGATTGGGGCTCAAATCCCTGTTTGGTGTACTGAGAGTGGATTTTTCTTAAATTGTTTTACATTCTCCCTCCAAGAAAGTGCGGGTATACTACCTATAAATTCCAATTTCTTTCAACCCTTCTTTATTAGTGTTAAATATGTGGAAATACCGGATGGGTAGTAATTTAAGACACGGAGGATGATTTTTTTTTAAATCAAAATCATTTTGTCTGCATGACGGGGAGATCAAGGTTCAAATCTCTGTCGGGTATACTGAGGGTGGTTTTTTCCAAAATGATTTTCCCACTCTTCCTTCATGTAAATGCGGATACACGTCCTCTAAATATAGCCCTCCTAATCCCTGAAACAATTAGCGTAATTACTACATAGGCATTTAACCTAAAAGGGTAGTAAGACGTTTCCAAAGAAAAAGTTTACCCCCTTCCTCTTCTCGCTTATCTATTTTCAAATTTAGACCAAGCGTCGAAAAGACATGTATTAAGGAACCAAGAAGCTTGCGTTTAAAATAAATTAGAATAGCCCAGCTTTCTTACGAAGAAACAACTAAAAGGCCTTCTTTACTATTATAATCCTACTGTATACTATGATTCTGGTAGTAAAAAGAAGCCTTTTGGAAGTTTCCTGGTAGAAAATAAATGGTACGGCACACCGCACAGACTTTCTCTCTCTTTCTATAAACTCGTAAGATTTCTGAACGGAATAATGTACATTGTATCATCACCACTCCACATAAGAACACGCATTAAATAATATACAATGATATAGAATCAATGAGAAAAGAGGCGCATCTTTGTCCACCTAAGAACATTTCAAACAGTTTAATGTCTTCCACAAGGGTCAACACTTCGTATTAAAATTTCGATTTCTGGTTAAAATTTTAACATTTTGAAAGGTGTTGCAGATCTTCAAGTCATCGCATTGATATTTAATTATTCACTTATACATTTTGACCAATAAAAAATGTAAATATTGAATATTGAGTCTAAAATGGAGATAGATCATTGCTATGCAAACATTTCTCCTAAGAGATTTAAGGAAAAATAACATACTTTTTTTAGATACTTACTTATATTTAATTACTCTATGGCATTGGAGTATTATTGCGTTAAGACTTAAGTAGTATATGTTTACAACTAAAGCTCACAAAATTGTATTAATATATTTGCAAATATCTCAGAAACTGCTGTTTTTATAAAAATATATGTCAAATAAAAGTTTTTTATTTCTAATAGTCCTACAATTTTGCAATGATAAGTTGTTTAGTTTCTCCAATAGTTGTGGAGATACGGAAATTAACGCTTCTGTAATGTACCCTAAAAATCATTTTCATAGGAAAATGAAAATAGCCAGTTTATTTATAATCTTAATCAACGCCTAGATACGAATTTTAATCAAAATCGTTTAAGCAGATTTTGAGAAAACCAAATTTTTCTCTTTACGTCCTTCAGTAAACTACCCTTAATTTTAAGTTTTTATAGACACAGAGACAGACGGCATTGCAAAGACTATTTTTTAGGGTTCGGGGGGTCATGAGACGTCGAAATCCATCAACATTTCAGGTTAGTTTTTTTTTACGGTCGCAATACTTAAACTTTAATGTCCAAAAAGTTAAAAAAAATTCATATAATTGCGTATATATTGAAAGTTATTGATTTTATAAAAATATGTTTCGGATAAAATATCTGTATTATAAATATATATACATATTTGTAATGCTAAGTAATTTCATATCTCAAATAGTTTCGGAGCTATTTAAAAAAATGTTAATTGACGCATCAGACCGGAGCCCTTAAAGCCATTTTGCCGAAATAATGAGGGTAGCCATTTTGTTTGGAATATTTATTAATGTTTATAAATGAAATTTAATCAAAATCGTTTGAGCCGATTTTGAGAAAATCGACTTTTTCTCTTTTTGCCATTCAGTAAACTACCCTTAATTTTAAGTTTTAATAGACACACAGACAGACGGCATTGCAAAGACTATTTTTTAGGGTTCGGGGGGTCATGAGACGTCGACATCCATTAACATTTCAGGTTAGTTTTTCTTACGGTCGCAATACTTAAGCTTTAATGCCCAAAAAGTTAAAAATATATATATAATTGCGTATATATTGAAAGTTATTGATTTTATAAAAATATATTTCGAATAAAATATTTGTATTATAAATATATATACATATTTGTAATGCTAAGTAATTTCATATCTCAAATAGTTTCGGAGCTATTATAAAAAATGTTAATTTACGCATCAGACCGGAGCCCTTAAAACGATTTTGCCGAAATATTGAGAGTAGCCATTTTGTTTGGAATATTTATTAATGTTCATAAATGAAATTTAATCAAAATCGTTAGAGCCGATTTTGAGAAAATCGACTTTTTCTCTTTTTGCCCTTCAGTAAACTACCCTTAATTTTAAGTTTTAATAGACACACAGACAGACGGCATTGCAAAGACTATTTTTAAGGGTTCGGGGGGTCATGAGACGTCGACATCCATCAACATTTCAGGTTAGTTTTTCTTACGGTCGCAATACTTAAGCTTTAATGCCCAAAAAGTTAAAAATATATATATAATTGCGTATATATTGAAAGTTATTGATTTTATAAAAATATGTTTCGAATAAAATATTTATATTATAAATATATATACATATTTGTAATGCTAAGTAATTTCATATCTCAAATAGTTTCGGAGCTATTATAAAAAATGTTAATTTACGCATCAGACCGGAGCCCTTAAAACGATTTTGCCGAAATATTGAGAGTAGCCATTTTGTTTGGAATATTTATTAATGTTCATAAATGAAATTTAATCAAAATCGTTAGAGCCGATTTTGAGATAATCGACTTTTTCTCTTTTTGCCCTTCAGTAAACTACCCTTAATTTTAAGTTTTAATAGACACACAGACAGACGGCATTGCAAAGACTATTTTTAAGGGTTCGGGGGGTCATGAGACGTCGACATCCATCAACATTTCAGGTTAGTTTTTCTTACGGTCGCAATACTTAAGCTTTAATGCCCAAAAAGTTAAAAATATATATATAATTGCGTATATATTGAAAGTTATTGATTTTATAAAAATATGTTTCGAATAAAATATTTATATTATAAATATATATACATATTTGTAATGCTAAGTAATTTCATATCTCAAATAGTTTCGGAGCTATTATAAAAAATGTTAATTTACGCATCAGACCGGAGCCCTTAAAACGATTTTGCCGAAATATTGAGAGTAGCCATTTTGTTTGGAATATTTATTTATGTTCATAAATGAAATTTAATCAAAATCGTTAGAGCCGATTTTGAGAAAATCGACTTTTTCTCTTTTTGCCCTTCAGTAAACTACCCTTAATTTTAGGGGTAGATATCCAATTCCAAAAACCCCTCGGGGCAACCCTATGAAAACCCTAGATATCAAGTTTCAGCTCAATCGGTAAAATAGTTTAGGCTCTAGTTGGAGGTACAGACAGACAGACAGACAGACAGACAGACAGACGGAAATTCAAAAACCACTTTTTCGGATTCAGGAAGTCATGAAACGTCAAAATTCATCAAAATCTCGAGTTCGATTTTTTTGACGATCACAATACTTTCTCTACCTGTAAGATAGAGAGAAAGTAAAAAGTAGATTTTCATGCGTTTACCAAGGCTATGTTTTGTTAGGTTGATTAATATTGTTTTAATCAACCAATCATAGACAGGTTTAAAATCTAGTATCATAATTTACAACTCGTTATAATTTTTATTAATTTCTCTTTAAAAGGTGTATTTTAGCATAAAGTAGAATTAGTTTAAATTTCAAGCTGGGGAGGGGGCACATACCCCTTTACATCCCACCTCTCCTCTTCTTGGCTACGTTCCTGCTCATGGCAACACTGCATTGGTTTGACTATTTGAACTTCATATCTGTTTTGTGTATAATAGTGTCTTGTACATTGTCTAATAAAGTTCATAGTTTCAATGTTCGAACATCAAATGTGAGGTAAGATGGAAGTTAATTTCAGTTTGCACCATTAAAGGCCCAATTAGAAGGGTGACACAGTTTTACTGGTGCTAAATAAGTTGATGTTCGCATTTAATGGCGTTGCAGGTTATTATTGGTTCATCCAAAAACAATTATAGGACAAATATCACAGTTGTATCCCAAACTGTTAACTTAGCACTCAGTGAACGATAAACCAAACTTCACATTGATGCGGGGATTCTACTCGTACCCACATATCAATAGTAAAAACGCTCTACCATCTGAACTAAGACGTTGGATTTAGCAACAGTCAGTCCCCCACATTGGTGGGTACGGGTACAAAAGCGCCGGTTTCTCTCAAATTGTGTTTGATCAGTGACGGAAAGGTTGGAGCTTGAATTCAATCTGGATGTGAAAAGTTATTTTTGTGTGTGTGTTTTCACGCGTCTTACTACCTATCCGGGTGTTCTATAGGCCTATATTTACACGCAGAGGTTCGAACAAGGAAGGTATTATTTAGATGAACTATGACCTTTGGTGTAATGTTTCTACAACAATGCATGGGCCTATTAATTCGTTTCACAAACCTTAGGAGTTTTCAGTAAAATTCTATTTTAAGATAAAATCAAGAGAAAGTCCATGCGGTGCACCGTAATATTTATTTTTTATTAAAAAAACAAACAAAATGGCCTTTACCTCTGTATGGTTTGGTTTGTGGAACTAAATTTTCTAAGACTGATTTAATTCTATTATTATTATTATTGTTATTATTATTATCATTATCATTATCATTATTATTATTATTATTATTATTATTATTATTATTATTATTATTATTATTATTATTATTGAAGTTTACTGACGTATTGACACAAGTAGATGTCATGTAACGTCATTAATATTCCATTACTCACGTTAATGTGTACAACACGATTCATAATTTCTTAACCCTTTTTTTTAACAACCTGTATATACATGTGTGTGTGTGTGTGTGTGTGTGTAGTTTATTTTAAAATAATGAAGTCTTAAATTAAAATAATCTTATGGGTATTTTCAGGGGACGGAAATAATAGCTTTGACACACATGCCCCCACCTCTAAATTAAATTCCTGGATGCGCCACTAAATCTTAATATCTTCAAAATTAATCCTGATATAAGTAGTAAACGGTTTTGTTTGTCTATAAAACCCGAATAAAATTATTTAGAGAAATCATGGTCACGTCTTATTACAAAACAAATGTTATACAATTAGGTTTTATCTAATCAAGAACGGCTGTTTATGCAAATTATTTATAATTTAGACAGAATAAAGCCTACTCTATGAAAAAGAAATTTTATCATAGGTTATGCAAATATATCACAGGGAACATTTTCAATAACTCAGGTTTGGAGGTACATAGTAGTAACAAAGTGGCAGACAATAATTAGCGTCAAGTCAAGGGTTTTACCTGAATAGGATATAAATGCAGTGAGGGAAGGGGGATTAGCTGGGCTTACAAATAAAATGGAATGATATATAATGCCAAAAAGCTGTTAGGGAGGAGAGGAAAAGGTGCTTTCAATGACAGACCCATCTAGCAGGAAACGACTGAATTTTTTCAACAGTTTAGACATGATTTAATTTGAAAATATCAAATTTTGTAAAAAATTAATATACTATAAGTATTTTTCGTGCATGATAGAACATTATCTTATTCTCTATAGTAATATGATAAATTCAAAACTATATTATTGTATTTCATGTTTTATTTAATTTTAATTTTATTGAAATTACGTCTTATTGTAAAAATGTAAATATTTATTTTTTATTAATATAGTTTATTTTAAATTTACAAGTTAAATATAATACAAAAAACCGCATGTTGCTATTATGTATAGTTTCTGAAAAATAGGCTGTATAACATTATCGTTTTTATATAGTAGGTGTCCATCCGAATCATAAGACGTGCTTCTTAAACAACCATATTAGCTCTAAAGGAGCAAGGGACTGAAACATTTTCAGATGAGACTTTGAATAAATTAATATATATATAATAGTATAACTTTAACCTCTTTTAAAATAAAAAAATATTTCATGCTAGTTGAGCTCCACTTTTAGCATATTTACATGATATAAAATACTTTTTTCAATCCACAAGCTACACTCATTGTAATTTATAATTTTTCTTTTTTTACTTGTCTTGTTAAAGTATTATTATTTTTCACATTTAATTCTTTCTTTTGACTATTTTCACTTTCTCTCGACACCTCAGAGAGAAAGTATTGTAATCGTAAAAAAAAATCAAACTCAAGATTTTGATAATTGTCAACGTTTCTTGACCTCTTGAAACGAAAAAAAAGTAGTTCACGCAATGCCGTTTGTCTGTATCTCGGGCTAGAACTGAAACTATTTTTCCGATTGGGCTAACACTTGGTATCTGCAGTTTTAATAAAATCCTCTCAAGGAGTTTTTGGTATTATATATCCAAGCCTAAAAATAAGGGTAGTTTACTGGAGGACAAAAACAGAAAAAATCAATTTTCTCGAAATTTGCTTTGACGATTTTGATTAGATTTTATATATAGACACTGTTTATTATTATAAACAAGATGGAAATTCTCATTTTCTCATGCAAATAACTTTGAGTGTACTTAACATGTGGGATATTTTCTAATTTCCATCATTTCTCCGCAACTATTTGAGAAACGAAATAACCTAGCATTGTAGATTTGTACTAGTAGTATTAAAAAGTATTTTATTTGAAATATAATTTTATGAAACCAATAATTTCTGAGCTATAAGCATATATATTTACCTTTTATTCAGATATTTGAAAATCATCTGTGTCTTATGCTCTTTGGTGGAAAAAGAAATTTCTCTTTTCTCACTTTTTCTGTATCAGTGTTCCTAGTTACAGATGCCATAGAGTAAGTAACAGTGTATATTATTTAATTTATGATCTTTGGTGTATTGTTTCTACAACAATGTATAGACCTATTATTTCGTTTCATAAATCCTACGAGTTTTTAGAAAATGTATATTTTAAGATAAAAGCGGGAGAAAGCCTATCCGGTTCACTGTACTATTTATTATTGTTTGACGTGAGTCAATAAAAGTAAACTTATTTTCACACTCATTATTCTCATTTTTATATTGTCTGATAAAAAGATATTTCATAAAATTCATCTGCAAAAAATCTTCATTCTTTAATTTAATTTTCTAACTCCATATACTCTAGTATTGTTACTATGTTTTTTAATTTTCTCGTGTTTTTTAATGTGTCAAATATTATAAACACCAAAATTGGTTAACTTAAAAAATAATAATTCAATTTACATTAATTATTAATAATTATCTTTTCTTATAACTCTGTGAACCAATAAATCACAACTTCTCTTTTCAAATCCTAACTTATCTTTTACTATAAACTAATTTTTAATTAGGCTTATATATAAAATAATCGGTGATTATATTATTTCTCGCTTCTGAAATCCGCATCGTTTTACATTTAGAAGCCACTTTTGCTCCCTTTAATCATGGAATTCTCCTTCTACCTTTTATACCTTTGATTTTCTCTTGAATTGAGGGTAGGACGAGTCTCCATAGAACGCTCCATTATTCTCCTTCTCTCTTTTCACTCGTGTTCTTTATCCAATCCACTCTCCCTCTCTCTATTCAAACACGTTGTATTCGTATTTACTCAACTCTTGTGTTGATATCGTTGTACGTGTAACGATCGACCTTTGTTTCGGCTAGACGTAGCGGTTTCACAAGCAATCGTCGTTGGGTTCAAATATCGTTCCTTGCAATCACATTCAATACCTCAAAATATAAATTCTCTTATTTATTCTAAAACTCAGGAACCAGGATTAAATTTTTCCTTTAGAATATTCTGCTTTGACAGCTTGTGATATACAAATTATGGTCCAATTTTCATAGTAAGAACCTTATCTAATGGTCGGAAAGATACTAGATCTAATTTTACGTATTCTGATGTTAAAATATATGATCTGCAGCTGCTACTTTTAATGTACTGGATGTAGAATAAATTTGGAGCCCATCTCAGCGGTGTACAGTAGGGCACAAAGGCAATGAATATTAGTTCATATAAACCTGTGTACCATTTGACCTTGTTTCTGAGTTATATTATGTTTGTACTCCAGTAACGTGGAGATGCCTCTCATAATAGTAAGTGCTTTAAATAGCCAACCTCGGCCTGAATAATAGTCTGCAGTCGTTGTGTCGTAGATTGCTGCATCTTTCAAAATACATACCATCGCAATTCTTGGATTCAGGTAGCCATTTTGAGCACCTCCTAAGTGCTGAGCATCTCCACATTACTGGAGTAAAATATGACTATAGCTCTGAAACAAGATCAAGTAAAACACATGTATATATTAACTTTTTTAATTGTTTTTGTGACCCGCTTCGGTGGCCACGTGTTATAACACACTAATCTCGTGTTGAACTAGACTGCCGAAGACGAGATCGGGGTTCGATCCCAGCTGGGTGCACTGAGGGAAGTTATTTCTAAATGGTGTTTCACTCTCCCTCCACGCAAATGCTGGTGCAATTACTCAAAATTAAGTATTCCTAATCTCTAACCCATTATTGTAATTAATACATAGGCGTATAAACCTGAACATATATAGAACACAGTGCTAAAAATAATAAATAAAATAAAAATTGTGTTTGTGTCATGTTCCACGCTAAGGTGGGTCCCACATGTTAGTGTGCATCCTGTATTTGATCTAAAATAGCACTGATAAAGGATAAATCAATATTATTACTGAGAGAAAAAAAAGGTATTTTCTAAAAGTTTATTCGCAAACAAATACTACATAAAAAACACATACCTACATACATACCTAATCACGCCGTTCTCTTACGGGGTAGGCAAGAAAGTGTGCATGTCAATAACAACTCAGTACTTAAATCATCCTCGCTAACTTTCTCTACACTTCCTTAGCTTTGCATACTCCCTTCACTTCAACAACACCCATACACCTAGTCAGACATGCTCTTTTATTCTTAAAACTATTAATGTTTCTCTTTTTCATAGATTTGTCTACAACATTTGGCCACGTCTCACATGGTACATCCCTTCGTTTTGATCCACACACTCTTCCTTCATATATTTGCTTCATCACTTGAGCCACACTCATCCTCTCAACATGTCCAAACCAATGTAATACGCTTCTTTCACATTGACCTATTGGATTCCCTCTCAAACCGCACTCCTTCAGCACCCATTCATTACGGACTCTCTCCTTACCTCCTAGTGGTTGTGACACGGGCAACGGTATATTGGCCGGCAAGACAGTCTCTATAGTGGGGATACTGGCTTGTAGGAACAATGCTCAGGGTAAGACTGAACAACAGTTGTACTTGTGGTATACTGGCCAGCAAGACAGTCTCTATAGTAGGGATACTGGTTTGTAGGAACAGTGCTCAGGGTTAGACTGAACAACAGTTGTACTTGTGGTATACTGGCCAGCAAGACAGTCTCTATAGTAGGGATACTGGCTTGTAGGAACAATGCTCAGGGTAAGACTGAACAACAGTTGTACTTGTGGTATACTGGCCAGCAAGGTAGCCTCTATAGTAGGGATACTGGTTTGTAGGAACAATGCTCAGGGTAAGACTGAACAACAGTTGTACTTGTGGTATACTGGCCAGCAAGGTAGCCTCTATAGTAGGGATACTGGTTTGTAGGAACAATGCTCAGGGTAAGACTGAACAACAGTTGTACTTGTGGTATACTGGCCAGCAAGGTAGCCTCTATAGTAGGGATACTGGTTTGTAGGAACAATGCTCAGGGTAAGACTGAACAACAGTTGTACTTGTGGTATACTGGCCAGCAAGACAGTCTCTATAGTAGGGATACTGGTTTGTAGGAACAGTGCTCAGGGTTAGACTGAACAACAGTTGTACTTGTGGTATACTGGCCAGCAAGACAGTCTCTATAGTGGGAATACTGGTTTGTAGAAACAATGCTCAGGGTAAGATTGAGCAATGGTTGTACTTGTGATATACTGGCCAGCAAGGTAGTCTCTATAGTAGGGATACTGGTTTGTAGGAACAATGCTCAGGGTAAGACTGAGCAATGGTTGTACTTGTGGTAAACTGGCCAGCAAGACAGTCTCTATAGTAGGGATACTGGTTTGTAGGAACAGTGCTCAGGGTTAGACTGAACAACAGTTGTACTTGTGGTATACTGGCCAGCAAGACAGTCTCTATAGTAGGGATACTGGTTTGTAGGAACAATGCTCAGGGTAAGATTGAGCAATGGTTGTACTTGTGATATACTGGCCAGCAAGGTAGTCTCTATAGTAGGGATACTGGTTTGTAGGAACAATGCTCAGGGTAAGATTGAGCAATGGTTGTACTTGTGATATACTGGCCAGCAAGGTAGTCTCTATAGTAGGGATACTGGTTTGTAGGAACAATGCTCAGGGTAAGACTGAGCAATGGTTGTACTTGTGGTAAACTGGCCAGCAAGACAGTCTCTATAGTAGGGATACTGGTTTGTAGGAACAGTGCTCAGGGTTAGACTGAACAACAGTTGTACTTGTGGTATACTGGCCAGTAAGACAGTCTCTATAGTAGGGATACTGGTTTGTAGGAACAATGCTCAGGGTAAGATTGAGCAATGGTTGTACTTGTGGTATACTGGCCAGCAAGACAGTCTCTATAGTGGGAATACTGGTTTGTAGAAACAATGCTCAGGGTAAGATTGAGCAATGGTTGTACTTGTGGTATACTGGCCAGCAAGGTAGTCTCTATAGTAGGGATACTGGTTTGTAGGAACAATGCTCAGGGTAAGATTGAGCAATGGTTGTACTTGTGGTATACTGGCCAGCAAGACAGTCTCTATAGTGGGAATACTGGTTTGTAGAAACAATGCTCAGGGTAAGATTGAGCAATGGTTGTACTTGTGGTATACTGGCCAGCAAGGTAGTCTCTATAGTAGGGATACTGGTTTGTAGGAACAATGCTCAGGGTAAGATTGAGCAATGGTTGTACTTGTGGTATACTGGCCAGCAAGACAGTCTCTATAGTGGGAATACTGGTTTGTAGAAACAATGCTCAGGGTAAGATTGAGCAATGGTTGTACTTGTGGTATACTGGCCAGCAAGGTAGTCTCTATAGTAGGGATACTGGTTTGTAGGAACAATGCTCAGGGTAAGATTGAGCAATGGTTGTACTTGTGGTATACTGGCCAGCAAGACAGTCTCTATAGTAGGGATACTGGTTTGTAGGAACAATGCTCAGGGTAAGAATGAGCAACGGTTGTACTTGTGGTATACTGGCTGGCAAGACAGTCTCTATAGTAGGGATACTGGTTTGTAGGAACAATGCTCAGGGTAAGAATGAGCAACGGTTGTACTTGTGGTATACTGGCCAGCAAGGTAGCCTCTATAGTAGGGATACTGGTTTGTAGGAACAATGCTCAGGGTAAGACTGAGCAATGGTTGTACTTGTGGTAAACTGGCTAAAATGTGCCAACACCGATTGATACAGCATCCTTAGCGGAAACAGCGACTACTGTCATGGATTTGGGTAAGATCAAGGTTAGTAACCTGGTATACTCTAAACCAGCTCCGCAAAGCATCTCCAAGTGCTCCACGAATAGATTGGAAATAAAAATAAATAAAATGTGACAAGATATCAAAATTGTGAATTTGTGTGTCCACGAACTGTGTATAGGTAAGTATTGGGTAGAAGTTATTTACAGACTGCACGCGGCGAAACCAGACAGAGAGACTAGAGGGTGCCAGTTCACCCCATCTCTATGAGAACTTCGCCGCACTTTCAGATACGATTGTTTGCTTCGACACCTTTCCAGAATGTTCTGGGAAGTTGCTATTGCATATTAAAAACTCATGTTTCTTCGCACCTTCAGTCAGTCTACAGTTGAAACAAATCAAGTATCAGTGCAATGTTATTTATTTGAATGTCGGAAAATCCAACCTGGCATCGGAGCAGTACGAGTGCTTGAATGATTTGACATCAGATTCTGCGGTAAAAGAGAATTTTGCAACTAAGAAGTCACTATCAGAATTTTGATATCAGCTACGAGACGAATTTGAAGTTTTGTCAGCTAGAGCGAAAATAATCCTTCTTTCATTTGCAATAACTTACTTATGTGGATCAGGATTCTCTGCCTATGTGTCTATTAAAACAAAAGATCCCGGCTCAATACAGAGCCAGATATTTGGTTAGAGCTGTCCCAAATTCAACTAGATACAGCCACATTGTGCAAATCGAAACACAGTAGTCCCATCCCTCTCATTGGAAATTAAGTTCGTGGTCTATACTTTATCGTTCTTTTTTTATGCCAAGTGACTTTTTTTTGCAGCCGTGAAAATGGTTTTAACACTATTTGTGTGGGTAAAATATTGTGGGTTAACAATACCCACTTTGAATTCGTTATCAAATGTCTTGCTTTAGGTTAATTTATGTTTTTTGTTGTTTTGCGTTTATGTAGTTAAGTTCCTTATTTCTCTGAAATTGAGAGAGAAAATAACATTTATAATGAAATAAAACTTGATGTTTAACATGCGCAAATGCTTAAACATTTGTTTCCATCGTGAATACTGCTGTAATACAGTTTAGTAGCTATCTATGTAGAGTCTATGTGAAAATATCGTCGCCCTTATACCAAGGAAACTTATGTGCAAAATTGTTTTTTTGAGAAAACGTTATTTAAAGTTACAGTTTTCAGTGGCTTTCAATGCAAAAAATTAAGTTTGGATCAAAATTTAAGCTATTTATAAATCTAAAAATAATTCGTACTTTTATTATACGATAAAATATCGTATATAACAACTTTAATAAATGCAGTTAGGTAAATATAGCAAAAAAAGCATGTGCAAATCTTTAGCATCAAGGCAACTATAGTGCTCCGTGAAAAAATTCTCTTCTGAAAAGTGCTCCGCGATTCAAAAAGTTTGGGAACCACTGCTCTAAACTGTTTAGTTAAATATTAGTTAAATTCATTTTAATTGTAGTAAGGAGAAGTAAGAATGAATATTATAAGGAACCTACTTGGTAGAACGACAACTGGTTGATTGTTCGATACACTTCTAATTCAATCAACAATACAAGTTATGAAAAAAAAAGAGATCGTTTAATAAAAGGGAGATTGTTAAAACATAAAAAGTTTTATGCTGAGTCAATAACAATATGAATTGATGGAATTGATAAAGAATTAATTATTCAAGGATAAAAATTAGTTCACTAACATTGTCGCATTGATAAAGTATATTGTGTTATATATTGTCAACTAGTTCACTTACATTGTTGTATTGAAACAGTACATTGTGTGATATATCACCGTACCAAAGCAAATATAAATCTTTGTCATAGCTATATGGTTTTGAATGTGCAAATTACAATTTTCCCAATGCCCATTCCTTAAGCTAATCTCAATAACAAAATAGTTATCAACCTATTAAATAGAACTACTATTTAACGTTTCATTTTATGGTACACTACAACAAACTATATTCTCTAAGTAAATAGTTAAGCACTAATTGTACTTAACTAGCACAGCACGCGGTGTGTACGCACGTACTAAAAAATAAAAAAGGGATACGATCAACTAGACGACATGAACGACTAACGTGTAGTGTGGGAGTGTATCGAATGTTCACCGAGACGCCAGAGGCAAACATTTCGCTTCCTTTGATCCGTGCCCAAAAACCGCTTCCAGAGCGAAACCCCTCGGATTTCGAATATTCGACGGGTCATTCACCATTCGTGTACCTACCACACTTCTCGGACAGCCAATCGAAACCTGAACATTCATCAGCATCTGCGAATAGTGTGTGACCGTCTTTAGTCTGGTTTGCTAGTGACAGGTGATTAGGGTTCTAATCGTCGCTTTGTGTGCTGAGTGTAGTTTGTCCTAAATGGCTTCACACTCTTCCTTCATGCAAATACGGGTACATTTCCTCTGATCCTTACTTTACTCATCCCAACCCCATTATTGTAATTAAATGAGGTCAGCCCGGACGTGGTGAAAAACCAGTTCATTTACACGAGTGACAGCTGCAGATCACACGATTTGATCTGTGAAACTTGAAATAATTTTATTTACTTTTGTGACCGTCTGTAACCTTTCTATCAAGTTTTTGCTCTTAATAATAGTAATGTTAGACGTTTTTAAATGTGTTCCTCTGAGAAGCTAATAAATACGATTATAAATATATTTATTTTGCATATAAAACTACATCTTACTATGAAAATCTAAATACATTAGTACATAAATCTTAAGGACCGGCCCCATGGTGTAGTGGTCAGTGCACCTGGCTACGAGCCTAGTGGTCCCGGGCTCGATTCTCAGCTGGCACCCTTGCTATATTTACCTTCAGTGAAATAATCCCAAATAGTCACCAGGGTTTAGTTAATTAGGTTTACGCTAGGTTAAGTCTCACCCCGGCTCGACAACATCATAATAAAACTTTCATCACATCATCTCCTTGCGAGCATGACGTGTACACAAATCTCCTATGGTGTACCCAGGGCAACGCTCTGTGCCAACAGACGGCTCTAAACGTAAGGTGACTGAACCTGGACGTCAAAGTATCTCCTTGTCAAATGTGCCATGTGATAAAAGAAAAACCCATTTTACCCTTATATTAAAAAGATAATGAATTAATTTTTTATTACCAACAAATTCCTGAAAATAAGCCTTGAATGTGTATACTCACAGCGACTTAGGTCTTTAAAATATATTATTTGTTAAAATAAATGTCAGTGAGTCACCTTATAGCCCTCAAAAACTGTAATGCCAAATGTGTATTTTTATCCAGTTGAACCCTTCCTTTATAAAAAAACACTTTTACACAGTTAAAACTTTTTTTGGTAGAAAAAGCATTAGATTGAAAGATAATAACGGGACATTTGATATTAAGAAGACTTTCTGGACGTAAAAAAAATAATATTTGTTTGCTCCGGGACTTTCAAGAAAGGTTTCTCCCATGTGGCTCGAATTTCTAGGAAGAGCTATGGTTGATAAAAAAATAAAATATTTACTCGACATTCATGTACACCATGAGTTGAAGTGGAGTTGAAAGAAAAACATCTCCAGGATGATATATTTTGTTAGCGGCTGAGGAAGTAACATGAAGATGGCACGGGGTTAGAGTTACAGTCCTTAAAATATTAAAAACAAGAGATACATATTTATATATGAAATTAAAACTGGAGTTTGTCTACTAAATTAATTTAGAGCACAATCTAAAATTTTACTTATAGCATTAAACTAAAAAAAAATTTTTTTAAAGTTAAACTTTCTTAAAAAAAATATTTTTCACACAATTGTATAATTTAGATTTAAGCTAATAATATTGATTTCAAATATTTTTATCTACATCTTACTTTTTTTTTTTTTTAGCACCGCGTCTTACTACCCGTTCGGGTTATACGCTTAAGTACTAATTACACTAATGGATTAGGAATTGGGAGGGTTGAATTTAGAGGAAGTGAACCCGCATTTGCGTGGAGGGAGAATGGAAAACCATTTAGGAAAAACCACCCCCAGTTCACCCGACCGAGATTCGAACCTCGATCTCCCCGTCCTCGGTGGTCGAGCTCAACACGACTGGCGCGTTAGCCAACTACGCCACCGAGCCGGGTTACATCTTACTAGTTTATTATTATTATTAGCACCGCGTCTTACTACCCGTTCGGGTTATACGCACTTACGCTATTGTGTAATGGTAGGGTGATTGTGAGATGAAATGGAGGACCTACAGTTTAACGTGGAATCCGAACCACGGTGGAGGCCTGGCATTCCTCACATTCACAAGTTGTGATTAATACACATCTTGTCAGAGGTGAAGGAAGGGTTTGGCATTCAGATAAATCTGTGCTGGGACCAAGGATTGAACCCTGGACCCCCAATACAGAAGTCGGACACCTTACCCCTAGACCACCAGGTCACCCATCTTACTAGTTACTACACTTCAGGGCTATTCGAATTTAGCTAGGCTAATGGTTTGGACATGAAAATGGCATAATGTAGAGGAAATGAAGAGAGAAAGGAAGACCATTTAAAAAAAAAGTCACACAAAGTACACTAAAATGGGATCCCAACACCAAACTCCTAATCAATCTTATACTAGACGAACCTGACGTTTATTCCTCATGCCCGAGGAACCAGCTATTATTGTGCTTGTTTATGTATATGTTCTTTAAACTACTCTATATTTTTTTCTTCTTCCTATGTTTTAGATAATACGTTCAACACATACTGAGTTTGGGAGGGAAAAGGCACTCTAATAAACGTAGAGAAGGGATGTGAGAATCATATGGGAGAAAAAACTTCCAGTGACCCACCCGAGATTTGAATAGAAACCTTTCCATCACCGACAATTAAGTGTATTATGAGCTTGACACCTTCGACTGCGTAACCACCGGCAGGGATCTCTACCTCTTTCTCCTCCCATTGACTTACACTTACTTAGTTAATGTCCACAGTGCCATAGAGTTTTGAAGGAGCATTTAGTCCATGCAGTATTCGTTCAAATTATACTTTATTAATGTGTTAAATTTAATTAAAATAAATCTAGGATTAAGAAAGTAATTTTTAAACATTAGCTAAAGCTTAAGTTTTCTTAATTATTTAGTAGATTTTTTCTTAAAACATCGATAGCCTGTTTGACCAATCAAACTTTATTTACAACACTATGAAGAATAAATCCATAGAAACCATAGAAACGTATAAAAAGAGGAACAAACATAGTTAACTTGGTTGAGAATAACCCCATTAAAATTGAAGGAACGTTATTTTATTTGACGATCTCATCCATTTATCTCAGCTATGTTATAAAAAGCTTAGAAAAAACTTGTCTGTTCACGAAACTCTTCGGTTAAAACGGAAAAAAATAAATAAATTGGATGGTGTTATAAGTTAACGTAATTTAATAAAACAGTTATTTATTGTACTAGTAGGAGTTATCAGTTTTAGAAAATCCGTTTCGAATTAATAATTCACTAAATTAAACGTGAAAACGAAGCTAATCTTACGAAACACGAGCAAGTGTGTGAACATCAGTTGTAGCCACCCCGAGTTGTTCAACAGACTGTATTCTTCCCTTTTGAACCCTTGAAGCAACCCCTTGTTGAAATGTCATCGTTTGATGTCGCGCGAGCGAAAAGAGAACGTTCCTGACTTTCTCTCAACCTTGCAATATGTCTTCTTCGCATCATAGAGAAATCCGGTATAAAACCCTGGTAAAAAATTTAAACGAAGATCCATTATTATTATTATTATTATTATTATTATTATTATTATTATTATTATTATTACTATTATTATTACTACTATTATTATTACTACTATTATTATTTACTATTATTATTTACTATTATTATTTATTATTATTATTTATTATTATTATTTATTATTATTATTTATTATTTATTTATTATTATTATTATTATTATTATTATTATTATTATTATTATTATTATTATTATTATTATTATTATTATTATTATTATTATTATCAGCAGCATGATCAGGATATAGCTTGCGGAAGGGAAGGGAAAGGAAAGGTTTTTATTTGGTCCACCACGTCTTACTAACCAGTCCGGGCTATCCACATTTCTACACAAATGTTGCGTGATGGTATAATTTAGAGGAAGTGTACCCAAATTTGAGTTTTATAAATATCTAAAGCTACAAAAATATGTTATATTATGCTAAAAATAAGGTAAGAGAATTGTGTGTGCATGTCTTAGAAATTTAAAATCAAACGTTTTTCCCTTTAAATTAAATTTAAATGGGAACTATTATATAAAATGTTGTAAAAGATTTTTAAAATGTTCTTTTTGGACGCCTTACACGGCCGTAACCTGAATCTACCCCTGAAAAAAGTGTCTATGTTACCGTTAAGGTGTAAAATCCGTCATTCCATAGTTCATGAATTATCTGACTAGGTCAGTTAAAGTATCTATATAATAATGTTGTATTTTATGATTTAACTTGTTATTTTATAAATTAACGAGCTAACTGCTTTAAATTGTAAAATTAGAATTTCTTTCAATCTTTTAACCAACGTTATTCCATATAATAACGAGCCTTATTGCGTTAAAGTTTAAAACAAAAATTTCTTTCAATCTTGAAACCATGGTGTAATACGACATTCCAAAACATTTCAGTCCAGGATTATTTTAGCTTGTAAATTAGGATAAGAGAGTACTGATTTCATAATTAATCTTTGGAATGTGATCTGGTTAATATAGTAATACGGTTTTAGCAGGGTTTTCAATGCATTATAATATCTAATAGGTTTTGTCCATGAGTCAGTCTAGTGACTCATACACATTGCTCTCCACACTCTTTGTCAATAGGAGTGCAAGGTGTCCCTGCCTCCCTTACGTGTGTACAAGCTTATGGAACGTTTCACGTGGCAATCTGCGAGTTCAGCGATGTAATAAAGTGGGAAAAATAAGAAGGAAAAAGAGTCTGGGTCGGGGTTGAAGTGCAACCGCCCGACGAGGCGGCCGGCTACTACCCGCAAGAAGTCAGTGGCGAGCGTCGGAGGAGCCACCAACGTCAGCGGATTTGTATATCACGTCATGGCTAGGGAAGTTGAAAGATTCCGTCTACGGTTACTTAAGGCTCCTCCAGTTAGGAAATTGCTCGTGTCTGGCAGCAAGTGGACCTTCACTAGCCGGAAGACCAATTTTTCAGCTGTCGTGGCCCTCTAGATGGCCAAAACGTATGCAGGCGTGACCTTTCCAGCTACCGAGGAAGTGCGTGCGAGCGCTGCACGGGCAGCTGGGCCACTCCAACTTCCGGAGAAGAGCGTGCCACTGTCCGTACCCAACAAAAGTTGCCTGACTTGTCAGGGTGGGAGACGACATGGTCCTTTCCAGGACCAACAAGGCTGCCAGCAAAACCATGACCTCCCAAATTACCGTGGATGTGAGCACAAGTGGTGCCGAATAGGAGGGTTCAGCCCTTCTCATGGCGATAGCTTCAGAGCGGGCGAAGTCAGCGAGGGCCCTCCAACTCCGGGAGGTGAACGTGCCAATGACGGACGCCACAAAGAGTCACTTACCCTTCTTAGGGTGGGTGACGATATGGCCCTTTCTAGGACCACCGGGGCATCCGGTATGGCTTCCTCAGGCTTCGGCTTGAGTATAGTTGCCAGCCTCCTACAAAGCGTCGGTAACAATGCCAATGTGGAATGATCCAGTGCGGTCCTTCCAGCTCTAAAGGTGTGCGTACCACTGATGGCCAAAAAGTACTGAAGAGCCCTTCGAGAGTCTCCAGCCAAGAAACCAGGAGCAATGTAAAAAGCTCCCTCAACACTTTGGGAGAAACCTGACTTTGCGAAAGGAAGCCCCCTGAGCAGGATGACTCTAGCAGTTCTTTGCTGGTAAAGACCACAGATTGAGGAAATGATGTACCGTTACCACAAAGGTACAAAATACCTGCGTCAACGCCAACAACTCTCATCAAAAGTTGTTTTGTGGAAATAAGTCTTTGGCTGAGTTTACGGTCTGATTCTGAAGATCGGGTCAAGCGCTACCACGTGTTGACGGATCGTGCTAGTCTGTAGATGTGGAGGCTTTGAGCTCAAACCCAGTACTCTAATTGATATTTGGCGAGTCAGGCAAGGGGTTGGATGATGAGTCTAAGGGGTTTCAGGCCGTAAACCCCCGATGAAGGGAGAAGGCCGGCAACACCAAGAGGCTACTGGGAAGAAAACCCTTACCAATTAGACTGTACTTCCAGTGGTGGAAAGACAAGTAAAGGTGGCCCGGGCGAGAGTGTGCCTTAGTCAGCTCAAGATGGGAAGCGGAGGAAACCCAAGGGTAACAGCGAAAGCTACTCCCAGACCCAACCAGGCTTCAGCGGTTATGGGCCTGCCCACAAGGCCAATGGGAAGATCTCTCCCAGCATTCTGTGTAATATGAAGGACTATGCCAAAGTGGTGAGGGCATTCGAGCCGAGATTCAAAAGCCGGTAGAGGCCGTAAGGCAGCCGGGAGATTGTGCACGACTCCAGTGAGGTTCATAGGGAGCTTACCACAATCTCCAAGGGCTTCTGCCTAGCCTTGGGATCCAACAATGGTTCTATGAGCTTGACAAGGAGTGGATGGTCAGGGTATTGGCCAAAGGACTTCTGACCAATACAAACCTTGATGACGCCCAGGGAGCGCTTTTGGAGATGGGATTCTCCGTGAAAGCCATCACCCAGATCCTCTCATAGTGTAAACGGAACTGGTAGACCGCAGAGAGGCAGAAATTGCCAAACATCGTCGTCTCTCTGACTCCCAAGTAGCATACTGTATGGCTGTATACTTTTACAGTAGTGTGGTGGCTCCGCATCTCAGTGAAGAAATACAAGTTAACTATTAGCCATTTTCATTGCAAGAACTGATACTGGTTTGGTCACGTGTGTCAGGATTGCCAAATTAGTCCTAGGTTTGGGTTCTATGGTGGCTATCACGAGGGGGGGAGGTCCCGAAGTGCCTGGACTGCTCTGAAACTCACTCCTCAGCCTGATGGGGCTGCCAACAAATAAGTTCCTACAGGGTGCATATAGGGCGAGAGCCTCCAAGATTAGCAAAGGGAGGATGAATGGCTTTGGCCTTCGGAACACATTACAGAACGGATGGTGTATGTGATTCCTGCTTCAACACCAAAGCCACTGGTGAAAGAGTTCTTACTCCCAATCCCTGAGTTCTTACTCCCCACTCTTATAACCCCTTGAAGCCCTTTGTTTTCTCTCCTCTCGTAAACCCCCACCCCAAAATATAAGGCTGCCAAGCTCAAAACTTGTATTGGCTAACCAAAGAGATACCTGGACTTGATCCTAGGGACTATTCATGAGTCTCTAAGGAACATACTTGGCCACCTGGTCGTGGAGAACATTATCTTTATCTAGTCGACTATGGCAACACACCCGAATAGAGTATCATCAGCCTTGAAGAAGATCATTGCCTCACTCTAAACGCTAACGGAGTGGTGGGAAGAGGGCTGAGCTCAAATTTTTATGCTGGCATAGTGTAGATGTATTGATATTTGGAAAAAATAGCTTTGGGGGCCTGAAATAAGGTTCTCATTGGCGAGTTTCTCCGTCATCGGAGCGAATGATTGGGGTATGTAGCCAGGGGTGAGTAGGCCGTCTTGGTCTGAGAGGCCTCAACCCTAACGTCATCTTGCTTCCTCCTCTCCAACACATGAAAGCAACAGCTATCCAACTGATGACTACTACCAGCCCAGTGCTTTTCATCTCCATCTACTTTCCTTAACAGTGTTGATTCAACTGGGCTTACTGGTGAAGACATGTAAGCGTTGCTACGATATGCCAGGCCTGTTTTAATAGTTGGTGACTTCCACGCAAGCCACCCTTCATGGGGATCTCGGATAATGGATTCATGGTAAATTTATCCACGACACCACAGATCAACATGGCCTGGTGGCTATTGGACTACCATTCCCAACTACTTCCTTACACTCCCCGTTACCACCAGAACATTCACGACTTCGTTGTCACTGAGGGATCAGTCATCGATTAGCTATTAAGTATCTGATAGAGCTGGACTCAGATCACAATCCTGTTCTTGTGACCTGGGTTGCAAAGAGTCCTTCATTGACCACATGAAAAAACTGACCTGAGGGTTACTGACTAAGACAAGCTCAACAATGTGTTGAGAGAGAGGTTGGGACTCGCCCCTACCTTTCTAACGGCAGCATAAATCGTCTAGGTTCGGAGTAAATAAATTCCACCATCAAGGGAGCGCTCGAAGCATTGACGCCAAGGCATCATCCTAAGAGAGCTCCACATGTTTCCTCGCTTGATTTTATCCAAAATGAAATTTCGGTTGAGGAAGGCTTGTCAAACCTCAAGGGAGCTGGTAGGCAAGGTTAACTGGAATCGCAAAGTCCATATGGTTTGCGAGATCGTAAAAAATATACCAAAACGTGTATGAAAGGAAAAGGTTGACAGCCTGTCTGTAGAGATCAGTCTTTGTGTCAATTGACGAGAAACTTGATGTGGGTACCCGCACCGAGGCCACAGAGTGTCGGATGGAACGGGGTAGCCAACTTCGCCAGTAGAAGCCTGATGTTACTCGCTGAGTACTTAAAGCTGCAATTTGTACTGACTGACAGCCCGTCAGACCCGGTGAACATAGCAAATAGAGGAGGTATCAGTGCGGTCTCTTGGAGACCATTAAATGAACTCAGCCCATATATGCGACAGAAATTTTGTAGGCATTAGCTTCTTTAAAATAAATAAATACCCTGGAATGGAGGGCATCAGAAACGCGGTCTTCAAAAACCTGCCTTTGAAGGCGATAGCCTTGCTCAAGTGTTATTCAACGTCATCCTATTCCTGATTCATTTCCCTGAAGTCTGGAATTGCACGTCCTCTGTTTTCACAAAACTGGAAAGGACCCAGCCCTAACTTAGTCTTACCAACCGATCAGCTTGCTCGACTGTTCGGAGGGGTGGCTGACCAACTGGAAGATGAGTATAAACATGGAGAATAGTACAACATTGTTCTTCACATGAAAAAAAAGTACTACAGGCTGGCTCCTATACGGGATTTACGCTGGACACCAAACTGACCTGGAGAATACACTTTACTGAACGACTTAACAAGGTGAGGCAAAAGCCGGGGTGTTTAGGCCCACTGGTGATCAGGCGTAGCACCCTGTCCACGAGTAACGGACTTACACTGTACCAGCAGTTGCTTAGGCCGATTCTCGATTATGAGTGGCTTGATTGGGGTCACCTGGCGGACACGCATATTTTAAGGATGTGGGCTTTCCACAATCGATGTCTGAGGAGCAATGTGAATAACCCTGGAACGTTCGTAACGTGACTCTGCACCGATACTTGGAGATGTTCACCATCAGCACCACTTCCGAAAGCTTGATACGGCCTTCTACGACAGGCTTACCGGCGCCACCAATTTTCTTACCCAAGGGCTTAGAAACAACGTCATAGAACCTGAAGGGTGAAACCGACGTCTTAAAGCCCTACTCTGATAAGCAAGAATTGTAAAATGTTGTCAACGGGAGGCTCTCGCCTAGCCTCCTATAGAATAGTGTATCCACACATTATTCTAAAAACCCGTATCTGGTTTGCAATTTTAACTCCCCATACTAATTAAAACGTGTTTTGTTTTCTTGTTTAAGTAACCTTCGCGAAGTTTGACAACCCACACCTACAGCTCAGTCAACATCATGGTGTGACCAATTGTTTGGTACATTATAGAATTTTCTCTCATGTTACCCTTCAGGGAGCATTAGATCATGCCAATGTGCATCTAGTCTTTGTCAATGAATCAATCTAGTGAATCATACACACTGTTCTATACAGTAGGCCAAAATTCCAGTTCCATTCAGTTAATCAGTCTGTGCAAGCGCAATGTCGCTATTTGTTGTATTATTATTTGTGTAACGCGCTCCATAACCATTTAGCAGAAATGTTAACGTGAACTATAGTTGTTGTTTTTTTAATTTTTAATCTTAAAATATTTGCTTTAGAGTGTGGTAGACTTGGACAATGATTTCTCTAAGAGTGAGTGATGTAAACAAAAAAGTAGTTTATAAGAGGTTTGAATTCTTACTAAGTATGCGTGACGTGAAAAAGACCAGTGTTTTACTTAACCGTGAGAATTGTCAAGTTTGATGGGATAAGTCGATAAATCTAAAATAGTAGACAAGAAAGTACCACGTGAATATAGGTTACTAGGGGACCGACAACATTTCCTCGCTATAAACATTACTCACTATATCAGTGATGAGTTAAGGCCCTTGGCCCTGTCGAGTGCAAGTCTAAAACCTATTTTGTGGGATGGTGAGCGGGAGGGTGAAAGGCGTGGCGTGGCTTCACAACCGACCAAAGTATCCTTCCGCACCAACAAGAACAGATGGATCACGGCAAAGTAGATGGCGCAAGCTACCGGACAGGTCTTGCGGAAAAATCATACTTTTGGAAATATCAATTTTCTAGAGAACTAGTGAAATTTTTATGTTAATATTTTCAACACCCCTTCTAAGATAATGTATCAATGTTTAATAATTATTACATTTTCTTATTTTTTGGTATGAAGCCAGCAGTTTTATATTGAAAAATGTCAATTTGATTGATATTTGATCACTGTTAAAATTATAGAAGAGTTGTGTATATTAAAAGTATAACTTTATCAACATGCTCCTATTCTTGAACAAACCGTTTCCGAAAAAATAATTTCAAAACAATAAAAAAATCTTAAATATAACCGTTTGTTCCCACGGCTATGCATTTACACGCCAATTGAAAGATGTTCTTGAAGTTTGAAGTGTAGAAAAATTAATATTCCCAGTGAGAGATGAAAAAACGTGATGTGTTTGTTGTTTAAGCGATGCAGTGTTTGATATTTTATATGTAACGCATTTATCTATTTGACTTGGTGGTAGAGACCGTATTATAAAATAACTTAATCGTCATTATAAAAAATATCACTCAAAAAGACACAAAGATTTTTTGAGTTTTTGTGAGCCTTGTCAACAAAAAAGGAAAATGGTTAAGAAAGGCGTTGTTAATTACCTGGTATTTTCACATCTTAGCTCGAGATGTCAAGTAGACTTTTTAGATGCCAGTCTCAACTTGATGGAAATCATAAATTTATCTTATTTTACCAATACCATCTTACTAAGTTTATCGTGTTGATACCTCATCAAACAAAGAGAGCAGAGAAGTTGTAACACATTTGCTTGATATATTCCTGCTGTTTGGTGCGCCGTGTATTATTCGGTCCAACAATGGCAAATAATTTAATTGCAAACTTATAGTTGACTTAGAAATAGCTCGGCCAGAACTTAAGATCGTTTGTAGAAAACCAAGCCATAACTAGAGCCAAGGAACGGCAATGGGGCTAACCAGGACACAAGAAGCATGTTGACAATTCTGATTCAAGACAACTAAGTCATTTCCTGGATTACCAGGCTAACATTTATTCGGGCTAGGAAGAATAGAGCCCTTCACTCTGGTATTAAGAAGTCACCCACCGTACGAGGCTAACATTTATTCGGGCTAGGAGGAATAGAGCCCTTCACTCTGGTATTAAGAAGTCACCCACCGTACGAGGCTAACATTTATTCGGGCTAGGAAGAATAGAGCCCTTCACTCTGGTATTAAGAAGTCACCCACATTACGAGGCTAACATTTATTTGGGCTAGGAAGAATAGAGCCCTTCACTCTGGTATTAAGAAGTCACCCACCGTACGAGGCTAACATTTATTTGGGCTAGGAAGAATAGAGCCCTTCACTCTGGTATTAAGAAGTCACCCACCGTACGAGGCTAACATTTATTTGGGCTAGGAAGAATAGAGCCCTTCACTCTGGTATTAAGAAGTCACCCACCGTACGAGGCTAACATTTATTTGGGCTAGGAAGAATAGAGCCCTTCACTCTGGTATTAAGAAGTCACCCACCGTACGAGGCTAACATTTATTTGGGCTAGGAAGAATAGAGCCCTTCACTCTGGTATTAAGAAGTCACCTACCGTACGAGGCTAACATTTATTTGGGCTAGGAAGAATAGAGCCCTTCACTCTGGTATTAAGAAGTCACCTACCGTACGAGGCTAACATTTATTTGGGCTAGGAAGAATAGAGCCCTTCACTCTGGTATTAAGAAGTCACCCACCGTACGAGGCTAACATTTATTTGGGCTAGGAAGAATAGAGCCCTTCACTCTGGTATTAAGAAGTCACCCACCGTACGAGGCTAACATTTATTTGGGCTAGGAAGAATAGAGCCCTTCACTCTGGTATTAAGAAGTCACCCACCGTACGAGGCTAACATTTATTTGGGCTAGGAAGAATAGAGCCCTTCACTCTGGTATTAAGAAGTCACCCACCGTACGAGGCTAACATTTATTTGGGCTAGGAAGAATAGAGCCCTTCACTCTGGTATTAAGAAGTCACCCACCGTACGAGGCTAACATTTATTTGGGCTAGGAAGAATAGAGCCCTTCACTCTGGTATTAAGAAGTCACCTACCGTACGAGGCTAACATTTATTTGGGCTAGGAAGAATAGAGCCCTTCACTCTGGTATTAAGAAGTCACCTACCGTACGAGGCTAACATTTATTTGGGCTAGGAAGAATAGAGCCCTTCACTCTGGTATTAAGAAGTCACCTACCGTACGAGGCTAACATTTATTTGGGCTAGGAAGAATAGAGCCCTTCACTCTGGTATTAAGAAGTCACCTACCGTACGAGGCTAACATTTATTTGGGCAAGGAAGAATAGAGCCCTTCACTCTGATATTAAGAAGTCACCCACCGTACGAGGCTAACATTTATTTGGGCTAGGAAGAATAGAGCCCTTCACTCTGGTATTAAGAAGTCACCTACCGTACGAGGCTATGTTTGGCTGTGCACCTAGAGTTGGATTGTCAACCACCTCTATTTCTAAAGAGGTATTTAACTATGTGGTGGATGAAGAATCATAACAAGATGATTTGAATGTCTCAAGTACTTAATATAAACCTGCTGATGAAGTATTAGTTGAGGAAACCATGCCAAATTAAAGTGTTAAAGTATGTGTCGTTTGTTCAAAAGATTGCAAGAAGAACTTTTTTTTAAATAAGAATAGCCTGTCCACATATCAGGTTCATAAGACTGTAATTTGGAAGATAAAATTGAACAGAAGGCCTGAATATCTAGAAGGAGAGACGAGAAGCTCAAGACTGTTTGGAAGGCCAAGCTAAGAAAATTAAATTAATGTCAGAAAAATATCAGGCATTAAAGTTCGTATTCCAGTAACTGAAATTGACAGAGGAAGAGAAAACATTAGATATATTTTAGCTGATATAATGGAAAAAACCAAATAAGGTTTTGTTTTCTGTTAGAAACAAGAAATGGTCACATCAAGCAGCTGTATTCTTGGTTCCAGTTCAATAGGTGTGAAAAAAATTAATCATAGTTATAGGAATATAAAATATCGAGATATTGCTCCGGTTCAAAGTAATGGTACTTGTCAAGGATTCAATAAAATATATTCATACAAAAAACAGTGTGACAACAAAAAAAAAGCTTACTTCAAAAATAATTACTATGCAATTCCAAGTGCCATTCTAGTAATCCTTGTTGCAATAAATGATTTAATAATGGAATAGTTGGAATCTTTTTAGATAGCTAATTTTTTTTTATTAATACTATTACTTCATTTCATATTTTGTTTGTTTTGACGTGGCTAGTTTTAGTTGAATTAAACTGGCAGTAGTGTAGCATTCAATAGCTTCAATGGAATTCTAAGTGTTATTCTAGCAATTATTATATTAATTATTACTAAAATTATATTTTCTAAAATACTCAGTTATATAACTATTTATCTTTTTACCTATGACTTTTTTTTTTAAGTGTCTAGTTTCTGTAGACGTTGCCTTACTAATATAACACTCAATTTTTCAATAAATATGACTAACTAGGCTTATTTTAAACTTTAACTACATGCCATCAGTGGTGGATTAATTAAGAACCAGTGGGTAAAAGTGAATTAATTTCATAATTTAACTGATCCAGACAAGTGATTCATTAAATACCTAGCTATTTTATAAAATCTTTTTTTGAAATAAGGGAATTTTGTTCCTTAACAGTAACACATAAATTATATAATTATTATGCTCTTAATTCAATTACACATCATTAAACTAATAAAAATAGATATATTTGTATTTATTTTGTATATAAAATATTCTAGTATATATTACGTAAACACTTTTAGAATGAAATGTAGAGTGCATCGTCTGAAGTGACAGAAATATCACTTTTAAGAATGTAGTTTAACATGGACTGGAAGGGGGGCGTTCTCCATACTTTCCTGTGGAAAAACATATGATAATAATAATTATTATATTAGGGATGTTTTAATATAATTGTTATTAACTGACTATACAAGTGCACGACTCACAAATTAGTTTTATTTTAGACAAATAATTCATGAATGTGAGAAATGAAACCCCAATTTTAATCAACGACAACTTTTTTCGACCTTGCCAGGAATCGAGCCCACGAACCCCTTTGCTGAGCACACAGACGCGCTACTGACTGAACCAATTTTCTTTCATATACACGTTTGTATTCAGAAATGAGATGAAATCCAATGGTATGAAAAAATGTCGCTTCAAATACTTCTTTGAGATCTCGTACATCCGGTTAAGTGGTCAAGAAATAAATCAAAGTGTGTCGTATATCGATTCCCGACCTCCAAGTCAGTTTCCACTACATTAGCCACGTGGTCAGTCGAGTCTAATAGATAAAGTTCAAAAGCTTGTCCATGTGATTAAGACTGCTCCTACCATTTTTACTTATTTAGGAAATTTTATTCTTGTAGGATTCCCTACCGTTCTTTGTGAAATAATAGTCGATATATCTACAATAAATATTTCTGGAGAACTATCTCAATACTTGCATTGTTCTCCCACTCCACCTGACGTCATTCGTAGCCCAGTAGAGGAAAACTTAGAGAGTACTAATGTACCGTCGCCCAGGGTATGCCTGAATGTACTAATCATACATCCTTTCCGTGGAGGCTCTTTCCATGTCCTGATGAAATGAAATGAAGCTAATAGCGAGTATGAGGGTGTGAAACCTCTGAAAATACTTGAACCTAACATAACCTAACTAACCAAACCCTGGTGACCGTTGGAGTGATTCCTCTTTAGGGAAATATACCCAAGGTACCAGCCGGAAATCAAATCCGGGACCCCTAGGTTTCTGGTCAGGTGCACCAACCACTCTACCACTAGGCCGGTTTGGAGGGAGATGGGGAACCCATATAGGAAAGAAACACCCTCAGTACACCTGGATGGAGTTCGAACCTCGACTCTCACGCTATCGTAAAACCAGTCAATATTAATCCACGTGCACACCGTTGCGGATATTTGCAATGATAAAATTTAAAAATAGGTATTGAAGTTTTAATACTAACATTTTTAATATTCAATACATTATGTTAAAATAAATTATATGTAAATACAAACAAGCTTTAATGCAATTTAATTTTTTAGAACTATGAAATTGGACTGTTGGTCACATGGTCTAAGGCGTCAAGCTCACAATATATTGGATTGCCATTGACGGGGAGGCCGAGGTTCTAATCTTAGTCGTTGGAGCGGAGGGTGGTTTACAACATGATATTTTTATCAAAGTGATTTCCCCATTCTTTCTCCACTTCAATGCACGTGCGTTTCTTCTCACCACCCCACTACCTTAGCCCAAAGATTAAATAATAAATAAGCCTTGTGTTAAAACGTAATAATTAAAACGAAATCTAAAACTATGAACGATTAAATCATTTATTACCGTAGTGTTCTAAACGAACATTGACATTTTCAAAATTATTCGGAATCAATGAGTGCTGATATTGACTTCCTGGATAATTAATCTCCTTCTACCCAATCAGCCGATACTTTAATAATTGCCTTGATATCGCTTTAAAATACAGAATTATTCTTTCACTAGTAATTACACAAATTGTGTCACATATAAGAAAATTTCAAAGGAAGATTACCAAAATGAATTAAGACATGAAATATTTTAAAAGGTTTTAAAGGGTAAATGAACTAAGGACTGAATTTAGTAGTTAGAGAAGCTCGAAAGATTAATTATTAATATATTATTTTTGAGGCATACCAAATAAAAATCTAAGGATATTTTTTTAACTATTTCTAAGCTTAGTTTGAACAAGAGAAAGAAGGTTTTTTTAAACGTTTGAATTAAGCTTAGATTGTAATAGTTTATTTTATAATACTAGCCAAAGGTTAGTGATTAAATACAAAGGGATTTATATTGGTAAAACTAGAGAAGCTTTGAAAAATATTAAATTCGTTTCATAGAGTGCCTCGGGTATCCCCCTTAACCTTTTTATTTTATTTTCTAATGCCTCATTAATAATTATTATTATGTTGCCCTTAAGAAAGAATCTTCAATTTTTATATAATAAACTAGCCTGGAGAATCTATAAAGTAACTTTGTTATTTTTCTAGTGTAAAAAATTAAACACAGGGAACGTAGTCGAGTCTTTAATTATGTTTGGATATTAATCCTTTATTGGTTTAAATTGTGTTGCAAAACTTAAAAGTCAGATGACTAAAACACAATGTCAAAATAAAGAAACACAATCTGAAAAAAAAAAAGCTGAAATTTAATTTGAAGGTTAGGTTATAACTTCTCTATGTACCATATTAATTTTAAACTCTTGCCTGTTGGTGCAGATTAAAAAAGAAAGGAAAGTTACACAGCAAAAATAATTGGTTGCTAAAAAATAAAACAAATCAAACTTACATAGTACCGGTAATGTAACAGTTTACAGTTTAAAAAAAATTCATTTTAAAAGTTAAGGGCCTAATTCGATCTTCTATTTTTAATCCATCATATTATTACATTTTTTTTTTAATTTTCTATAGAACATTATCTTAAGACCTTTTGGTATGCCAAATTTTATATTTCTAGGATGTTTAGAAGTGTTAGAATAATTCATGCGGACAGACAGATATAAAACTAAATCGAATTAGGATGATCAACAATCAGCTAAACCCTTTATATAATTTCTTCATGTACAATATCAAGATAGCCATGAAAACCCCAAACAAAATATGTCAACTAATAAATTTTTTAAACAATATTTTGAGAGGAAACATTAATCAGCCCATAATCTGAGTACACAAACAAATGCAATCCATAGAATATCTACTACGGCTAGAAGTGACTTTTTTATTGTTTTAAAAATTTCTAGCCCTTCTTTCATATTTAAAAAAAAAATTTATTATGAAATTAAAAAACTTTAATGTGTTCATAGCTATTTGGGATAGTCCATCCTGCTTTATTACAAATATCAATATTCAAACACACAAAAAGTTTTTTTTTTTAAGTTTGTTAAATGTTCATCCCCCTTTTCCACTCTCGCCTCTCACCCCCTCCTCCATTCCACGGGAAGTGTTTTATTCTAATAGTTTAGGAAATTTTTGGGGAGACAAATTCCACTTTCCGATCATTTATTTTGTAATTTAACTGTATTTCATGTTGAGTTAGATTTCCGAGGAGTAAACTGAGGATGGTTTTTCCTAAATGGTTTTCCACGTTCCCTAAAGATATATACGGGTTCACTTCATCTAAATTACACCTTCCCCATTTCTAACAGATTAGCTTAATTAGTACTTAAGCGTATAACCCGAAAGGATAGTAGGACGTGGTGCTAAATAAAACTGTATTTCAAACTATTTGGGGTGGCTCCTAGCTATCTAATTTCACATAAGTTTTGTAAAATTTCTAAATCCCTTATTTCACCTAAATTCACTATAAATTTCAAATATTTGAGAATACGTGAGTTTTATTTGTTAAAGAACCACGATTTACTTACTTAGATGAACACAAAACAACTAATATAAACATTATTTCTCTTTGGATTTAAGATTGAATTGTATTCTGTAATTCTTTCTATTTCAGTTTATTTGGTGATCAAGCACGACAGAAAAAAATTAGCTATACATTCAATAGGAGAATAGGAGAATAGTATCATGTGATTTAAGACAGAATATATTAAACTTCATTAATTTTATTGGATCTGAATATAAATATATAGCCTATAGGTTAATCGGATGTCTAAGTTACAACCATGCGAAATTTAAACATAATCCGTACAGTAATGCTTGAACAACAAACAGATATTTCATTTTTATTATATTAGTGGGATGATTGTTTCCGTTCCAAAATACTCGTTTCCAAGGATATTTACAAATAATATTTTATGAGTTAAACTTAAAATATTTAATTTGTAGCGTGTTAAATTTCCCGTTAAAACTTACACTCAAAATACCATATATATTATTAATAGAATAAATACAAGAACTAATAAATTCTAATAATGTGTGGCAGATATAGACTCACGGTGAAATCGTGTTGCTGAAAACGCCCAAACTTGAGGAAAGTGCGCCAGCTGACTGTTTCTGGAGGTTCAACAAAAGGACCACTTAATCGCTGGCCCCACTTCGATGAAATGACAGAGTTGCTTCTCTGTGTTTGCTCAGCGCCGCCTACTAGTGCTAGTTGTCTTTCTGCTCAGTTCTGCAAACTCACCCCCCCCCCGCCCCTTTTCCTGGTGGACGCCCTTCCCGAATACCTCAGTCCTTGTATAAAACAGCTATCCCTCGCTTCACATTTTGTTTTCAATTGTAACCATTCGTCGAGGAACAGCCTGGACGGGAAGCAAGGATCATTGAACTAAGCAACTGGTGATCACAATGTGGGAGGCGTCAGTCTCTCCTTCTCGCCGCAGATGTATATACGTCTGTTACTATGAGTATTTGTATTAGTAATATTCGATAAAGTTGTTATTTTTTGTGTTTATGTCCATATACATAGTTTTGCATGTAAGAGTTTCTGACTTGTTTTTCTATGCCCATAAGGCATAGTTTAGAATATTAAAGATCTTGCTCATTTTTTCTTTGTCCATAAGACATAGTCGTAAATACCTGGGCAATAGTCATATGCCCTATACTGTATAACCATGCTCCGGCTAACTTAATGCTTACTGCTTAGGATCATATTATGGAGGATATCAGGTTATCTATGACTTTGTACCATGACCTAGTTGGGTTTTTGACTGCTATCATTCATTAATATTTCTTATAATGTACATTTATACGGTGCTCAACCTGTGGGTGTGCTACTAGTCCTGAGTAGTAGCCCACGGGATATAGTTTGTTTTGTATGGCCTCCTTTGGGCGCCATTTGTATTTGTTAGTGTTTAACTGTTTGCACTAAATATAGTGTGTACAGACAAGGGTAGAATGTTAAATATACTATTGAATGACCAGGCAGTACTAATGAGGAATAAACCAGCCATAGTATCTCAATAGCCTAAATTCCTGGTAGCTCGCCATTGACTATTTGTAAACCTATAGTTCCTCTTCTAGGAGCGTATTCTCTGTATCTCTTAATTCACTATTAGATTAACTCATGCTAGATAGCTCAAATACCAACATTTTAATTCTTTAAGCTAGGAATTTTTAGAATTTTTATCATTAACTATTATTTATATAAATGCTTTTAGGTCTAAATTTAGTAGCCACTAGGCTGTATAGTTATGTGTTGTTGCTTAATATTAAATTAATATTTGCTTCCTATTTAAATTGCCGTTGTGTTGAGGCGGACGTACCTTTGTAGCGGAATGTGTGTTAGTTCTACTTTAACGAGTTACTCCCATTCTTAATATAGAATCTACCATATTTGTGTTGATTGCAGGTATTACTTAGGCGTTTCACCTTAAATATTCCCTATTGGGATAATATGTCTAAAGTAACTGATTTAATTTCTCTTAAAAACAAAGGATTGTCTTGTATAATATCTAGTTAAACCATATGTAATTCTATCAACTTGTTTAAATTTAGATAAACTGATTTGTTAAACTTGTATATCTCTCTTATGCTTGTTCTTTCCCATCCTTGATTTGATATATTTGTAAATGTATTCTCATCTCTTCTATTAGCTAGGAGAAGTGACGATTCTAATTTTCTTCAAATTTAAGAGGCAAATGTAACCACACTAATAGATGGTGTTTTCTACACTCCTTTGCTCACTGAAAATATATCGCGATTGTATATAGTTTACCTTTTCCCTCAAAATTAAAGACAACAATTTCCTAGGCTGCGAAATATGTTGTTTGTGATAAGGTTTAAGTTGGTGTCATCTAGACTTCTATGGGCACGTTTGGAAATAGGGATTTGTATATTATGTTGGTTGCGGGCTATTTTCCGGTGGAGAGTGAAGACGTGAATGTAATGGTAGAGTTTTGGAATAAGCTCAATGAAGTCTTGAATGCATGTGAACCGGGTGAAAGAATTATCTTCCTATGAAATACGAATGTATGGGTGGGTTACCCAAAGAGAGAATAAAAAGAGCGTGCTAGGAAGGTATGGTGATGAAAGAGTGAACGGGATTGGTAATGAGTTAGTGAGTTTGTGTTTAGATAAGTGTTTATTTTTGTCGAACACGTGGTTTAAGAACAAATATATTTACTAATATACTTGGCATAGGGGAGATTTGAGAGCGATGATTGATTTTGTGGCTTATGTCAAGAAACTTAGAAGTTTGGTAAAGAATACTAAGGCTGGGAGTGGAGCAGAATGTGGAACGGATCAAACTTCCTAGTGTCCTCAATAGTTGAAATAGGTATGAATTTTGTGAGAAAGCAGCGAAAAAATATTAAGAAATTAAGAGTGAAAGTGGAAAAATTGCGAGAGCGAAATATGAAAGATTGTCTGGTCGAAAAATTAACTTTACAAGAGCATGAATGGAATGTAAAAATAAATGTTAGTGATATATATAAAGTTCTTGGAATTTGAAACAGAATAAGAGAGAATGTAGTTGAGTGCGTGAAAGATTTCTGGGGATCTGGGGTTGTGAGAACCTTCAAAAGATATGCATGGTGGAATTAACTGGTGGAAGAAGCTGTGAGAGAAAAGAAAGAAACATACAAATGAATTATTGCTGTGAAGAGTGAAACAGAACATAAGAAGTTATGGGTTGTATACAAAGAGAATAATATCAATGCCAAGAAAATAATAAAGGATAGTAAAGAGAATTAGATTAAAAGAAGGAGAAAGAAATCAGACTAATTTTGAAGGCTATAAAAATCTGTTCTGGTAGTGAGTGCAAGGAGTGCAAGTAAAAACCTATGAAATTCAGAATGAACGTGGTGAGATGATCTGGGATGAAAACAGCATAATAGAGCGAGGGGGAGAGCGTTTTAAGAAATTGTATGGCGAAAACTGAGAGAAAATACCATAAAATAGGGATATTGTTATGATAAATGAAAGAATTAACGAGGCTGAGGTGTTGAAGGTTATGAAAGTGTTAAAAAATGGCAAAGCTTTGGGCGTAGATGTAATCACAAGTAAATGCTTAAGTGCTACTTGTCAAATTGTGTGAGGTTGTTAAATGTGTGTGCTGGGATTTGGAAAGTTCTCCATACTGGAAGAATGTTCCTTTGTACAAAGTCAAAGGTGGTAAGAGTGAATGTAATAATAAATGGCAAGAACCTTGTTGAGTATTCCAGACAAAGTTTTTGAGAGAGTTTTAACTGAGAAGGTGCGTGAAAAAACTGTAGACAAAATCCGGGGTGGGCATTGTGGTTTCATACTAGGTAGAGGTTGCATGGACCAGACATTTTCTTAGCAACAAATGATTAGAAATGAATGGACATAAGGAAGAAAGATCATTGTACATCCATCGATCAGGAGAAAGCGTATGATCGGGTGAATAGGATTATGTTATTGGACGTTCTGAGGGTGTATAGTGTGGATGCATGTTTATTAAATTGAATTATGGCAGTGTATGATGAAATTAAAGCGTTTGTTATGATGGATGGAGCTTTGAGCGAGTTGGTTTGACATTGAACAGGGTGTTAAACAAGGTTATTTTATGTATCCATGGTTGTTTAATGTATTCATGGATAAGTGTATAAGGGACGCTTGTGAGGACGCGGTTGGTGTACAAATGGACAGTATAAATGTGAGAGTGCTCTTGTATGCTGATGATGCCATCTTAAGGGCTGAAAATGAAAGTGACTTGCAGAATGCATAAAATCGTTCGAATGTAGCAACCGGTAGAAGGGATATTCGTGTTAATGTCTCAAAATTTAAGGTGAGTTTTTTTATGAGGGCAGATCAGGAAATTATTGTCAGACTAGTATAAACGGAAAACTGTTAGAAAAATTGAATGATTTGGTATAACTGGGCAAAATATTCTGTAGAAAATAAAGAATGGAATGTGAAATAAACAGATGGATGAATGCGCCTCGGAGAGATGAAAATAATAGAGTGGTATTAAAAGAGGAAAATACGGCAGTATATAAAATTGTGTTGATAACAACATTATTTTATGGATTTGCAGCATTGTTTTTTTAAGGAGAAACATAAAAGCATGTTGACTGCGGGTCGAATGAGATACCTAAGAAATGTATTTGAAAAACTAGTATGGACAGGGTCAATAATGAATGGCTGCTAAAGGAGTGCGGTTTGAAAGGAAATCCAATATCTTAGTATAAAAGAAGCATGTTACATTAGTTTAGGCATGTTGAATGGTGAGTGTGGATCGACTGACGAAGCAAATAAATGTAGGGAGTGTGTGTGAATCAAAAGGAAGGGTGTACCATGTAGGACGTGGTTAAATTTTGTAGAAAAATGTGTGAACAAGAGAAACATTAGGAGTTTTAAGAATAAAAGAGCATCTATGACTCACGGTATGGATGTTGTTGAATCGAAAGGAGTATGCAAGAATAGGGAAGTGTGGAGAAAGTTAGTGAGGATGGATTAAGTAAGGAGTTGTTGATTTTTGAGATGTATGCACAGTTTCTTGCTGACCCCTAAAGAAATTACATTAGGTATGTTGGTATGAACAGCAGAAGTAGTTTCATAACGACACATGAGTATTTTTTATGTCTACTTGCACTAAACCGACAGATGTAGAATTGAATGTTCAAACATTCTTATTATTTAGAGTTATATTATATGTATATATTTAAATATAGGGAATAATTGTTGAACCCCCAAAGCTGTTTAGCCTATATATTAAATTATTCTTGCCCGCGTCAATGGTTGTGTGGTCTAGTGCGTAAGTTTAGTGTTAGACTGGATTTCCAGGAACATAGAGAACGGGATTTGAATCCCATTCGGGCGTACTGAGAGAGTATATTTTTAAAGGGTTTCCCTATTTCCTTCCTCACAGATTCAGGTACACTTCCTATAAAATTATATCTTTGTTTTTCTCTATTCCTTTAGCTCAACTAATTTGTTAGTAAAACCCGAATAGTTACAAGGACGTGGTGGTGAAAATTATATAATACTAACTATTGATCCATCTATACATACAATTGTAAACCAGTGGATTGGGCACTTCATAATTTAATGTATCATACTACAATTCAATACAAGCCATCAATCCACCCGAAAGTCCTAGGTGAAATTAAATCCTAATTAATTTGGGTCGAGTTAGTGTTTATTTGGGAATCTTCGTACGCGCATAAAGCACTTAATTTAAAGTCAGTTTTATTCTTATTCAGAATTTAAAATTGTCGGAAGGGTTGAAAGCGTTACTGCTTAATGTTTGGTACTAAGCCAATAGCAAAATTTTGTTTGGTATGACTACTTTTTCAATTTACTTTACTTTTGTTTCTTATACAGAAAAGCTACGCTATTTATTTTGGTGTTAATTGACAACAATGCCTCCACGCAGAACAGCCACTGTAAGCATGCCTGCATTTGCATTTAAATTTAGTTACTTTTACAAGGATTTTTTAAATGGTTTTTTGTGTAAATCAAGTTTATTTGGTTTTGTATCTTAAATAATAAATTTAAACTATTTATTTTGGTATTAATTGCAACAATGGTTCCAAAGAAGAGAGTCAAAGGACTGATAAATTCTAATCAATTTAGTTTGGTTTTAGTGCAACAATGCGGTGGCGTAAGCGAGCCCAATCTTTATGCAAGGACTGCAAAATCTTTATAAACGCGACTCAAATGGATTTAAAAGATTTGCCTAACGTATAAAACAGAGTAAACATGTGACTCCATCCGCTGCTGTCACGTAATAAAATGCGAAGGTCATCTTTAAAATCAAGATACAGGTGAATAGGGGCGTACTTGCGACACTCCACCAAAATATGGTACACACTAAAGAGGAGCACCACAAAGCTCACACACTCAAGGTGGAGCCCTCTTAATAAAAACCCACGGGTAAATGAAGTACGTCCGACACGGAGTCTTGTCACGATGACCCCTTTCTTCTAGACTTTCGTATGGATGAGGTCCATCGCGACACACCGTCCCTTATGGGGGAACAAAGTTAGTTCACGCCAAAATAAAAATATTTGTTCAATGGTAAAACAAATATTAAATAAATTAAAGAATCATGACAAAAAAAAAACCCACAGCGATTGTGATATATCTATAAAAAATGCTATCGATTGACAAATATAAGCAATATTCACTTTATTTAAGCTAAAGTGATCTAAAGCTAATTCTGAATAAATTTGATGGTAAGTTTTTTTTTAATTAGAACCAAAAATCAAATAGTGCAAAATCAAATGGGACAAAAAAAATCAAATGGGCAGGAATACAACATTCTGATAACGTAATCTATGGTCAATAACCTTAGGGAGGAAGAGAGATGATGTCACCGGTGAAAGTCCAGGAGGGGATGATGAGTGAGCAGGATGATAATGTCACCAGGGAATAAACCAGATAGGGGAAAGGGGAAATATGGGGTCAACGACCTTGAAAGTTAATGTATTTTAAGAAGCGGTGACACTTGAGATATTGTCACTATAAGAACATTCCTGAATAGTGAACAACGCTCTTTTAATAATGATTTTGCAACACCACCAACTTAGAGACTGCACGTGTCGAATCAGAGTTTGTTAGTTTGATTTTGAAAGCCTTGTCAAATCGTTACGTTAAAGATTACCTGCCTTAAAGATTGGCTTTTCTTTATTTGCTGCAAATCACCAGACCAAAGCGTATTAGAAGCCGACACCTGCCGATAGACGTACATTCGAACACCGAACACCAATTACACTCTCCAGACGAAATTCGAGATGAGGGATTCTAAAAGCGAACAGCATTTGTGTGGACGAGGTCGACCATTATAGAGGTTTTTCTTCCCTCCACCTCCATTACAATTTAAAAAAAGCGTCGAGATCTACTTTTATACTGTAGACGAGTGTACTATAAAGCCCCCATAATAAAATCTCAATTACATACACACACACACACACACACAAACAAACAAACAAGCACAATTTTGATCACATGTTTGTTTGGTTTTATTTCCACAACTGTTGCCTAACGAACGTACGTAACAAATCAGAGTTTACCAATCACTAAAGTGATGCCCAAAGTTTAGTTGTGGGCCACGCGAGACATTGGAGACAGATCAAAAGCAGAGATGTCATTAACCTAATAAAATATTTATAAATAGATTTAATTAATTACTAGACTTTCCTCCTCCGGAAAAGAAAGGTCTGGGTTCGAGTTCCGGTCTGATGCACAGATGTTTTTTATCCTTGTGGTTTTCCCACTTTCACTCCATGCAAATGCATTGTATGGTTCCTCTAAGCTTTACCTCCCTCTTCTCTATCATATTAGCGTAATTAAAATTCTATAGGACTTTTGAATGATTTGAGGTGAAAGTTTAATTAGCAATAATTAATTAAATGTTTTTAATGAGTGCGTTCAGCACCAACACTGAAATTTAATCTGGGATTTAATCTGTATTAAGGAGAAGTGCACTCGCATTGACGGGAAGAGGGAATTGAATAAGCACCATTATAAATTACATCGTTGAATCCGGTTGAAAATCTAACCTCAACCTCCTTGTCTGCGAAAATACAATTTTTTGCCAGATTGATGCATGAGGCTGGTTATACACGCTCTATTTTGAGCCCACGAGTCGATCAAATGTATTTTGATGTCAAGTCAAACTTGTCTTGGCTCTTGCCACACAAATAGCAGTAGATTCATAAAGTCAAAAATATTTAAACATATGCGCTATCAGCTTAGTAGAAAGATGAAACAGTGGCTATCCTGGGCCTGGAAAATTGTTATTTTAATTAGACGTCGTTATCTTGGAGAAAAAAATTGTTCTCCTGATCTGTGAACTTTTATCTTAACCAGATCCATGGCGAGTCCGATCTTTCAACTTGTCCATGGAGTCAAGCAGTAGATTCTGATGCCGTGGCGGAACAAAAACGTGGCTCGGCTCTACCTACAGAAAATCGAGTTGCGTTGTAATTTGGTTCATGCGAGCCATAATATTTTGATGGCTCCATGGGATCGAACTCAATGAGTTTATAGCCAGCTTTAGTACTCACCCACAAGGGCCACATTTTAAGGCACAATGTCGCGCCACAGGATTTCTGTGTCTGGTAGTTTCCAGTAGCGCACAGCATATCGTGTTTGAGACAGAGAAAACACCTATAGTTGAACGAGAACTTTCACACGCGAGACAGTTTGTGGCGATTCACTGGTTTTAACATGGCGGAGGTCGATACGGATGAGTTTACTTTTGTGGCCCGTGTGATTACAGTGTTGCCAAAGGCCATAGAAGTGTTGTAGCTAGATTGGTCCCAGAAAGTCGCTAGATTGTCCCTAAACGAAAAATTAAAAGCCGTCAGAATTGTATATATAATTACTTATATTTAAATTAATTTACCTATATTAATATAAGCACATATATACATATAAATATAATAATTAAATTTAATATAAAAATTTAATTTAACTAATATATATAAGTATCTAATATTATTAAATTAAAACTTAATATGAGAGTATTTATTCATTAAAATACAAATTAATTTTAATATATTTTATATATTTAACATAAATACTTATTTTTAAATAGCTTTAATCAATTTTATTTTAAAATATTTATCCATATTAATAATAGGTTTTTGTATTAAATAAATAAACATGAACCCCCCAAAAATAAAATGGGGGTTCATGTCATCATTAATCTGAAGTGAATGTAAGCTACATCAGTGGACTGAGGTGATCCCCAGATTCGGAGCGATGTCATTGTGATTTGTGAATGACAGATAGTTTAAAACTCCGCTGTAGACCGAAGCAATGCTTGATGCGTTCTTTAAGTACGGTAGTTTAAAAATCAAAATTCTACAGCATTAAAATTTAAAATAATGAACATGAACCTGACAGAAAATTAAGGAAAGTCTCCAGTCGCCAGATTAGTCGCTAGGCGCTAAAAATGAAAATTAATAGTTTCAGACCCGTAAAAATCGCTAGGTCTAGCGACAAAGTCACTAAATTGGCAACACTGCGTGTGAAAGGGTGTTTAGACCATGTGACCCCCGGCGTGGGTAGTAATACAAATAATGGCTTTGAAAGGTCACATATTTAAAGTAAACTAAATATTTCTAATGGTTGTTTTACCATGTCCTGGTTTGCTAATATTGTAACGCACTTAGATGGACACATGATCTTAGGCGTTACTCTCGCACTAAGTTAAACTGCCGATGGTGGGGAGATCAGGGTTGGAATCCTAGTCGAGTGTACTGAGGGTAGCTTTTCCTACATGGTTTCTCGCTCTACCCCCAAGGAAATACGGTTTTATTTACCTTAATACATAGGTGTAGATATGTGGATAGCTCAAATGGGTAGTAAGACACAATAAACAAAAGAAATTTAGATACAATTAGCAGTAGATAGTTTTGTTCTATTTCTAGGCATTTATTGCTTGACTCTAACAAATTATATTAATTATAGGACAAGAACAACATCTTGATCCTACATCGATAAATAAAACACTTCTATTTCACAACTATCATTTTCTTTCTCTCAGATTTAAATCAGGTCTCAGGTTTGACTCCTGGAGGGAATAAAAATGAATATTTGGGAAATTGGATTCATTCCTTCAAATAAAATTATAAATAAATAATTGTAAAATGTCCTATGATCAGTAGTAAAAATTTGTTCAAATCTATCACAATTGACACTAAGAACAAAAATTACTAAACACTTTGATTATAAATACCCGCCTCGGTGGCGTAGTTGGCTAACGCGCTAGTCGTGTTGAGCTCGACTGGTGAGGACGGGGAGATCGAGGTTCAAATCTCGGTCGGCTGAACTGGGGTGGTTTTTCCTAAATGGTTTTCCACTCTCCCTCCACGCAAATGCAGGTTCACTTCCTCTATATTCAACCTTCCCGATTCCTAACCCATTAGCGCAATTAGTACTTAGGCGTATGACCCGAACGGGTAGTAAGACGCGGTTCTAAATAAAAAAATAAAAAGATTACAATTATTCTAAACATTGTACTTAATTTTATGATTCCATTAGAAATGAGATATTTAACGCAGGATCTTTAGATTAGAGGTAAGATACTACTGACAAGGGGAGGCCACAACGTTCGGATCACGGATTATCTTTAAACTTTGTATACTTTTAGTAGTCCATTAGGACAACATAATGTGCAAGTAGTAAGGCGTACTACTTAGGCGTTTTCGAGAAAATTGCAAGAGAAGTTTTACGCGTCGAATATGTACTGATGCGTTGCGACAATGAGCACGATATGGTGGCGGTCGAGTGGTTAGCGTTCCAGCTCCGTAATCACTGGATCTCTGGATCGAGTTCCGCTCCTCTTTTTTTTTTCAACACTGGTCATATTCTTTCATATATATTACAATTCAAATGTAATATAATGAAAATAATACGTGTATTTGCATGAACTTTTATTGAATTTCCAATATTATTTGGCTGTTTACTAATTTTTATTACTACAACAAATATTATATTTATAACTATCGACAAGTAAACGACCAAACGCATAAAGTTTTCCTTAAAATGTATGCCTATCGTGATTTGCGAAATCCCTCATACCTGAAATCGGGTAAGGTACCCGGAACTGCTTTGCACCTGGACGCTTTGACCTGCAGACACAGGTTTGAAAGGATAAGGGGAGGGCCAGGCTTGGAAAGCCCAAGTCAAACATCGATAAATAAAGGTGTGAATAACTTTATTCAATAATACAATGAGTTACAATATGTCAGAATATATTACCTTTGAATTGTAATATATAGGAAAGAATATGACCAGTGTTGAAAAAAAAAAAGATGAGCGGGACTCGACCCAGCTATCTAGTGATTACGGAGCTGGAACGCTAACCACTCGACCGCCACCATCTCGTGCTTAAAGTCGCAACGTACCGGTGCATATTCGACGCGTAAAACTTCTCTTGCAATTTTCTCGAAAACGCCTAAGTAGTACGCCTTACTACTTGCACATTATGTTGTCCTAATGGACTACTAAAAGTGTACAAAGTTTGAAGATAATCCGTGATCCGAACGTTGTGGCCTCCCCTTGTGAGTGAGCTGAGTGTGTTGGACAAAACCAGTCCCCTCGGCTAATAATTTGTTGAATCAAATTCCAAGGAATCGTGGTTCTGTCCCACTTAGTATACTACAGATTGAGTCAAGGTGTAGGACTTCAAAGTCACACAATTTTGATAAAAACAGTGGCGCGTTAAGCTAATCCCGATACGGACACATTTACAAATAATATCCATATTTAAAAAATAATTGTGAAAATGTATTAAGATTAAATTCCCCGCACCATTGGTCACAAAGACAGAGGCGTAAGTATGGTATTTTCTGGTTTGACAGTGACGTGGAGGTTGGGGTTCAAATCCTGTTGGGATATTCCGAAGCATTGCTTAAATGTTTATCCACTCGACCTCAATGAAAATGAGTGTAGGCCTACACTTATAAATAAATCTCCCTCTTCCCTAACTCAGTGTAAATATGCGGATAGTCCAGACGCTCAGTAGCACGCAAAGAATTTTAAAAGCATAACTGGAATTAATAAAAATGTTCTAATAACTTAATAAAAATATATTCATCAAGTTAAAAAAAATCCGGTGATTTTATTTGTTACGTCATCTCTGGTTTAATTCGGGGCCGTCTGGAGGGATCAACAATTTACAAATATTTGGTGGTTGGGGCCATCACTTTGGTCGGTACTGATCTAGTGAATTGCATAAGTATTCGCTGATTCAGGACCATCCCATCCCCTTTGAACCTTCCATCACGAGTCGATTGATCACTGGAGCGGGCTCTCCAACACGAGCAAGCGAAATCAAAATTATAATTCGGAGCCATTTCAAGTGTAAACTTATAATTAGCTGTCAACCTTCCTCCCGCCCACCCTCGTCCCTACTTATCCTTCATATGTCGACCCATAAAACTTGTGTCCGGAGAGGGATGAAGAGGGTTGTTTGCCTCTTGTGTCACGGTAGTGAAAGGAACGTCTTGACATTTAGGGCCGAGACTATGTCGCTCATACAAATGTCAAAAGATCATTCCCTTCAGGAATGTTAATCTCTATATAGTTGAGAAATGTAGTCTTTAGAAGGGGGTTTATAATCTTGGCCCCTAATTCGATATAGAATACGTTACCAGCTAGATTTGTGTTCGAGTATAGTATAGTATTATTTTTGTTGGAAGGAAATTTTAGAAAATACAAACATATTTATTTGCAGACAATTATATTATTAGTATTATATCATAGATATTGATAATATCTAACCTAAGTTACCGTTGCAGATCATATGAATTTAAGTATTAATAGGCATATATGAAAATTACCTTTATAACTGTCAACAAAAACTTCTTTCATATATAAGTCGGACTGTACCTAATTTTCAATTCCATTTTAACCAGAAAACAAATTTGCAAAATTGCAATTTGCCTTTGCAAGAATTAATCTCCATTACTACCCGTATCGTTGGTCGTATGGTCAAAGGTAAAAAACTGGATTCCTTGTGATGGAGAGCTCAGAGCTAGAATTCCCGGTCAAGTGTACATAATACAGTGTTTACTGAATATTTTTCTCCTTTACCTCTACTCAAATGCAGGCTCGCTTCCTCTAATTTTAACTTCCTCATCCCTACACCATTAGAGCAATTTTTGGCTAGCCCGAACGGGAAATAAGACCAGGAGTACAACAATATTTTTTATATATAGAATAGTGTAAAAACTAAATAATTTTTTTAACAAAAACTTTTATTTTTAGCTTATTCAAAGTATTTTTTTACAAATGTGGAGACACATCTACATAATTATTTAAAGGACTTGACTTAGTATTTTAGTTTGTGCAAAGCGTTTTGCTAGCCGTTTTGGCTGTCCACGTGCTATACAATAATGGGGTATTAGGAATGTATAATTTAAAGAAAGTGTAACCGCATTCACATAGAAAAATGAGACAAGATTCACAGAAATATTACCGACCTTTTCATGGAGGTGTAGACCATCTAGTAAAAATAAAATTCAATAAATTTGACCAGGATGTGAGCCCTGACCTCTCCATCACCAGCAAACGAGACTAACGCCTTTTTCATAACATCCTCAAGTTCCGGATCCGATAAATATCGTATTGAATACTCTATAACCCGCCTCGGTGGCGTAGTTAGCTAACGCGCTAGTCGTGTTGAGCTCGACCGCCGAGGACGGGGAGATCGAGGTTCGAATCTCGGTCGGGTGAACTGGGGTGGTTTTTCCTAAAGGGTTTTCCACCTCTTCCCTCACGGCAAAATGCTGGGTTCAAATTCCTCTAAATTCAAACCCTCCCAATTCCTAACATTAGAGTAATAATATTTAAGCATAAACCCGAACGGGTAGTAAGACGCGGTGCTAAAAAAAACATAAATACTCTATATTTGCTGCTTTTAACCATATTTGACGCGACGCGAAGGGGGGAGTTCCATTTAAATATATATTCGCTTCCACTGGCGAGCAGGTTATAAGAAACAAAGCAATAACGACTGACAAGCCACCCTCCCCGTTTCGTTAGCAGGCGGACACTGGCTGCATCTTAATTAGTTCGTACAGCGTGTTGTTTCTCTTCCACAAATATTTAACTGACAGCCACAGTGCGGTTGATTCATTTACGTGTAAACGAACTGACCAATTGCAGCCGATGTTCTTACTAAAAAGTGAACATTAGAACTCGAGAGGCCTAGGATTGTATATATGTAGAGATACGGAGGTTCTCTATTTAACATGAACGTTTGTTGTTCCTATTACAGGAAACGGGTAACTCTCTAGAATAGACTAAAAATACGACCCTTAGACCTCAAGCAAATATTAATTTTGCCGGTGGTGTTGCTGGGTTTACTCCGGTGAAGGGGTAGCATTGGTAGTCTAATCTCCCCTGAATGGATGTTAACTGAGATATTTATTTCCCTCATGATTTTTTTTTTCACGCATTACATTAGCACACTACACAGGCGCTCTTCACTACCTGCAGTAGCCCCATGGTTCTTTGGTGCTGACTGACAGTTCATAGCTGACTTCTGACAGTCAACATTTAGGTATGTACCCAAATTTTGCCTTATTTTTTAGAAGTTGCTATGAAGACCAGTTCAAATGGATTATTAAAGAACAGGGGGGAACAGTTAGGTGCATATTTTTATTATTTTTACGTAAAATGAGAGTTCAACTTTTAATTACTTTGAAATCATCATATTTATCGGTTTTTTATTTTTCTTGAACTCAAAAGGATTTTCATATGATTTGTTGATAGTAATAATTGTTTATTTTTTCTTAACTACTGTTTTTCAAAATTACACCCACTGTTTGATTATAAACTGATATTCTACAACAGAAGGTAATGTCAGTACATCCTTTTGAGTTTGCATGTGTGGCGGAATATTCATTTACACGATTATAAGCAAATAGAGGTCTCATCCAATACCCAGAATAATGGTGACATGAGTCACGTCATCAGGCCTGGAAGGTTTAGGTTTTAATCCAAACCTTGCGCACTGGTAGTGTTTTCTCACATTTGGCTTATTACTGTAACTTACAAATCCTATTTGACAACCTGGGTCCACTATCTTCAAAACTACACCCCCACTCCAATGATTAAGCCCAATAATATTTGTAGCTTGTTAAACATCCCGTTTAACACGTACACTCAAAATACCATACATGTGATTGACACAATGAATACAAGAACTAATATATTCTAATAATGTGTGGCAGATATTAACTCACGGTGAATTCATGTTGCCAGGAAGCACCCAAACTTCAGAAAAGTGCCCCAGCTGACTGTTCCTGGAGGATCAGCAAAACGACATCTTACTCGCAGGCCCCACTTCAACGAAATGGCAGAGCTGTTTCTCTCTGTTCTCCACACCGTCTTATAGCGCTAGTTGTCGTTTGGCGCAATTTTGCAACCTTACCTCCCCCCTGTTTGTCCGGATGGAAACCCTCCCCGAAGACTTCAGTCCTGTTTGTATGACGCAATCATTCCCCGCTTCAATTTTGTATTCTATTGTATCAATTCGACAGAGAAACAACTTTGCGTAAAACTATATCTGCGGACAGAGCAACTGGTGACTACGATGTTGAGGCGTCGGTCTCTCCACCTCGCCACAGATGAAGCTTCGTTTGAGACTATGAGTATTGATTGTTAGAATCTGCGTTAGAGTTTTAGTACTCTTTTTTAACTATTTCCATAAGACATAATTTTTTGTGTCAGAGTTTTTGACTTGTTTTTCTATGTCCATATGGCCTAATTTTGAATGATGGGCTTAATGATCAAATTATATAGGTCCATAGGACATAATTTAGTATGGCAGTGTTTCTGACCTCTTTTTCTATGTCCATAAGACATAGTGTTATAGGCCTATTCTAGGGAAAAGTCATGCCTCCCTAAACTGTATGACCATGCTTAGGATCACTTATTGGTGGAAATCAGGTTATCTAACGCTTTGTTCAATGACCTAATTAGGTCTGTGACTGATACCAGTCCAAATATTTCTTGTAGTGTACCTTTTACGGTGACGCAACCTGTGGTAGCACTACTAGTTCGTAGTAGTGACCCACCCTTCAGGTGCCGTTTGTATTATTTTATACATTTATTGTCAGCACTAGTTATATTGTGCTCAAGATTGGGTGGAAGTGTAAATATACTATTGAATGTCCAGACAGTACTAATTAGGAATAGTCCAGCCATAGTATATTAACAGCCTAGATTCCTGGTAGCTCGCCATTTGCAATTTATAAAGGGATAGTTCCTCTTCTAGGAGATTAATCTTTGTGTTCCGTTACTCACTATGGAGTTAACTCATGATAGCTAGCTCATTTAACTACCATCGTAGTAACTCTTTAAAATTAGGACTTACTAGAATTTGATATCATTAACTATAATTCAACTATAATTCATTTATATATCTTTCAGGTCTAAGTCTAGTAATGGCTAGGCTAGATAATTGTTATATATTTTAGAATAACCTTAAATTAATATTTGCTTGCTATTTATATTGTCGCTGTGCTGAGGCAAACGCTCCTTCGTAACAGAATGTGCGTTAGTTCTAATTAGAACAGTTACTAGGCTCAACAATAGATTCAACCTTACTTCTGTTGATTCCTAGTTACCTACTTCAATTCTTCCCTTTTGGGATGTATACGTCTATGGCAACTGATTTAACTTATCTTAATTAACAAAGGACTGTTTAATCTAAGATCTATCTAAACCTTACGTAATACTATTGACTTGTTTATATTTAAACGAAGTGATGTGTTAAACTTGTATATTTCTCTTATGTTTCATCCTTCCCAAACCTTCATTTAATAATTATGTAAACGAATGCATCACTTCTTCTATTAGATAAGAGAAGCGACAATTCAAACTGCCCCACTCTAAGTCCGCGCATCATATTATTAATAGTTATAGCAATAATAATAATAATAATAATAATAATAATAATAATAATAATAATAATAATAATAATAATAATAATAATAATAATAATAATAATAATAATAAATAATAATAATAATAATAACAACAACAACAGTAACAATAATAATAATAGTAACAATAATAATATAATAAATAATAATAATAATAATAATAATAATAATAATAATAATAATAATAATAATAATAATAATAATAACAGTAAATAATAATAATAATAGTAACATAATAATAGTAATAAAAATAATAATAATAATAATAATAATAATATAATAATAATAATGGTGTTAAAATATAAATAAAATACTAGTAAAAATAATAATAACAACAAAAGTAATAATACTTAGCACCGGATCTAACTATCCGTTGGGTTGTACGCATTTATATGTTAATTACTTTGATGGGGTAGGGATAGGGAAGGAAGCATTTTAAACGTAGATCTACCTGTCTTTGTTTGGAAGGGAAGTAGGAAACAATTTAGGAAAAGCCTTCCTCAATAGACCCGACCGGGATTCAAACACTGAGCTTCCCATCTTCAGCAGGCCAATCTAACACGAGAGTGACGCCTTAGACCATTCAGCTACTGAAGGGGGTAGTATTAAATAAATAAATAAATACATTTTTTTTAATCTCTTGTAAAATGTCACCCGTAGATGCTCTTAAATTCAAAACAGGAATGTGAATCTAGGTTGGGTGAACTGAGATTAATTTTTGCCTCAATAGTTTTCTAGTTTTCCTGGTTGGTATAGTGTCTGCCTAATAATGTAAGAAACCCGGGTTCGATTCATGGAGCAGCCGAAAAATTTATAATTCGTGAAATGTGGGTTTCCCTCTTTTTTTTTTTCCCAATATCTATTTAAAATTGAAATTGTTTAACAAAACCCTGATTTAAAAAAAATTATAGACGCGATTTAACCCAATTACATTTTAATACAAACTTTTTCAGGTTTCATCTTATCTCTCATTTAAATTTAACTTCTTTATCTTGTCCACACTAAATTCACACTCCTCATCCTGTCATTTTTAGATCTACCTTTCTCATCCTGTTTACTTTAAATTCACCCTCCGCAATAGGTATCGCTTAAATTAATCTAATTCATTTTGTTTACTTTAAATTCACCTTCCTCAACAGGTATCTCTTAAATTAATCCAATTCATGTTGTCTACTTTAAATTTGCCTTCCTCAACAGGTATCACTTTGATTACTCTAATTAATTTTGTTTACTTTAAATTTGCCTTCCTAAACTAAGTTCCTTTGTTTAGTAAGTGGCGTTTAGTCTAAAATAGTGGTACGGTGCGCAGCACAAAACAAATTAAGATACTGGCTTACTTAAAAAAATACATATACTAATGTTATTACTAAAATTAAGTTATAAAAGACTGTATCCAATGATTAGAATTGGGACATATAACTTTTTCGCCCCAACATTGTCGTAAGGTATATGTGTTCTGTTGAATATGACATCGTGATACAAGTCGGCATGAATATTCCACGTTCGTAAAATATATTTCTCTAGTCTTTGTAGAGGAAAAACTACCTGAAAGCTCAAAGAGTGCACATAGGAATAATACATAAAAGGAAAAGATAAATTCAAAGGGTATGGCTATTTATTTTTTATTGAGGTTCGTTGGAGTGGATTTAACTAAAATATGCACTTGTTAAATAGTCGGCCGGTTATTTTATACAATGAGAAAAAATACATACTGCGCTATTTAATCCTCTCAGTTAAGTGGGGTTGGTATAAAGTCTAAAGGACTTTGATTTAATTCTGGTTGGTGTGGGCATAGATATTTACTAACTTTGAAAATATGTATTACGGCTATATCCACTTAGGTTGTATTACACTGTCATATTTCTTTTATATATAGTAAACAAAATTATAAGCATTTGATTAAAGTGTTAACATCCCCTTTTGATAAAATGTATGTTGAAACATTACATAATATTTTCTTCAAAATTGCTACAAAATATGTGATTAAAAGGATAATCGCCATTCATGTCAAAATATCTACAGTTAAACCTTAAAATTAATAAAAATTCTATAAAATAAATATGAAATAGTAGGATCGCCCCTAGGAGCCAAACTTTGGTATGTATTATTAGGTTTACTGTCCAAAGTACAATTTGTGTAAGCCGTGTATAAAATAACCTGTTTGTCTATAAAGTGCATCCATGTTAAAACATGGTAAAATAAACGCTTGTTAATTTTTGTACATCGCGTCTTGTTTCCCTTCGGAGTTATCCGCATATTCACACTAATAAGGGAGAAATGAGGCAGGTACAAAATGTAGTTCTTCTCTACGAGTAGAATCAGAAAATATTCACTATTTGGGTTAAACCCCTATTCATCTTCATCTTCATACACAAGAAACACTCTAAGTGGGAAAGTCACGTGAAGAAATATATTTTAGAGATATTTAAGAATAATGCATTGAATAAAGGTTAAAAAAAGATCAGTTCATTAATAAATAATCTCTTAGAGGTTTTAACAATTTATTTATATCATCTCGTAGTGAGGCGATCAAGCAAAGTATGCGCTACCCTTTCGGATATATTTGTCAAAACCCTTAAAATACGGTTTGGTAATGAACCTATCCTATTTGAACTTTAATTAATGGGTTCTGTTAAACATACTCAACAATTTAAGTCCTCGTGCGACTATTCTAGCTAGATTATTTTGTACAAAAATGAAGGAAACCCCAAAATGCAGATATTTTTCGAGACGATGTTATACACCCTAGTGTGCGTGTAATGGGGAGCGGGGAAGGCTACATTTACACCCTCAACTAATAATCTATTATCATTAATTAGTAAACATTCTTTTTCAAACTTGCTGAATTTCATGTTTTCTGTTAATTTTAATCTGGGCCACCCACAGCTATATTGATGAAAACATTGTACCAAAATAAATATTCTTGTGTTTTTGTATGGAAACAATTGAAACAATAAAATATATTATTTTAATGTAACCCATATCAGGGGAGGCTTACAGATGGGTTTGCTGGTGAAGGGAAAGTCGGGGTTTGAACCTCGGCCAAGTATACTGAGTTATTTTTTTTTCTATAAATGGTTCCATACTCTCCTTCCATGCAGGTAGGTTTCCTCTAACTTCTACGTTATTACTCACTACTCAATTAGTGTAAATAATTTTAAATATAAATAACTCTTGTGATTTCTATATGAATTTCAAGCCTGAAATCTCATTGAATTTCTCCTTCAATAAAAATATCTCCTGTAATTAACTTCACTTGAATTTTAAGTAGAAATATCTCGTGTAGTTTCTCCTCAGAAGAAAACATACATAAAATATTATTTTGGTATTAAGAACAGTAAAAGTTAGTTACTAAAGCTACTAAAACAATGTTAATATATTCATACATCAATTCATGCTATGTGCAGCTGTCACTTTTGATAGATATTATCAATACCAATAAAATAACACAAATACTATAGGAAAATGTTATCAATGTTGGCCCAATGTTATAAGTTTGAATTTTATCTACTGTTATTCCAACCAAAATCAGGGTATACATCCTTGGTGTAAGCTCCCGCGCTGTTAGGGATCAATCTTAATTCACTTCAAATCGATTATATTGGGATTGAGAGGTCTCTGTGATATGGTATATGTAGAACTCCCTTACAACCAGGCACCGTGTTCAGCCAATCCTCTCATTTGAAGCTTTAGAGACACGTGATCGATACAATAAGGAAACACAAATGTCATAAATGACTGATCGCCTGTGATCCACGGAAAAACTCTCATCATTGATTCCTATTGATAATAATTAATGGGCTTTAAAATTCATACTTAAAACTATTTTGGTTTATCCTTTCCTGAATATTGGTTATATTCGTGCTACAAATAACAACAATTATTTAATCCACAACATGGAGTCATAAAGTCTAAAAAGGTAAGCGCACACTCTGACGTATCACTATGCACCAGGACGGAAATTATTTCCTATTTGAATTTTCCTCCATTTTACTCCATTTTAATACAAAATAGTGTAGACGTGAGCTGATTCCATGCGTTATAAAACAAGTATTTCTCTACATAAAAAGAATTCTGAGCCGATATGATATGAAATCTCCCGTCCGTTAAAAGAATCATCCGCTTGAAGAAAGCTAAATGTCATAATTGTGATTTCCACATGACAGCCGTCTGGAAAAACACCCGCATTGTCTTCGTTCATCGCTTGTAGAAATGGCTAAAACCAAAGCGGGCGTTTACATGGATGGCTCTTGCCAAGCAATTGTAGCTTTGCGTCCATCGTCCACAGGAATTGCTAAAACCGGAGAGAGAGTGTTTACAGGGCTGGTTCTTAGCAAGCAATTGGATATTTCAGATAACCGAGTGTATTGGACCAGCTGCCTCGCAACTGTTGCTTCTAGTTTCATCACATTATAAGTTCGTTTTTAGCTTAAAACATGAGTTTGGAGCTAAGTGACACATAATTATTTGAGTCAAAATGATCTCTAATTTCATATTTGTATCACACGTCCTGGTTATTTTCCTCTCACAAACACAGTTGTAATTCATAAAACCTTAAATATCGTTATTTATGAAAGAGATGATTTCAAGTAGTTTGTTACACATTACGCTGTAGCAAACAGCTATGGAAAATTGTATTCGAAGCTTGATACAAAGCTATATTATACAACTTATTATATACTCATTTTAAATTGGTTTTTCAAAATAAATTCCTAATATAGTTTAAAGTTATAATATTGTAGTAATGAAACAAAGTTCTGTTGTGATACATTAATTGCATGATAATTAAAATTCCTTATAGATTTATATATTTCTTATAGATTCAAGTTAAATTTGAAAAATAGATAGCTAAGGAAACATTCTATTTAAAAAGTCAATTTAAATAAGGTAAACTGTAAACCTAAAATATGTTAAACATATCTATATATAGAAAGCTGAAAATAGATCTATCCGGAAATTAGAACCCTCTTTCAGATGAGCTGGAAAACTGAAATTTGGCATTAAGGTAGAATGATCGCCCCATATAAACTATAACAATCCAAAAACACGACATTTCAAAATAGGGGGATGCTATAGTTAGAAAAAATATTTTAGATAAGGTAGAAAATTAAAATTTGGCAGGGAGGTAAAGGGATCATTTCAAATAGTCATAAAAAGTCTGAAAACCTTAAATTTTTAGATGGGAGTCCAGAATACACGATGGAGAGTAGGGATCAGGTGGGGGTTAAACATAAAAATAGCTACTAAGTGTTGTAGAAAATCTTAATTTGGCAGGCAGGCACAAGGACAGCTCCAGATAAACAAATAAGTTTTGAATTTTGAAATTTGACCTTTAGGGGTAGGGGAACGATGGCTTGAAAGTTTTCAAAATTCACCTGTATATCTTTTGAACTAGCAGGATTAGATCCTTGAAAATTATTCTAAGGCTTTTTCTAGAATTGGGTGAAATCTTTTGAGGGCTTTTCAAATTTTTTCCACTATGAGGATGGAGAGTGGCATAAAGGTGTGGGACTCCCTTATCACCGTATTTCACCAACCCCTGAGCCAAGAAACTTGAAATTTTACTTGGCAAAAAGGTAGCGGGGTATCCCTGTATAACAAGAAAAATATAAAATAGGAATTTTTATTATTGGGCCCCAGAAAATGAGAATGAAGTGGGGACTATATATAATTAGATATTTTAGATGAGGTTTAGAATTAAAATTTAGAAGACGGGCTTCAAATAATTATAAAGTCTGAAAACCCTATGAAATCTTTATAAATGTCGACGTTTCATGACCCCCTGAAACAAAAAAATTTATTTCCATGATGCCGTTTGTCTCGCTATCTGTCCGTCTGTCTATACCTCGGGCTAGAGCCGAAACTGCTTTACCTATTGGGCTACAATTTGGTATCCAGGGTATTCATAAGGCCCCTCCTCCCTCACCCGGTTGTTTTTGGAACTAGATATCTAACCCTAGAATTAAGGGTAGTTTACTGAAGGTTAAAAAGAGAAATAAAATCGGTTTTCTCGAATTTTGTTTTAACGATTTTGATTTAATTTGATTTCTAGACACTGTTTATCACTATTAACAGGATATAAACTCTCATTTTCTTATGAAAATGACTTTGAGGGTACTTTACAGAGAGGAAATGTTCCAATTTTTATCTTTTCTCCCCAAATTTTTGAGATACGAAATAGCGTACCATTGTAAATCTGAAGTACTATTAAATATATAAATCTTTTATTTGAATTATATTTTTTATAAAAACTAATAATTTCTGAGCTATAAGCAAATATATATACTTTTTAATTCAGGTCTTTGGAAATGAATTTTGATTATTATCCTCTTTGGGGGATAAAGATATTTCTCCTTTCTAAATTTTTCTGTAACAGTGTTCCTAGTTCCTAATGCCATAGATTAACCAACATTGTATATGATTTATGTAATGATATTTGGTTTAGTCTTTCTACAACAATGTATAGACCTATTATTTTGTTTCACGAGTTTTTAGTAAATGTGTATTCTAAGATAAAAGCTAGAGAAAGTCTTTGCGGTGCACTGTACAGTTTATTTTAAAAGCAACTGCTGTCGTTTTCTTAACTAACTATTCTTTTCTCAATAGACCACTCGCTGTCAGTAACTAGTTACATGACACCCTTAATCTTCCATGGAAACTACTGCAATGCCCCTCAACACGTGTCGCCTTTGTGGTTGCCTACGTCACGTGCAGGAGGTAATTTCACTTGGTAATCCTTCCTCCCCAGTGCAGCTGTGGGTGCGCTAAGCTCCCTTCCTGTTTCAATCTTAGCCTTTAATGCAAGAACGATACAAATATCGCTTTAATATATATCTGAGTTTTAGAATGTTTGGCACACAGTTAAAGGTAGCGTGACTCAAGAAGGTCAATTACGTGTTTAGGGGATCTTGGTTTTATCACTGAGGTTGGTATTAGTTTGTCCTCATACTCTAATAGTGCTATTTATCTCCCCAAACACTAGTGGGATGCGTGACTCAAGAAGGTCAATTACAGGTCTAGGGGATTTTGGTTTTATCACTGAGGTTGGTATTAGTTTGTCCTCATACTCTAATAGTGCTATTTATCTCCCCAAACAGTAGTGGGATGCGTGACTCAAGAAGGTCAATTACAGGTATAGGGGATTTTGGTTTTATCACTGAGGTTGGTATTAGTTTGTCCTCATACTCTAATAGTGCTATTTATCTCCCCAAACAGTAGTGGGATGCGTGACTCAAGAAGGTCAATTACAGGTCTAGGGGATTTTGGTTTTATCACTGAGGTTGGTATTAGTTTGTCCTCATACTCTAATAGTGCAATTTATCTCCCCAAACACTAGTGTGATGAAGCTCGGCACCGGTGCATTTAATTCAGACTTCGGATGTCATGTTCAAATTCTGGCCAGATGCACTAGGGTGGCTCTCATTTCTATTCAAGGTTGTCCACCCACCAATAAACTAATTGTGTATTTTCTCACAATTCCTTACCCAAACCGGATCGGTGGTCTAAGGAATTATTTCCCAAATTGAAAGGATTTTCGGTGACGGTGAAGTCTGTGTTCGAATCGCTGTTAGCTAGGCAGGGTGATTGCTTTTACTAATTGGTTCTCCAATCTCCCTTGATGCAAATACGTGAGAATTTATTCTTATGCATTACCTTCCTCGCCCTTCTCTGATCAGTGTAAATATGCGACTAGCTTGACGGGTAGTAAAACACGGTGCATTAAAATGTATTCTTCCCTTCAATTGTGGGTTTCAGTTAAACTGACCTGTCATTAAGATACGTGTCATTATGAATGTTGAGTATCTTCCTATTTTCTAAACCTACACAAAACTCTACTTGTTGTTAGTTACGGGCTATTTCCATCCTTTTTAGCTCCTATTTAAGTCGCGCGACTGCAGTTTTCTTAGAATTAGCTACCCACTACCCTCGCCCACACATCTGTTAACTTCCTCCAGCCATCCCTTTTGCACCGTGCATTTGGTTCTCTGCGAACAATGTTGGAAAATAGTCCCATCTCCATGGAGTCACATTTCCGTGAGCATTTCTCATAACGTTTTTTGGGCCTTTGCCTCTCTCGTGCTCTCGTTGGCCCTTGTGTCTTTCGTGTACAAAGACAAATCAAGCTCTTTTAAATATTTGATAAACCGTGTAAAGGGATATGCAATCATATAATATCCTCTCGTCACACAACTAGTTTAGTTAGAAAAGAACACATCAAGATCATCTCTGCCAGACCTACTTCTTCAACCGCTCAACAATGTCGAAAGGTATATTCTAAATATATTTTTTATTTCACACATCCAAATTCAGTCTCTGTATTAGTGTAACTATAACTGTTCCTCAGTAGTTTTTTACTACATTAAATTAAATGCCTCTTTGGTTAATAAGTCTGCACATAAATTTGGTCCTCTAGGCCGAATGATATTGTTCACTTGCTATGGAAATAGAATTGATTTTTTCTCTCCTTGCTAAATCAGTGTTAAAATTACTTCTTTTTATATAATTTTGCAATAGGAAATAATCTTATTTGTTTGTGTATTTTTTATCTCTTAAAAGTCTAAAGTGTTACACTAGTTAATGATAACTCAACTCGTAGTACTCAACAGTTAAGATGAAATTTAGTAAACTTTATTTTTAAATTGATCATAATTCTTTTCACGGTGCAACTAATACTCTGGACAATGAAGTTTAGTGAAATACAACGCCAAAGTGGCTTAATTAGTAATAGGTTAGCCACAATCAACAACAACATTGACTCTGACTAGATTTTATGAGTCCATTTTTTACGACTTTAATTTGTTTGTTTTGTTTGGCCTTCTCACGACATGCCACCAGGAATAATGAATGGTACGTCCCACAGTTTGGGAACCGCTGCTGTATACTTTTTAATATTTCTTTACTATCTTGAGCTTATTGCAATAAGCCTAAAAATTATCAGGCTGATAAGCAAATGTAATATTATTTTCCAATTAGCCTGGTTCATTGTAAATTGAGTGTGCCTTTTGCAATAGGCCGGATTTTCCAATTCACCTACGACACACATATATAATATATACGTATACATATATATTTATATATATAATAAGTATATATTTACATATATTAATTAAATAAATAAATAATATACACTTATAATTTGGAAACTATTGATTTTATAAAAATATATTTCAAATAATGATTTTTATATTTAATATGCCTTCATTTTTGAAATGGTTAGTTCATTCCTCAAAGAGGTGCAGAGATACGGTAAAAATTGTAAGTTTTATTAAGTGTATATTACCCTCAAACTTATTTTCATGAGGAAATGAGAACTTCAATTTTGTTTTAATATCAAACAATACATGAATACGAATTTTAATTGAGTTGAATTTGAGATAATCTATTTTTTCTCTTACCACCCTTAATTAAAATATACTACCATTAATTTTATAGTTGGATAGATTTTTTTTTTAATCTCTGAGAAACCTCATGAAAACTTCATGTCCCCAAGTTTTATCCCAATTGGTAAAATAATTTCGTCTCTAGCCAGAGCTACAGACTGACATTATAAAAAAAAAACACTTTTTAGGATTCAGGAGGTAATGAAACATCGACATCCATAAAAATCCGAATTTGATTTTTTATGACAATTACTATTTTTTCTCAACCAGAGAGGTTGAGAAGGTAAAAAGTAACATTTTATATTAATATATTAACATACAAATGCCATCTCATGGCCAATATAACTAGAAAGTAATCTTTATTTATTATTATTTAACATATGCATAATTGTGCATACATATTAACGTCTCACGCCAGATTCTTTGTTCAAGGACATTCTTAAAATTATTTTCCAAAACTTTTTGCTAAGTAGTTAATAAGTTGTTAACAGCGTCTTGGTAAATATTTATGTGGTCCGTTGCTAAATAAAGGTTGGTTGACTTCTGATTTACAAATTATATCCAAGAACCCATGTTAAATTAATAAAAATGGTTCAAACGGCAGCAAAAAGCTACCCTGGATCAACGATGGAGTGTGTTTCGGATTGTTATTAAATGGACAACGGTTTTAAACATCTATTACTGACTAACCCTTAAAATATGAACGATAAATGACCCTAACACAGGATTAGCCTAGATAGCTCAGTGGTAAGATATTGACGTGCTAAGTTGGAGGTTCCGATTTTGTTACAGATTTCAAAAGAATTTTCAAAAAAGTTAACTATTTAAGTTCAATAACATAAAATAGTTTGGGCTTTCCGAATTTCTTGTAAAAGCATCTCATTGCCTTAGAATGCTTATGCCTTTTTCCGTTTACATCTTTTCTTCCATCTGTAAACTTTTGTGGGGCAATTTTTTAAATAATAAAAATTGTTTTTCCACTATTATTACACTTCATACATCGCTAATTACATTAAACGCAACTATACTAAACCACACTGAAAAAAAATCATTTCATCAATGTCAAACTTGCCACAATTACTTGAAAACGGTGGAGACCAGGTAACAATGTGTCAGAGCGATAAGCTGTACAAACATGCCAAAACCACTAGCGACAGTTTTATGGTTTCAAGGATAGACAGCGAGTGACTTGGAGTGAGAAGGGATGAGCTGTCTGCTCTACTCTGACCAGGCCGTTCTGTTTCGGCTAGTGTGGGGTTGCATCATACATATTTTCAAAATCCCGGGGGCAAAATATGAAGCACCTCAGCTCGTATCAGTTTTCATGAGTTTCAGATTGAATATTAATGTGAATGAAGTACCATTATAAAGTTAAAAGAAGTCGTCATTAATTGATTTACCTCTCTTATTTATTACACACGTTTAAATATACAAAATAATTAATTGAATATTGCATTTAATTGGTAATTTTTTACGCAATTAATTGAAGGTTCATTGAAATAATATTTATTTCAATTAATAAACCTCCTCAATTACTTCCAACATTCCAAATATGAAAGCTTTGCATTATTTGGTTTTTCTAAAAATTATTGCATTATATGCCAAAATTTTAAACTTTGAGTAAACACTTATTCTTAAAATATACATTTAATCTATATTAATACACTGATCCAAGTTTAGTTTAAGAAGACCTAATTATATATAAATTATATTTTTTATTTATTTATTATTTATTTATTTAGCACCGCGTTACTACCGTCGGTTATACGCTAAGTACAATTAGCAATGATTAGGAATTGGAAGGTGAATTTAGAGGAAGTGAACCACATTTGGTGAGGGAGAGTGAAACATTAGAAACCACCCGTTAATAATTATTAATTTTGGCTACCTTATATATATTTTATAAATAAACAGTTTAATAAAAGGCAACGTATAAATTTAATATAAGATAAATATATATATTTATTGATTAATTATATTCATTAAATATAATATAAATATATATGGATATATGTATAAATTAACATCTTAATTTTATTTTTACACTATTTTAATTTCATTGTGTGAAATATCTTTAGTTTTATTTCTAAAACTACACAGCTTATGGTTCTCAAACAATATTTATTGATGATATACAAATTACTTTAGTGTGTTTATTCAAGTTTTACTGATTTAACTTTCATAATTCAATAAATATGTAATATATTTTTATAGTGCAATACAAATATAGTGGAATATCACAAACATTGTTTTTAAAACTATATCTTTTTAATTTCAAAATAACTCATTTACCAATAGAACGTTAAAAGTTCAAAATAATAATTATTAAAGCACATAAGTTTTATATTTACTGAGAAAGATGATTTGAAATGTATTATTATTATTATTATTATTATTATTATTATTATATTATTACTATAACTATCCCCCAGACTGATGAGCTACGTACCAAATTTCAGCAATAATATTTGTTTGCCTTTCTAAGAACTGTGTCCGGAATGGTAAACATGATAACGTTTTACTATATTATTTTATAAGTATTGATACTATCTATCTATCTATATGGACAGCTTAAGATCACATGGCCTGACGCATGAATACATTAAAGTATATCTAGTAGCTTTTCTTGATGTCAAGGCTCAGTGAAGATTTGTGTATGTGTGTCTATGATGAATTTTGATTGAAAAAATTTCAAACAAACTTATTACACTCATAGACTCCTATGGAGATAACTCATATTTATTTTAATATGTAACTTCCCATCAGGAAAAATACATAAAGGGATACCAACTTAAAGCAGATCTATGTTTTTGGACTTAAAATAAATTATAACTATATGTCCCGGGTTCTATTCCTGGAATGGTTGAAAAATATATCACTGGGGATATTAATTAAATAGTAAAATGAATGTTGACAAAAAAATATGTTTGTGTTTCCTAAAAGTTCTCCAAATGTCAATTATTGAGAAAATTAAGGTATAGATATCCATCAATAATAGTGTACCCATCTATAATGTGCACACCATATTCAAAATAAAATAAATTGGAATTTAAATTTAGTTTTCCCCCCCAACAGTGGACACGTGAACAAAGCGTTAGTCTTGTGTACGATTTGTTGATAACGGGTAATTAGGGGTTCAAATCCAGGATAGATAGTTTGTACGAGAGGGCTATTAAACTATTTCCCCCTTCCTCCATGTAAATACAGGCTCAATTTAGCCCAGATCAAACTCTGGTGTTTACAATGCACTACAACTTTTGGTATGGGCTAGAGCCAGTTGTTACTTTTATTGATCTGGCTCAGTCTCACTTAAAGCTCTGACAAATATGAACGTGGCAAAGATATGAATGATACTAGTAATACTAATAATTAATAACATTCAATATACAGCCAGTCCCTGTAAGAAATGGATAGAAGATGTCGCTTGTAGGGTCAATGGTGTATGCATTTCGCTGGGCTTGGAACACTGATGTGCAATAATACATTCTGGACTCAGGAGGAAAGCAACGGGAAACCACTTAACTCCTCATTGCCTTAGTACACCTCTTCAGTGCTGCCTAAGCTGACGGTGGAACTGTTGAGGATCCAACCAACCTACAGGTTGAGTACTAAACATACATGCCTAAATATTCTACCGCCTTCATGCCAAATCATCATTGTAAATATGCAGTAACACCAACTGGTAGTAAGACCTGGATCACGGAGTAATTTATTTTCAGACATCTTCTTATCAAGGATCACAGGCCTTGTAGACCACAAGCTGACCTCACAAGCCTTATTCATCTTGTTCTATCTTGAGCCACTTCTTTCCACTCTTCTTCCACCTCTAGTTTCCTTCAGATCCTTGGTGACGTCATCTTCCCACCTGGTTCTGGGACGCCCAAGTAGGTCTGGAGGTTTCGGTAATGACTTCGAGCACTACCCTCAATCTTCTTTCTAGTCTCATTCTGGTACATGGCCTGCCTATCTAATTATATGCACTAACACTTCTGCACTTACAGCTGACTGTTTCATCATCTCATATATTTATCTATTTTTCCTTCTTGTATACCCCTCTTCTTCTCTTACTGGATCACATATTTTTCTCATAATTTTCATTTTAAATGTATTTGTCTCTTCTCTTTCTTTTTATCTTAGTAATGATCCACGTTTCTGTCATACAATGGCAATCCTTGTATGGTCTTAGTTTGGTTCTGGTATAGATGCTCCTCCTTTTGAATAGGCCCTAGAGACTGTAATATCATAGTGAAGCCACCCTTGTTCATTCGTTAAACTTTTTCTTCGTGTTGTTTTACTCACTGAACCATGTGCCCAGATATTGGAACTTTTTCACTTTATTTAAATTTATCTATCCTATTTTCACTGTTCCTACATTCCTTCTTCTTCCTGACAGGGTCATCATCACTTCTATTTTATCTTCGTTGATGTACAGACCAACTTTACTTGTATTCTTCTCCAGCTCCTGCACCATTTCTGACATTTTTCTAACGTTGTCTGCCATGATTGCATTGTCGTCTACAAAAGCAATCAAATGTGATTCCCATTCATCCTTACTCCATTCCATTCCTTTTTTATTTCTCGCATCACCTTCTCTAATACAAGGTAGAAGAGTATCGGAAATATCGCATCTCCTTGCCTTACTCCAATTTTTATTTCCAGTTCATTTGAGATCACTCCCTTGTATTTTACTTTCACCTTCGTTTTCCCTGTACACACTATACTCATTCTCCGTAGTTTGGGTGGTATCCTCATTTCTTCCAGCATCTTGTACATAATTTTTTTATGAATTTTATAATTTGCTTTGGAAAATCTACAAAGTTTGTTTTGCTATCTTAATTATATTTCCAGCCTTTTTCCCATATTTGCCTCATGATGAAAATTTGATCAATTGTGCTTCTGTCTGCTCTGAATCCAGCTTGGTATTCTCCATTAATTTCCTCTGCTAGTGGCTTCAGTTTGTTCAAGATGACCAATGACAGGATTGTGAATATTACATTCAACAAATAAATACTTCTGTAGTTGTTACATTCAATTTTGTTATTATTCTTATGTACCGGATTGATATTTTGGCATTTTCCCATTTTCCGGTATCTTCTTTTCTTACAGATCTCCTTGATCATCTGATATATTTCTTTTAGTCTTTCACGACGTTTCTTTATCATTTTCGCTGTAATTTGTTCTTCACTGGGTACTTTCAAATTATTATGCCGTTTAATAGAGCTTCTAACATCTATATCCGTAACTTCCACTGGCTCCCCTTTATATTTTACGTCTTCTTCTCCTTTCCATTCGAAAATGTCTTCTGGGTTCCTACAGTTCAGAAGCTGTTCAAAATACTCTTTCCGGCGTTCTAGGATCCTTCCTTCATCAGTTATTAAATTCCCATTCTTATCATTAGTGAATATCGTGGCTCCCGTAATCAAAACTTTCATTTACTCGAGCATTTTTAAACATATCTATAGAGTTTCCTCTCCTCCTGATCTAATTTAGCTCACTTGATTATCTTCCTCGTATTCACTTGTGTTTCCGCTCTTAACACCCTTGCGGCCCCTCTTCTTATTTTGCAGTACATATCTTTATTCACTACTTTCCCTGTGTCCTGTAACCATTCCTCCCTTGCCTTCTTCCTCTTAATCGCTGTTTCTTCACATAACTATTTATACCATTTGAATTTATTCTTGGTTTTCTATATTCCCAGTGTCATCTATACTGTTCCCCACATAGCAATCTTGATATTTCCCCATTTTTGTCTTCCTTCTCCTTCCCCTCCTCTTTCTCGTTCAGATGCTTTAATTATGTTCTATACTCCTACCACATATCTCTTACGAACTCCTTGGTTATTTAACTTACTGGTGTCATATTCCAATATCATAATTCTCCTTCTTTTCTGTCATCCATTTTTAGACATAACCTTTCTAAAATGTATTAGTAAATTTAACGAGAGATCTTAACTAAAAGTGATAACAGATAGTTTTTTTAACAGGTTATAACCAAACTTAACAAATATGTAGATCTAATTCCTGAGGTCTAATATTAAAAAAAATTCCGTGTGATGTTGAAGATTGTATGATGATGAGTAGTGTTTAAAAACATCTAGATAGATATAAGGCGCTTGCACAGTACATTTGTGGACTTAATCCACAATCTCAATGTATTATTAGTCCTTGAAGAAGACTACGTTTGAAACGTATAATATAAGAGTTATATGATAAATTATCAATTAATATAAATTATTCTAGAAGAGACTCAAGAGTAATAATATAAATCGTCAATATAATCATAAAGCGCTTAAAGAGCGCCACTACTTGTTTAACAAAGCGTCAGCATCTCCCTTGTGAATTTAGACTAAACAAACAGATTAAATCATTAAACCTTTGAATCTTTTAAATATTAATAAAGAGCTTAAAGAGCTTGAAAATATAAAGGAATAAGGGATTTCCATTATTGGAATATCAAAGAGCTTAAAAAGATCCTCTACACAGTTAGCAAAGCACCTGAATCAGCATTGTGAATTCAGATAAGCAAACAGATTAAATCAATAAATCTTAAATTAAATTAATCTCAAATAGCAATTCTAAAAATAAATTTACACAAAGGTTTGACTCCTCAAACCCAAACTTCTGCGGGACTATTACTTCCACCAAATTTGAAGTAATTGAGAAGATTTCAATTTGTTAATATTCATCATTATAATAGAAAACAAATCAATATAATTTTAGAATAGGGGAGGTCAGGCTAATATGAGCAGGTGTGATATATGAGCATACCCGTCTGAAACTATCCCCTTGGCAAGTATGTGCTGCCATTTTACTGAAGAACGTTCAATTGCAACATAGCAACATAGACGGAAGCGCATGGCGATAGTTAAAGAATCACACCGTCCTGTATTTATCAGTTTATGAAAAGGTACGTTTAAAATTAAGTTTCTAAAATGTTTCCCATAGTTTGTTTATGGAGTAGGGATTATATTTATATTTTGTTTGGTCGTTATTTAAGCTCAAATGTAACATGAAACCTACTAATTGCATCCCTTGAAAAAAATTAAAGTTAACATCTGACCACAACGAACAAAATGGCTGAAACACCTCGGGTTTGCTCATATTTTCCTCCCATGCTTTTAATATGAGCACTTGCAGATTCTTAATTTTTATTTTTTCTAGACCAAAGTTGTTAAAATATCATTCATATTCATTGTATTTTGTAGACCTAATTGAATGAGGAATTGAATAAATAATATTACTTTTGGATAGCCTTACTGTTTATTATGGAATAACAGATTTTCTTAAGGTGCTCATAATTGCCTGACTTCCCCTACTGGTAATTTCTCACTAAAAAGATCGGTTATTGTCTAAAGCTATAACTTATTGATTAAAAAAATAAATTACTTTTATAATTTCTCCAAATTAAAACGTCTACTAAATTTTATCTTTAATTTAAATACTATCAAATTTGAAGTTTAATAATATTAGTAACCACAAGTGCAATAAAGTTAATATTAAATTAAATATGACAAGCAAGAAAAAGAATTTAATGAAAATAGCTACTGACTAATAACTATAAATGTTACAAAGAGACTAGCACCCAAGCGGTTAAAGGAAACATTAAATGTTCCATAAAACAATTTAACTTCCAAAAAATTTCTAGTGGGGAAATTACTGACGCCTACATGAACAATTTTAATCACATAATTAACTAAGTGTTCAAACACCCAAACCCGTTATAGATCGTAATATTTAACTATATAACAGAATAAGTAGAATTTATATTTTCCCACGCGGAGTGAATATGTCTACGTCCAGACGAGGACCTCTCATGTTTGAGTTGGAATTAATAGTCAACCATATTAGCTGACCACCAGCTTTATATAGGTCTAGTTGATGGATACAAGGAAGGGAAAATCATTATATTAGAAATTTAACGGTCATTTTGCGAACACGTGATAGAAGCATGATTTCTTTTGGAACACACGTTGTCATCTTATAACGGTTATTTTTCGAACACGTGATAGAAGCGTGATTTCTTTTGTTTGGAACACACGTTGTCATCTTGACACGTCATTCCGGAGATCTGGAGATTTGGCGGTGTAGATCGCGTGAGGTTGTCTGTCGGCCGGCTAAGCCAATCAGCGTAGGCCTAGATCATCTCATGGAAGTGGCTCGTAGATCCACCTTTCAAAGGTGTGTCAGTCTTCACTTCAGCATAGAATTTGGTGCGAAATAGTCAGCATGAAACTCGTGCTAAGCCAGAAGATACAATGAGTGAGTAAAGCACAAATTTTATACTTAGTAAGTTTTTGGAAATTTTTGATATTGCAGGATGTATATGAGTATCAGCATTATTCGGGGCGGGTAGTATTGATGTAAATTAGCTAGCATTGCTAATATTACAAAAATAAATATATATATTATATAAATTGAAAAATGACACTTTGACACGGGAATAGAACCAAAGTTCCCGAGTTCAATTCCCATGTCCAGGTGTCATTTTTCAATTTAAATAATACATGATTTTGTAATTTTGCTCAAATTACCTTCCAGACAATTTATAATAAAGTGAAGTTTTAATATACTAAACTGTTTGTAATCTACAAAACTTTAAGTAAGTAATCAAATAATTTAAAGTTTGATCATCCGAAGATATAGAAAGAAATGTTTAAAAAGATTTTATCGAGTACTAAATCCTTTGACAGTAAATGTCAACCACTATATCTAATAGCAAACCATAGTCATTAATGGCCAAGGTTGCACGTTTTCCCTTTGAAAAGATAGGTTGGGGTATCCTTTGATCCAACGCGTAACCTTAAGAAACATTTTTGTCAAGTTTCAACGTGTTTTGGCATACTAGTGCACCCTTTACTAACTGTTCGCTTTATAAACATTTTCTTTAATGTTGGGAATCAATTTAAGTGTTTACATGTTATCAAGGTCTAACATAACTTGTGTGGACTTTGTTTACTAGCGCAAACTTTAACTGTCATAAATTTATTCAGATTATCAGCTCTGGCAGCATTAAGATTTTGAAAGTTCTTTTTTGCCATTTTGGGATGTGTTTTTAAAATTAATTTAAGATACTTTTCACTGTTTTTTTTATATCGGCTTTAAAAGAGTTTGTTAGGTTTTTCACTTCATGGAAAATGTAAACAGTAGAGTTGACTACTTCTGATGTCCGATGTCATGTACTTGAAAAATACTAACAAAATAAATTCAATTTTCTTATCACTAATAGACTAGTCTAGACTCTAGAAATAATACTATATGTCAACAAGCTATCTTTGCACTACCATTGTGGTTGTGCATAGTTCTGCATGGCTTATGATTACAGTTCTATAACTCATATGGTAAGCAAAACTTTAGTACGCTCCCAACGCTTGCTGCCATTGCATGCGTTAACTGTTAATAAACTAAAATTTTATTATAAATGGTCAAATTTGAAAACTGTAAAAAAATTAGATCTAATTTCACATACTCTTACGTCTTGTTATGTAATCTGCAGCTATCACTTTAGGTATATATTATCAATATCTTTAAAATAATACTAAACAAATTACATTAAATTAATGCTATAAATTTTGACCGCAAAAAATGTGTTTGTGCTTCCTAAAAGTTGCTTCAAATATCCCAATTTTCAAGAAAATCAACACATATGTCCAATCTTAGAGTTAAGGTTGAGCCATATTAAGTCTCCTGCGTTTATTTTTAAATACGTTTTCCTGGCATTGAAGCTAGAAATAACCTATAGACTAAGTACATTTGGAAAATAAACTACATTAATAAGCTTTCGTTCTAGGCTTAGAAATACCTACTTATTTACCCCTGATTAACTAAATGTGACCATAGGAAATGTGCTTATATTAATTTTCCCAAGTTCCTTCAGCAACGAAGTTATTCAGAGTTCAGACATGCTTGCCAGATACTGGAATTTTCCGTATCCACTGTTCTTGCAGTGAATATTATACCGTTACATCGTTCTTTACATGTGCACTTATATATAACTAGCTCGTACTGTTACATGCTGCACTTATATATAACTAGCTCGTACTGTTACATGCTGCACTTATATATAACTAGCTCGTACTGTTACATGCTGCACTTATATATAACTACTCGTACTGTTACATGCTGCACTTTTACGGCTCACTCCACATTTATGGTCAAATTATAATAGTGGGCCACTTTACGACCTTGTGGCCACTTTTCGAATCAGTAGGCCTAACTTAAATATTAAACATTTATATTAATTTATTTATTAATATCAATTTTTGAGTATAACATGTCTGAAGAATCTCATCTATTAATAGTTGATTTTAATATGAGAAAAAGCTCTCGTCCAAACAATATCGAAGCCAAGGACGAATCAAAAGCAGTTACAGCCAAAATATGATTGGTCTTAGTTTTAAAAACAAAACCGAAACGGGGATTTAGAATGTCAGTAGTCCTAGAATATAAAATAAGTATCACAAATATATGCGTTGGAAAAAATTAGACAAATTCGTAAATTAAAATGTGTAGTTTGAATGTAGCTTGAGGACGATACTTATGACCTGACGCCAGAAGGTTGGTGACACAATAAATGGGTTGGAGGGCCGGTAACACAATAGGTGTGTGGGAAGGTTGGTGACACAATAGTTGTGTTGGAGGGCCGGTGACACAATAGCTGTGTTGGAAGGTTGGTGACACAATAGTTGTGTTGGAAGGTTGGTGACACAATAGTTGTGTTGGAAGGTTGGTGACACAATAGATGTGTGGGAAGGTTGGTGACACAATAGTTGTGTTGGAAGGTTGGTGACACAATAGTTGTGTTGGAAGGTTGGTGACACAATAGATGTGTTGGAAGGTTGGTGACACAATAGTTGTGTTGGAAGGTTGGTGACACAATAGTTGTGTTGGAAGGTTGGTGACACAATAGTTGTGTTGGAAGGTTGGTGACACAATAGTTGTGTTGGAAGGTTGGTGACACAATAGTTGTGTTGGAAGGTTGGTGACACAATAGTTGTGTTGGAAGGTTGGTGACACAATAGTTGTGTTGGAAGGTTGGTGACACAATAGGTGTGTTGAAAGGTTGGTGACACAATAGGTGTGTTGGAGGGCCGGTGACACAATAGTTGTGTTGGAAGGTTGGTGACACAATAGGTGTGTTGAAAGGTTGGTGACACAATAGTTGTGTTGGAAGGTTGGTGACACAATAGTTGTGTTGGAAGGTTGGTGACACAATAGTTGTGTTGGAAGGTTGGTGACACAATAGTTGTGTTGGAAGGTTGGTGACACAATAGGTGTGTTGGAGGGCCGGTGACACAATAGTTGTGTTGGAAGGTTGGTGACACAATAGTTGTGTTGGAAGGTTGGTGACACAATAGGTGTGTTGGAGGGCCGGTGACACAATAGTTGTGTTGGAAGGTTGGTGACACAATAGATGTGTTGGAAGGTTGGTGACACAATAGTTGTGTTGGAAGGTTGGTGACACAATAGTTGTGTTGGAAGGTTGGTGACACAATAGTTGTGTTGGAAGGTTGGTGACACAATAGTGTGTTGAAAGGTTGGTGACACAATAGGTGTGTTGAAAGGTTGGTGACACAATAGGTGTGTTGGAGGGCCGGTGACACAATAGTTGTGTTGGAAGGTTGGTGACACAATAGTTGTGTTGGAAGGTTGGTGACACAATAGGTGTGTTGGAGGGCCGGTGACACAATAGTTGTGTTGGAAGGTTGGTGACACAATAGTCGTGTTGGAAGGTTGGTGACACAATAGGTGTGTTGAAAGGTTGGTGACACAATAGGTGTGTTGGAGGGCGGTGACACAATAGCTGTGTTGGAAGGCCGGTGACACTAGCTGTGTTGGATGGCCGGTGACACAATATTTTTTGGAAGGTTGGTGACACAATAGCTGTGTTGGAGGGCCGGTGACACAATAGTTTTTTTGGAAGGTTGGTGACACAATAGCTGTGTTGGAGGGCCGGTGACACAATAGTTATGTTGGAGGGCCGGTGACACAATAGTTGTGTTGGAGGGGCGGTGACACAATGATTTTTTGAAAGGTTGGTGACACAATAGTTGTGTTGGAAGGTTGCTGACACAATAGTTGTGTTGGAAAGTTGGTGACACAATAGTTGTGTTGGAAGGTTGGTGACACAATAGTTGTGTTGGAGTGCTGGTGACACAATAGTTGTGTTGGAAGGCCAGTGACACAATAGCTGTTTTGGAGGGCCGGTGACACAATAGTTTTTTTGGAAGGTTGGTGACACAATAGTTGTGTTGGAAGGTCTGTGAAAGATTATGACCTCAGTCTATAGGACATAATATTCCTTATGGAATACGGCCTACTATAACAGGGTTGACACTATTATCAACCTTCAACCGCAACATGCTGCACGTTGTCTGGGGCGAATCCAATTGCCTCTAAATACCGATTTGTCTTTATGGGAAAACTTAAATTCGGGGTTTGGTACCAATCTTGGTGGAAGGTGTGATATAGAGAGCTTGTGTTATTGGGGGTTCAGGAAAAATATTATTCTATGAACAATGATCAACAATTCACATGGACAGAAATATCAACGGAAAACAAGTATTAATGTGGGCTCAAATATTTACACTAATGGGATAGGGCTGTAGAAGGTCAAATTTATATTAAGTGTATTCGTATTTGAATATAAGGAGGAAATATATTTTGAAGATTCTTCCTTGGTACACCCAACTGAGATTTGAAGCTCTATCTCCCAATACCCAGCAAAGCAGATAAAATTAAGCTGACACTTTTTTTCCGCATGCCCATCGGTGCGTGTCATTGCAAGAAGTGAAAAGAAAATAAAAAACCAAATTTACCAAGTGATAAATATTTAAACTTTGGCAAGGATCGAACGCGGGACCGATAGCTCACTAAGCAGGCGCGCTATCGATTCAGATAAGGTATCGGCCAGTCTCAAATGTTATTTTCCAATACATGGGCAAAAGGTGTGGGTGACAAGACGTCTCTCATCTTTATAATACGTTCATCCATTATTAATTGTTTAGATTTGTGGGATGAGCCTCAAATCAGTGGGACCGACACGACGAGGCGGAAGAAACACGATCAGACGTTTGGAAATCACGTGAAGACGATCGTACAAGTTGTATTGGTAGAGGAGAAACTTTCCTATTCTGCCGGTTAAAATCTTACTAAATTAAGAATCAAATAGTATGGAATAGTAGTAGACGACAGTATCGGATAGTTACATTATAGTAAGAACATGATAGTAAGGAAAATATTTACTTTTACATACATTACTAATATGAAGTCTTAAATCACGTTGATGCAGATTTGTGATTTTAAAAAGATATTCAATGTTGTTCACTATCAGAATGTGCTATTAAACATAATAGTGACTTGTTTTCCATCGAAAGTTATCAAAACGGGTAATTTTAACCTTTAATGTAAATACATCTAATAAAAGGTCTTAATCTGAAAATTGAAAAATGACACCTGGACATGAGAATCGTAACCGGGACCTTTGACTTACTACGGCAATGCTCTAAACACTGAGCTATCCAGGAACCGTCCCGTATCTAGGGTCATTCTTCACTTAGGCAGAGCACTTAAGTTTTCTCAGACAACGCCGAGGCGCGCGGGTCACTTGCAGCTAGTATATAATATACTGGTATATAATAGCTACAGCTAATGAGAATTAAAAATCATAGCTAATGAAAATAGTATAATTTTAAACGTACCTTTTACACAGAGCGTCTAGGGTAGTTTTTTATAATACATAAAAGGGAAAGTGGCGATAAATGAAGGGTGGAATTTTTCTACAGAAAAATATCACCTCTTTTTATGAATAGATTTGTTGTAATTGTTAACAACTTCATCTAAGACTATTTTATAGATATATCCCTCAAACCATCACCTTCATCATCATATAAATAAAATAGGAAGAAGATGCTATAACTAAGATAGAGATATGAAACTTTACATATTTGGGAAACCTTAGGTTAAGTTATCAGCTTTTTTTTTGTCAAACTTTTGAGAACCTTATATATTAGTATGCTTGACACTTGGTTTGGTTAGGGTCCAACCCATAATTTTTAAAAATATGAAAAGCTAAAATTTGACATATGCTTACCAATTTTAATAAAACCTCAGGGTATATACACTACCCAAAACAGAGCTACTTCACGATCATATTGGTCTCGTGCCAACGAAATATGGAAAATATTGACACTAAATAAAATAGGTTATTCTTTAAATAAATATGCCCAAGAAGGAAATTTAGTATTAATAATACTAAAAAGGTTTTAAAATGTGATTTTATTTTATAATATACGGGTATGTAATTTTTTCATGTTATGATTTTTTGTTCACTTGAAAAATAATAGATAATATATTTTTCATTTCCCAACTCTTAGTAAAAACAAAAAAAATTAAATTAGAGGGTGGTGGGGGGCTCAGAATAAGGTTGCGCCTGGAGGCTTCTGAATGATTAATTCGCCACTGCTTTTACATTTTATAATCTTAACGCCTTAATTTTAGATGTGATTCTTCGATACAAGACAAACTGAATTTGGACATATCCTTAGAATGAACTGTCTTCTGTATGACGTCATAGAAGGAAAGGTTGAGGGAAAGAGGAGATTAGAGAGGAGGAGGATTCAAATATTGAAATACTTGAAGGAGAGAAGAACATTCTTTGAACTGAAAGAGGAGGCAGAGGACAGGATGCATTGGCAGTCTAAGTTCACTAACAAAAGGAATGAACCTAATAATAATAATAATAATAATAATAATAATAATAATATAATAATAATAATAATAATAATAATAATAATAATCCCTTAAAACACGTGACCACTGGTGTATGTATCTCCGAAACCAAGGAGTCTAGAAGGCTGAAACTTAGCATATGTGAATAGGAAAACTTTCTTATGTGTGCCTAGGCTTACATTTTTAAGTCAAGAAAAAAAGCATTGTTTAGTTTAACTTTACATCGATTTCTAGTCTGATAGCTTAGACCACATGACTGTATATTCGAGAAATTCCTAATTTAAAAACCATACAAATATAAAACATAGCTTAGGCCTACGTAAGTAGATTGAAATCAAGCTGTGCACCATTGCCGTATTTTATTCACTTTTACATACATTCTGAGATCTACGCCTTAGAGCGCTTAACCATCGGTTTGGGTAGCATCAAAATACATCAAATATTTATCTTAAATTTGGGTAACTTCAAAATACATCAAATATATAGTTTAAATTTGGCATAAGCTTACGTACTTCGGGAAATATTAGAGTTTGCACCTTTGAAGTATTTGAAGTCTTTTTAACATACATTGAAAGTTTGAAGCTTCATTCATCGTGACCCCTTATTCAGGTAGTTAAAAAACCAATAAATATAGAGAGCGGGGAAATGGTATGGACAAACTTACTTAGGCTAAAATTAGTTTGTGCTTTTACACATCTTGCTAGTGTAACGTCTTAAATAGCGTGGTCATTGGTGCTGATAGCCCCAGGATACCGCCAGACTGGGCGAGTGAGTGAATAAAATATTAAATATAACACATTGGTTGTAATTAGAGGTGGCCAGACTGGAGCGATCGAACACGCGCGCTTGAAATATAGAACTAATTCTATTTTCCAAGCGCACGCGCGCGCGCTCGACCAGTATCAGTCTAGTTTAGAGGCGCTGGGCAATATTGTATGTTGGTTCATTGAGTGGAAGGAAATATTCTCAATTTGACATGCTATTTGACTTTTTTTATAATTGTCTATAGGTTTAGCACACTTGCTACTAATGGCCTACATTGATTGGTAAAATAATAAACCATACCTATATATATATATATATATATATATATATATATATATATAGGTATGGTATATATATATATATATATATAGGTATGGCTATATATATATATATATATATGTAAAACTGATATGTTAAAATACTTCAATAGTATAATCAAAGTATACCTTTACAATTAAGAATCACCATTAGCGTGGGAGAGGATGGGAAAACCACAAAAATAAACCACTTGTCAAAAACCACCCTCAGTTCACTGAGCCAAGATTCGAACCTTTGCCTCCTCGTCAACAACTATCAATAGCTATCTGCTAATCACACGCATGCCAGTTTGTCCACCCAGCCGCTCGCTCGCACGCTTGTCAATCTGGCCGAACCCTAATGGAACATACAAATCTGAAACCTGGTATGATGCTTTAGGACTGGCAAGGCAGGAAGAAATACACCTCAGGCATTTCTTATTACAGTGTAACCTGGATAATTCGAACTTGAAGGGACCAGGAAAAAATTCTAGCTTTCCAAAAATTCGAATTAAATAAGTTTCTTAAAATGAATTGAAAAGAAACCTAGTTAAGTTTGCAACCAAACTCAAAAACTTTACTTGACGTATTTGGAAATAATCTGTTCACAATTTCTTTAAAACGTCAGAGATTTTAATTTGTTTTCCTGATTTAAGTATCTCAGTCATAGTGTATGATTCTAATCAATTATTGACTGGAAAATTGAATCACATTGTTGCTACTTTGAAAAAAAACCGCCTGAATTCTTGGATATGGTTAATGGATTCTGCCGCAATCGGGATAGGCCTTTCCTGAAGTAACGTAATGAAGAATTGTCTTTTTCATCACCAGATGCTCCATCCTCATCCTGTATGTTATTATTGAGAACTTTGGCGTTTATGTCCGCATCAGTAACTTCACCACACACTGCCCCATATTCATCCACGCTGACGAGGTTCACATAGAAGAAAGCAGGATCAGGAGTAATTTCCTCCTAGTTGTCAATAGCTGGCGCAGCTTCAGTCACAATCTCTCCATTATTTTCTTTCTTGATAAGGCCAGCTTTTTTAAAACAGTTCCTAATGGTCTCATATTTCACTTGGTCCCACGCTTACTTACATATTCTTGAGGCTTGAAGAACGTCAAGCGAAATTTCCTGAGTAGACAAATCTCCAGCAAGAATTTTTTTAACCAACAATCATCTGTAGAAATGTTTTAGATTCTTAATGATTCCTTGGTCCATAGGTTAAATAACCAATATCATATTTGGCGGGAAAAAAAAATCTTTATATTTTCCAAAAGAGGAACTGTTTGCCAATATTTAAAAACCATTTTTCAAACAGATCACCTGTCATTCATGCTTTTCTATTTGACTCGCTGACTATTGACTATTTGACTCACTGGCTTCGATTTTACATTTTTTTTTCAAGCAACGTTGGTTAGCCGATTTTCCAATCATTAACAACGGTAGCTTTTCAGATCGATTCATATTTGCTCCAACTAAGAGTGCTTGTCGATCTTTACTAAGCTTTCCCCCACTGCACCACTCACCTTTAAATGCAAGAGTTTTGTCAGGAGTACATTTGTAAAAATGTCCCGTCTCATCGACGTTAAAAATTGTTTTCTGTTCTATGTCCTGGATCATTTCTTTCAAGTCTTCCTTCCAACTATCGGCTGAACGCACATCAACAGCACCACTTTTACCACATACAGTTTTGAAGGGAATTCTGTTTCGTTGTTTGAATCCATCTAGCCACCCTGCACTAGCTTTGAAATTTGTTTTTCCTAATTCAGAAGTGAAATGTTCAACCTTTGCTCTAAGAAGAAGGCAGCTAACTGGAACTTTATTGTCTCACACTTGTTTGAACCACTTCAGAACATATTTGTCCACATGGGTTTTCCTGTCTTCTTAATCCTTTCCTATCTTGTCCACTCTCATTTTCATTGTTACAATTTTTTTTGTTTTTCAAACCTGTTTAAAGTCTGTTAGGGGGAATTCCGAGGGCCTTTGCAATTTCTGATTTATTTTTAAGTTCCTTTTCCACTTCCTTTATCACCGCTACTTTTTCAGCCAAAATTAATGATTTATAGGACTGTGGCTTATACAGTGACATCACGATACACACATACACACAAACACTACTGTACAGTATGTACTAAACAAAACTAAAACTAAACAAAAACTTAACAAAAAAACAGAATAAACTCGCGCGTCACAAGAATATCGCTACGACCGAATCACTAAGAACAGTGCACGTAACCGCTTTAGAGGTTCGACCTTGACTAACGTAGTACAGAACTGTACGTGTAAACAAAGGCGTATGGGTGAGCGGAGGAGGGGGCGTGAAGAAGGGTACTGACCACATTCCAACGTAACCTACCCTGTTTCCAAAAATAGAACAACACGGCACCGCAACTAGAAGTAGGAAAACAATACTGCACAGTACATTAAAACATACGAAAAGTTCGAATTAACTAAAACCAAATTCAAACTATCCACGATTTTTTAAACATATTTTTAACACAAAATTTTCAGGACCGGGTGTAAAATTAGGATAAAAGACGATTTCGAATTACGTATGTTCGAATTAGTCAGGTTCCGCTGTACTTTTATACTAGATTTTGCAAGCCTTTCACCAGATTGCGTAACTACCGGTGTAAATAACTTAAAAACAAATATTCGCACACCCCAAATGATTTAACTTTACATCAGGGCTGTGGAGTCGTGAAGTCTGAGTCAGCAGAAATTTACCAACTCGATTTAAAAATAAAAACTTTTAATATTATAAAAATATATGGTAGATATACTATTTTAATTTTATACTTTACTATTTTAATTGTATACTTTTTTATTGTTTAGGACCAAAGAAGCGTCCATAAAGTCATCTATCTGTATTAGAATATTTTACTGAAGTAAATTTGTTATTACTCCACATCTTTGCTTTACATTCATATTAAGTAAAAAGTGAGATTAAAATCTGATCTCTTAAGCTTTAACATTATATATTAGAACCATTAAGACTTAAATCCCGTGAATACTGATTTGCTGATGTTAAAAGGGTATACAATTTTGTTTACTATTGGTATATGCTGTCTAATTTAGTGGCGATTCTTTTTCTACCCACGCAAAGCCGGGCACTTGAAGTTAGTCGTTAAATTATATAAACACCTTGGATCATTCCCTAGCGCTATTGTTCTCACGGTTTATTGCCAGAGTCTAAAGGAAAGTTATCTCAGACACCCCTTGCCCTTTCCCCCGCACCACCCTCCCTCCTTCAGCCACCCTAATATACAACCCCGCACCTTAGGAACATTTACCAAGTGTAGGTGCTACTAAACAATATAATCAAAGGATTTCACCCCCTTCAATTCTCTAAGGAATTAAGTCCTTTTGGTGAATTTAGAGGAAATCCTTCCTTGGTGTCGCACCTCTTTGTGACGAGGAGCCAAGCAAGGTTAAGCTTGCTTGCATAATTAATGTAAAGATATTACAAAAGCTTCTCCTTTGCTCAAAATATGAGATTATCCAACCTGCCGAGATATGTATTCAAAATATGTAAAGGTATGGTTTAGAAAGAGGTTTCATATAGCCAGGAAAAAAGATCAAACAAATATACATACACCAAGATTACCAAGGTAGGGTGTAAGGCTAAGGACTCGTCACAAAATATTAGCTCTCTTTTCACATTTAATTTGATTGAAAATAAATTCGAGATTAATTTTTCTACTGACAAAACACGTTAGTAGTCCAATATATCATTACTTTTTTGGGTAAAATCACATTGAATTAATCATCTTAGTCCTTAAGACCTACAACCCGCCTCGATGGCTTAGATAGCTAAGGCGCTGGTTTCGTGTTGAGCTAAACTCCTGAGGACGGGGAGATCGAGTTTTGGATCTCGCTTGGGTGAACTGGGGGTGGTTTTCCCTAAATGGTTTTCAATATATCTCCACGAAAATGCGGGTTAACTTTCTCTATATTCAACCTTACCAATTCCTAGCCCATTAGCGTAAATAGTACTTAAGCGTATAACCCGAACGGTAGTAAGATGCGGTGCTAAGTATTTATTTAAGACCTACACCACACCGGTGGGAACGCGGTCATCATCAAACTTATTTAATCTAGAGTGATAGGCATGTCCGGGATAGGAACTATACTGAAGGTGTTTTATACCTAAATGACTTCCTACACCCCTCTCCAAGAAACACTTCTTCCATACTTTACTGTCCACATCCCTACCATATTAACATTAAGTCTAGATACGCGTATAAGCAGAAGAAAAAAATGGGACGGTGAACCACAGCGACTTTCTCTCTCTTTAAGCTTAAAACAGAAACATTTACTATAACCATGTGAAATTTGCTAAACAAAAAAATACACTGTTGCAGAAACACTTAACCAAAGAACATAAATGTAATAATATACTATGTTAAAGAAACAATGAGATAAGAGGAGCCATGCTGTCCACAAAAGAGCATAACAATCAATTTTATGATTTTAAGTACTCCATAAAAATACGTATAGGCCTTTATGTTTGCTTACAGCTTGGAACCTACTAGTTTTATATAAAAAATATTGAAGATTAAAATATTTTAATTTTTAATAGTACTACAAATTTACAGTGATAAGTATATTTTATATCTCAAATAGTTACGGACATATTATCAAAATGGAAAAATTCCGCTCATGAGAAAATGGAAATTGACATTTTTTTTTTGTAATGTTAAACAATGCCTTGACACAAAATTTAAACAAAACTGTTTGAATGAATTTTAGAAAATCGATATCATCTCTTTTTGCCTTTCTGTAAACAACCCTTAGATTTTAGGATTAGATATTTAATTCCAAAACTTCCTCGGGAGGATCTTATGAAAATCCTAGATATCAAGTTTTAGCCCGATTGGTAAAATTGTTTCGTCTTTTGTCAGAGATACAGATACAGACCTGTGGAATCGCGAAAGATAATTTTTCGGATTCATGGGTTCATGAAAAACATTTATCAAAATCTCGGGTTTGATTTTTTCTGACGATGACAAAACTTATCTCTTCGAGGGGTGGAGAAAAAGTAAAATACATTTTAATGGCAGCTATAGTTTTATAAGAATTTAGCCTAGATAATAAACCATTTTGTTTAATATTTTGGACTGTAGTTAGAAGCATTTCAAACAATTTTGTACAATGGTCAATTTCAATTGTTTTATTTTGAGTAATCAAGTAATTCAATAACTCGATTTGCTGTACTAGTCTGAACAATCAGAATTTAAATATATAAATGGGGTAGAGATGAGGAAGGTTAAATTTAGAAGAAATGTATCCACATTTCTTAGAGTAAGAGTGGGAAAATTTTAGTAAAAAAACTTAGTTCACCTATTCAGAATTCAAACCCTGGACCCCAGTCACCAGCTAACCAAACTAGAACTTGAAGCTTAATCTGCTTACCCACCGATGTGGGCCTTAAGGACATATCTTATTTAAATTGTGAAGTGATATTTTTCGACAATGATCCCCAAAGTTCTAGATCATACCAATTTTCATCCATTTTTAGTTTCTCGACAACGCGGAGAAAGAATTATTGTGATCGTCAAAAAATTAAACTCGAGATTTTGATAAATGTCGACGTTTCATGGCGCCCTGATACAGAAAAAGGTTGTTTTCACAATGCCGTCTTATTGTCTGTCTGTTGGTATATTGGACTAGAGCCGAAACTATTTTACAGATTAGGCTAAAACTTAGTATCAACTGTTTTCATAAGGTTCCCCCGAGGAATTTTTGGAAGTGAACATCCAGCCCTAAAATTAAGGGTAGTTTACTTAAGGAAAAAAAAGATAAAATCGATTTTCCGCTCTAACAATTTTGATTAAATTTTGTATCTAGGCATTTTTTACCATTATATAAATAAATTGCAATTCTCGTTTTCCCATGAAAATGACTTTAAAAGGGTACTTTATAGAAGTGGAAGTTTCCAATTTTTGATCATAGCTTCACTGCTATTTGAGATACTAAATAACTTATTATTGTAAATTGGTAGTAGGCACTTTTAAAAATACAAATATTTTAATTGGGAATATATTTTCATAAAATCAATATTTTCTGAGCAATAAGCAAACATATATATTTTGTATGGAGCATTTGAAATATGAAATTGATGGTTATGCAATTTTAAGGAAGGATGTGTTCTTCTTGTCTCAATGTTTATTTAACAGTGTTTATTATTTAATTTATGATATTTGGTGGAGTTTTTCTGTAGCACTTTGTCTACACAAATTTTACTAGTTTTTAGTAAATATTTCAATTTTAAGATAAAAGAGAACGTCTTTGCTGAACACCGTACCATTTATTTTTTTATGAAAGCTAAGATGTGCCAAAAAATTTAAAATTTCTAAATTTTTTTCAAACAATTAACAAAATAGCAATTTATTTCGGCAGAAATTTCTCAAGTTTTACCAATCCAATTTTATTTGTATTTAAACAAAAGCTTTTACTTCGAGTATTATCATATCAAAGTTAACAGATTTTCAATTGTGAAGCTACAATCTATATATGATTTACGTTATTCGGTGAATGTATGGATGCTATTAAGACAGTGTTCCCACGATCATAAAAATGTGGTTTTGGTATCTAACAATTATCGTTGTGGATATGCACAAAAATCACAAAAAAAAATCTGAACTTACGCTGGAATTAACTACAAATTCTCCGACTTGGACAAACACAAAAGTTTACTTCGGTGATTTTTCGCTTGAACCCAACTTGTTGAAATTCATACATACACTGTCAGTGAAATGGCCTCTACATGTGCAGGTATACACTGATTTCGGTAGTAAACCGTCTTTGGAAGGCTTCAATTTGTATCATAATCCTACAGCATGATAGTATTTTAAAAGGATATAAGGCCTTCCAGCACGGTAGAAGGAAATCTATTCTGGAAGACCTTATCGTGTGATTCTTGTACGAAATAATACCTTTAATACCAAAATCATGGTATATACATCTGTACAAACCATGTTTGATCATGTTATCTGGTGTTTTGGCTTTTGATATAAGGACACTTTGTTCCTATTAATAAAGCTATACACCTCTGACAAGATGTGTATTAATCACAACTTGTGAATGTGAGGAATACCAGGCCTCTACCGTGGTTCGGATTCCACGTTAAACTGTAGGTCCTCCATTTCATCCCACAATCACCCTACCATTGCACATTAGCGTAAGTGCGTATAACCCGAACGGGTAGTAAGACGCAGTGCTAATAATAATAATAATAAAGCTATATATTATAACACATTTTTCACATTTTAAATAGACAAATTATTGATCCAAACTAGCTCTAATATATTCGATTGTCTTAGATAATACTACTCTAGTGGGGCTTCTCAGGACACTTTTAACCTTGAATTAGAGTGTAAACACGTCTCGTCACTTGGTAGTTTATACACCGTTTATGCTAAGAAGGGAGAAACTGTGAGGCATAGTCCGAATGTCCAAATTGTCAATGTAAAAAATACCTAGATGGTAAAAAATGTTATTATCTCCTGATGTTTTTTATTAGGTAAAAGAGTGATTATATGTTTTTTTTTTATAATTCATGTTGCACTCTAATCTTAATTGGCCACAAGACCTAAAAAATCACTCTATGTTGTTGTGGCTGCGAGTTATGAATGTTTTAAATTAATTAATTGTTGCTTGTCAATAAAAAAACTAGCAATAAAATGTTATTATTTTTTAAATCCCTAAAATATGTTGTGACAATATACACGTGTCAACAATGCCAGAATGGTAAATGTGAGTAGTTTATAATTTTAACTAATGTAAGGTGTCGCGCATGCGCGCACGCACAAACACACACACATATTAATTTATAAATTATAATTTCTGTGACGTTATATTGCTACCCCGCCAAATAGCTATAAGTTCCTTCATACCAAGAACGGTCTCAATTATCGCAAACAGATATTGCCTCAGGCAGCCCATTAAGCTTAGGCTATGAAGAACCAACCATACGTTGTTTTCGATAAGAAGGGAGACTGTGAAACTATATACATCGTTTTCGGAGAACTAAACTTCTCAGGGAACCCCATTGGGTCAAAACACGGGGAGCAAAGACACAGCTCTTGGGTGTAAGCGCAAAATACCACTTACCAAATGGCATTTGGATTTAATGTCAGGCTCATCTATTCTGATTGGCCTGTTAGCAGTTAGGTTGAAGTTCTAAGTCCAGCCGGTGCACAGAGATATTTATTAAATGGTTTTCCACTCTCCTTTCACTCAAATTAGATTACATTTACTTTTAATTCTAGATTACGCATTTCTAAAACCTTATTGTGCGTAAGTGCGTAAACTATCATTACTGTAACTATATTTTTAATAATCTAAAATATCGGGTTAGGATTACACTGTTGATCACCAAAACTTGGCTACTTATTTTTAGACGCAATTCTTGATTTTACTATATTAACCATTGAGCCCAAACTGAAAAATTGTAAACTCTAGTATTAGTAAATTAATGTTTACTCTAATTTTTTATAAAAAGGTTACCAACCTTTATAAACTGATGAAATCTGAAATTAGTTAAAAATAATAATCATAAGCTGAGTCTTATATTGAAAATTTTGGTTTTATAATAGGAATAGAAGAGTTGTCTGGAAAGATTGATAATAAATTTCAATTTTATAATTTCTACTTTAGCAAGAAATCTTAGAATAGAAAATAAATATAAAATCTGCACTTAATAAATACAATAAAATTACAATATTATTTTAATTGTTTGGATAAAAATATCTTAAGTGGCACGCCATATTTTTTATAGGATGTGGTAGGCTATAAAATATTATCTTGTTTGGTTGATATGGTTTCGACTCTCGGTGGAAATTTGTGGGTAAGACATAATTATTGTTATTTATATGTAGAAAATTTAAAGTAGTTATTTAATTACGACATACTGCGAACGTAGAGGAGCTCATTATTGTGGCTCTTTACAGATCGTAAAATGAACCAGAACTGACGACGGTGGCAGAAATTTAGCATTTAAAAATAATCCAATAGTTTCACAGTAATAGCAGATAATATCCCAAATTTCAATCTTAGTGTTACAAAATGATAACATAAAATATTACAGCTAATACAACCCAATAATTTTAAAATGACGACTTAAAAAAACATTATTTTCTGATAATTTAAAAATGTCAACATCATATAGGCTACAAAAATAATCCGATAGTTTCAAAATGATTAAAAATAATATCACAATTTCTACCATTTGATAGGATTAATAACAAATACAATATTATGGTTTCAAATGAAAGACAATATATTCCATATTATAGTCCGATAGTTTCAAAATGGTAGAAGAATAGAATATCACTACACTTATAATAGACAGTCTTAACGTAATGACAGAACATATTATACATCTTTGGTAATTTGAAGTCTGACGCATTAGTTAATTTGCTATGGTGTCTTCTTACTCAATCAAGGGTCCAGGATTTGATTCTTGGAACGGCAAAACAATGTATTATTGGTGAATTGTAGGTTTTCCTTTCACAATGGTAAATTAATGGCCAGGGCTGAATTTAAGCTAGTTTATAAGTCATGTATTGATAGAATATGACGGTTGATAAAGTGCATGTTAAATACCTTAAATAATAATATAATTCCGTACTTTCAAAATGCCAGTAGAAAATTTAACAACTCAAATAGCCTATTATTTCAAAATTACAATGGAAAAAATCACAGATATAGAGTGATAGTATAAAATATACGATATAAAATATAACACCAAGTATAATTCAATAATTTCAAGATTACAACTTACACTATCACAACAAATATAATTTGATAATTTAAAAATGAAGAATGAATATACAACTCTCCTACAGTATCAAAATGATAATCGAAGATATCAAAACTCTTATGACAAAAATATTTGATGGCATTATGACAGAAAATATCACACGACTTTGACTTTCGGTAATTACAAAATCATAATAGAGAATATCACAACAAATATAATCCGAAAGTTTCAAAATTAACACATAAACTAAATAATAGTTTCAAAATGACGATATAAAATATGAAAATAATTACAATTTGCAAATCTCATTGTATGCTTATAGTTTCAAAATGATGATATAAAATTTTAACTAATAATAATCCAATTGTTTAAAATTAATGACAAAAGTTCTCTTAATTTGTATAGTTAAGATATTTAAAATTAACGATATCAATCCCAAGTTATATAATCTAAGGGTTTAAATTGGCTAAGAGACAACATTAATATGTATCTGAACCAATATTTTATAAGTGACAAAACAAACTATTACAATTTAAACAATACATCATCAATGATTTTAAAATAGGGACACAAAATTTCCCAATCTATTTTATTTTATTGTTTCAAAATTATGATTATATTACAACAGGTTAATATCAGAATTTATAGATATCAATATATTTTCAAAGTAATTTCAAAAACCCTCAATATCTAAATAATACAATAGTTTATTAAAGTTTGTATAACAATATAGTTTATAAAAGGACAAAAAAAAAATCACGCCGTAAATAAATAAATAGTTTTTAAATGATGACCGATAATATCTCATATTAAATATTTATATTGCTTCAAAGTTAGTAAAGAAATAAAATCACACTTCAGCTAATTAATAAGATAGTTTAAAATTAACGGGAAAAAGTATCGCTTATTTAAAAATGGAGACAGAAAAAAAAGCTTTGGAAAATAAAGTTTAATATTTTTAACATGGTGATATCAACAGTTGTTGAATATCTGTGAAGAGCTTAAGAGCATTAGATTACAAACTTTTTAAATGAAGAGAAAAATAAGTCAATAAATTCCAGGACACCATTGACAGACATTTAAGAATTCATTTTGAGTTCACCATGTGAGGAATATCAAATTTTAGGTTTCTACTGGAGAAATATTTGATTTCTGGTTACCTAAGACATGTTTTGATATTTAAAAAAATGTAAAAATACTGTTCTTAACTATTGGTCTCGACACGCTCACCTTAATCTTCTATTGAGCATGTACTTACATTAACTTTACATTCTTAATTTAATAAACTTGTAGTTTTGAAAAGAGTAAACATCGCTCCCTGTATATTTTTTAATTTCACTACAGTCTTAATATTTCTCTTTCACTTTCAAGTTGAAATATCTATATTAATAAAAGCCTAAAGTTACATGTATGTATATATTATATATAATGTCCATGGAGTCTTAGTACATTATACTCAAACTTAAAGTGTTAATAAAACCTATCTAAATATCATGTTTGTTCTTTTTTTACTATAGTATAGACATATCCTCTCTACTAGGTTATAGACTGTTGCTGACATGATTTGACAGGAATGAACAGGTCTGGTTGTCTGAACAGAGTTTTAAAATTTATTTTCAAAAGTTACAAGGGTTATGGTTATACAACAAGAAAGATTAATGATTGTGCTGAAAAGTTCAATTGAGTTTGCATTGGTAGTGACCATTGAAGGTTTGAAAGTTATATTTTTATCCAAATAATTACTTAGCGTAGATTCAAGACGCGGTTTTCTTTTAGACCTAGGTGTGTCGGCTTCAATCAGTAGAAATGTGTGTGTTATAGCGACTTTGGATTATAGGCCTATGTGTACCGTTCGCCATTATTAAACCTTCTATCCTCTACTAGCAGTAGTTAAAAATTTAATTCATTAGTATGCACACTTGAAAGCTTAAACCATGTTAAGTTAATAAAATATCATTATATAGGCCTATCAACTATAATGTCCTATTATTTCCATGACATCATCAATAGGAAAAACTAACTTACTAACAGCACAACAAAATGGACCCTAGCTTTTTTTTAGCATACTATAAATTTGTACATAGACCTAAGTTAACTACCATTATTGTTTTTTAACTCTTAAATTTTATGTTTTGGTTATATCCATAATCGTGCGAACCAATTAGATAGTCAAAATACTTGGTCCAAGTTACGTGCACCAAGCAGTCGGCCGATAAATACAATATACTTACTTACTCGGGAACTCTATAAAGTTTATTGCCAAGACCGACACCTATCCCTATCCTAAGCTAGTTCTATCCAGTTCACCTCACTACACCCTATTTATTTCAGGTCCACCCTCCCATCTTTGTATTGTATAAATATATTTTGGGTAGAGAAAGCCTACACAGTATTTTGAGATAATAAAAAACACATCACCGAGCGGCGTCATAAATTAGATCTATATCTATCATAAAAAGGATGTCAGCCATTAGAATATTATAATTGTGAGATAAAATAATTATTTCCGAAGATGATTAAAACTCCTCTTTAACATATCCATGGCTTCTTGATTAGGTACTACTGCTTGACACTTAGATTGTGTTTTATTTCCAAGACATTTGTTTAATATGGTATGTTAGATTTCAACTATATAAACCAGACTTTGTTTGATAAGTTAGGTTTGATTTGTTTATGTTTAATCATGTATTCGAGATATTTGTTTAATATACCAAGTTAAATTTGTTTGTGTATTTAATCATGAGTTTATGTTAAAAAGCAATAATTTTATACTCAAACTTAAAGCATTATTACCAGGGTCTAACTAGACTATACTCTGTGGATAATACACCATTCCAACATCAGATGAGCTTTCTCTCTCTCAAGATCAAATTTGTTTTTTTGTTTAAGTTTTTACAAATCTATCACACACAATTAAAAATATATTTATTTACACAAATCAAAGTTTTTTTTTACCAATACTTTAAATATTTATTTATTGGAAATTTTTTTACAAATACTTTAAATATTTATTTATACAAACATAGCTCACAACCATGAAAAGTATACTTGGATATTTATTTACACAAATCAAAGTGGTTTTTTTACAAGTATATCTCATACTATGAAAAGTATACTTGGAATATTTATTTACAAAAAAAATTATAATTATAGTATATATATATATATATATATATATATAATGGAAACACTAATCAATTTCTTGAGTTCGTAATGGGAATAGTGTCCTCGGTACTAATTTATAAAGTCCAGTTTAAAAAATTATTTTAACATAGATGTACAGATCGTTTCAAATTTGCCTAGAATAAAAATATATACAAACAACTAATTCTATTTTATTAGAAATAACCATGTAGGTGGAGATTTAAAAATATCCCGGATGCATGAAATATGCTTGTTTTCATGCAGAAAAAATCTCAAATCTTTGAAAAATGGTATGTCGGTGGAACTGTCTAGAGTGAAAGATGATTATTCAGCCCGTCTAAATGATCACCTTTCTAGTCATGGCGAGAGCGTTTACAAGGACTCTGATACCCAAACGGTAACGTATTATAATCATCGGTTATCCGCCGTTTGGTGTACACCGGCCGGTAGATTTTATTCTGCGAAACGGTACATACAGTCGCAAGACCTTTTCCTACAATTTTGTGCGGTATCTGTATGTATCCTTCCGCGGCCTGTTCGGTGACCATCGCTTTCAAAACGTCAAGATTAACGTCGTTCCGGTTGCCGTAGTTTATGATCGGTGGCAATCCTGCCAAAACAAAAAACGGTGTGCAAGGTTCGTGGGATCACCATAAACTACGGCAACCGGAACGACGTTAATCTTGACGTTTTGAAAGCGATGGTCACTGAACAGGCCGCGGAAGGATACATACAGATACCGCACAAAATTGTAGGAAAAGGTCTTGCGACTGTATGTACCGTTTCGCAGAATAAAATCTACCGGCCGGTGTACACCAAACGGCGGATAACCGATGATTATAATACGTTACCGTTTGGGTATCAGAGTCCTTGTAAACGCTCTCGCCATGACTAGAAAGGTGATCATTTAGACGGGCTGAATAATCATCTTTCACTCTAGACAGTTCCACCGACATACCATTTTTCAAAGATTTGAGATTTTTTCTGCATGAAAACAAGCATATTTCATGCATCCGGGATATTTTTAAATCTCCACCTACATGGTTATTTCTAATAAAATAGAATTAGTTGTTTGTATATATTTTTATTCTAGGCAAATTTGAAACGATCTGTACATCTATGTTAAAATAATTTTTTAAACTGGACTTTATAAATTAGTACCGAGGACACTATTCCCATTACGAACTCAAGAAATTGATTAGTGTTTCCATTATATATATATATATATTATACTATAATTATAATTTTTTTTGTAAATAAATATTCCAAGTATACTTTTCATAGTATGAGATATACTTGTAAAAAAACCACTTTGATTTGTGTAAATAAATATCCAAGTATACTTTTCATGGTGTGAGCTATGTTTGTATAAATAAATATTTAAAGTATTTGTAAAAAAAAATTCCAATAAATAAATATTTAAAGTATTGGTAAAAAAAAACTTTGATTTGTGTAAATAAATATATTTTTAATTGTGTGTGATAGATTTGTAAAAACTTAAACAAAAAAACAAATTTGATCTTGAGAGAGAGAAAGCTCATCTGATGTTGGAATGGTGTATTATCCACAGAGTATAGTCTAGTTAGACCCTGGTAATAATGCTTTAAGTTTGAGTATAAAATTATTGCTTTTTAACATAAACTCATGATTAAATACACAAACAAATTAAACTTGGTATATTAAACAAATATCTCGAATACATGATTAAACATAAACAAATCAAACCTAACTTATCAAACAAAGTCTGGTTTATATAGTTGAAATCTAACATACCATATTAAACAAATGTCTTGGAAATAAAACACAATCTAAGTGTCAAGCAGTAGTACCTAATCAAGAAGCCATGGATATGTTAAAGAGGAGTTTTAATCATCTTCGGAAATAATTATTTTATCTCACAATTATAATATTCTAATGGCTGACATCCTTTTTATGATAGATATAGATCTAATTTATGACGCCGCTCGGTGATGTGTTTTTTATTATCTCAAAATACTGTGTAGGCTTTCTCTACCCAAAATATATTTATACAATACAAAGATGGGAGGGTGGACCTGAAATAAATAGGGTGTAGTGAGGTGAACTGGATAGAACTAGCTTAGGATAGGGATAGGTGTCGGTCTTGGCAATAAACTTTATAGAGTTCCCGAGTAAGTAAGTATATTGTATTTATCGGCCGACTGCTTGGTGCACGTAACTTGGACCAAGTATTTTGACTATCTAATTGGTTCGCACGATTATGGATATAACCAAAACATAAAATTTAAGAGTTAAAAAACAATAATGGTAGTTAACTTAGGTCTATGTACAAATTTATAGTATGCTAAAAAAAAGCTAGGGTCCATTTTGTTGTGCTGTTAGTAAGTTAGTTTTTCCTATTGATGATGTCATGGAAATAATAGGACATTATAGTTGATAGGCCTATATAATGATATTTTATTAACTTAACATGGTTTAAGCTTTCAAGTGTGCATACTAATGAATTAAATTTTTAACTACTGCTAGTAGAGGATAGAAGGTTTAATAATGGCGAACGGTACACATAGGCCTATAATCCAAAGTCGCTATAACACACACATTTCTACTGATTGAAGCCGACACACCTAGGTCTAAAAGAAAACCGCGTCTTGAATCTACGCTAAGTAATTATTTGGATAAAAATATAACTTTCAAACCTTCAATGGTCACTACCAATGCAAACTCAATTGAACTTTTCAGCACAATCATTAATCTTTCTTGTTGTATAACCATAACCCTTGTAACTTTTGAAAATAAATTTTAAAACTCTGTTCAGACAACCAGACCTGTTCATTCCTGTCAAATCATGTCAGCAACAGTCTATAACCTAGTAGAGAGGATATGTCTATACTATAGTAAAAAAAGAACAAACATGATATTTAGATAGGTTTTATTAACACTTTAAGTTTGAGTATAATGTACTAAGACTCCATGGACATTATATATAATATATACACACATGTAACTTTAGGCTTTTATTAATATAGATATTTCAACTTGAAAGTGAAAGAGAAATATTAAGACTGTAGTGAAATTAAAAAATATACAGGGAGCGATGTTTACTCTTTTCAAAACTACAAGTTTATTAAATTAAGAATGTAAAGTTAATGTAAGTACATGCTCAATAGAAGATTAAGGTGAGCGTGTCGAGACCAATAGTTAAGAACAGTATTTTTACATTTTTTTAAATATCAAAACATGTCTTAGGTAACCAGAAATCAAATATTTATCCAGTAGAAACCTAAAATTTGATATTCCTCACATGGTGAACTCAAAATGAATTCTTAAATGTCTGTCAATGGTGTCCTGGAATTTATTGACTTATTTTTCTCTTCATTTAAAAAGTTTGTAATCTAATGCTCTTAAGCTCTTCACAGATATTCAACAACTGTTGATATCACCATGTTAAAAATATTAAACTTTATTTTCCAAAGCTTTTTTTTCTGTCTCCATTTTTAAATAAGCGATACTTTTTCCCGTTAATTTTAAACTATCTTATTAATTAGCTGAAGTGTGATTTTATTTCTTTACTAACTTTGAAGCAATATAAATATTTAATATGAGATATTATCGGTCATCATTTAAAAACTATTTATTTATTTACGGCGTGATTTTTTTTTTGTCCTTTTATAAACTATATTGTTATACAAACTTTAATAAACTATTGTATTATTTAGATATTGAGGGTTTTTGAAATTACTTTGAAAATATATTGATATCTATAAATTCTGATATTAACCTGTTGTAATATAATCATAATTTTGAAACAATAAAATAAAATAGATTGGGAAATTTTGTGTCCCTATTTTAAAATCATTGATGATGTATTGTTTAAATTGTAATAGTTTGTTTTGTCACTTATAAAATATTGGTTCAGATACATATTAATGTTGTCTCTTAGCCAATTTAAACCCTTAGATTATATAACTTGGGATTGATATCGTTAATTTTAAATATCTTAACTATACAAATTAAGAGAACTTTTGTCATTAATTTTAAACAATTGGATTATTATTAGTTAAAATTTTATATCATCATTTTGAAACTATAAGCATACAATGAGATTTGCAAATTGTAATTATTTTCATATTTTATATCGTCATTTTGAAACTATTATTTAGTTTATGTGTTAATTTTGAAACTTTCGGATTATATTTGTTGTGATATTCTCTATTATGATTTTGTAATTACCGAAAGTCAAAGTCGTGTGATATTTTCTGTCATAATGCCATCAAATATTTTTGTCATAAGAGTTTTGATATCTTCGATTATCATTTTGATACTGTAGGAGAGTTGTATATTCATTCTTCATTTTTAAATTATCAAATTATATTTGTTGTGATAGTGTAAGTTGTAATCTTGAAATTATTGAATTATACTTGGTGTTATATTTTATATCGTATATTTTATACTATCACTCTATATCTGTGATTTTTTCCATTGTAATTTTGAAATAATAGGCTATTTGAGTTGTTAAATTTTCTACTGGCATTTTGAAAGTACGGAATTATATTATTATTTAAGGTATTTAACATGCACTTTATCAACCGTCATATTCTATCAATACATGACTTATAAACTAGCTTAAATTCAGCCCCTGGCCATTAATTTACCATTGTGAAAGGAAAACCTACAATTCACCAATAATACATTGTTTTGCCGTTCCAAGAATCAAATCCTGGACCCTTGATTGAGTAAGAAGACACCATAGCAAATTAACTAATGCGTCAGACTTCAAATTACCAAAGATGTATAATATGTTCTGTCATTACGTTAAGACTGTCTATTATAAGTGTAGTGATATTCTATTCTTCTACCATTTTGAAACTATCGGACTATAATATGGAATATATTGTCTTTCATTTGAAACCATAATATTGTATTTGTTATTAATCCTATCAAATGGTAGAAATTGTGATATTATTTTTAATCATTTTGAAACTATCGGATTATTTTTGTAGCCTATATGATGTTGACATTTTTAAATTATCAGAAAATAATGTTTTTTTAAGTCGTCATTTTAAAATTATTGGGTTGTATTAGCTGTAATATTTTATGTTATCATTTTGTAACACTAAGATTGAAATTTGGGATATTATCTGCTATTACTGTGAAACTATTGGATTATTTTTAAATGCTAAATTTCTGCCACCGTCGTCAGTTCTGGTTCATTTTACGATCTGTAAAGAGCCACAATAATGAGCTCCTCTACGTTCGCAGTATGTCGTAATTAAATAACTACTTTAAATTTTCTACATATAAATAACAATAATTATGTCTTACCCACAAATTTCCACCGAGAGTCGAAACCATATCAACCAAACAAGATAATATTTTATAGCCTACCACATCCTATAAAAAATATGGCGTGCCACTTAAGATATTTTTATCCAAACAATTAAAATAATATTGTAATTTTATTGTATTTATTAAGTGCAGATTTTATATTTATTTTCTATTCTAAGATTTCTTGCTAAAGTAGAAATTATAAAATTGAAATTTATTATCAATCTTTCCAGACAACTCTTCTATTCCTATTATAAAACCAAAATTTTCAATATAAGACTCAGCTTATGATTATTATTTTTAACTAATTTCAGATTTCATCAGTTTATAAAGGTTGGTAACCTTTTTATAAAAAATTAGAGTAAACATTAATTTACTAATACTAGAGTTTACAATTTTTCAGTTTGGGCTCAATGGTTAATATAGTAAAATCAAGAATTGCGTCTAAAAATAAGTAGCCAAGTTTTGGTGATCAACAGTGTAATCCTAACCCGATATTTTAGATTATTAAAAATATAGTTACAGTAATGATAGTTTACGCACTTACGCACAATAAGGTTTTAGAAATGCGTAATCTAGAATTAAAAGTAAATGTAATCTAATTTGAGTGAAAGGAGAGTGGAAAACCATTTAATAAATATCTCTGTGCACCGGCTGGACTTAGAACTTCAACCTAACTGCTAACAGGCCAATCAGAATAGATGAGCCTGACATTAAATCCAAATGCCATTTGGTAAGTGGTATTTTGCGCTTACACCCAAGAGCTGTGTCTTTGCTCCCCGTGTTTTGACCCAATGGGGTTCCCTGAGAAGTTTAGTTCTCCGAAAACGATGTATATAGTTTCACAGTCTCCCTTCTTATCGAAAACAACGTATGGTTGGTTCTTCATAGCCTAAGCTTAATGGGCTGCCTGAGGCAATATCTGTTTGCGATAATTGAGACCGTTCTTGGTATGAAGGAACTTATAGCTATTTGGCGGGGTAGCAATATAACGTCACAGAAATTATAATTTATAAATTAATATGTGTGTGTGTTTGTGCGTGCGCGCATGCGCGACACCTTACATTAGTTAAAATTATAAACTACTCACATTTACCATTCTGGCATTGTTGACACGTGTATATTGTCACAACATATTTTAGGGATTTAAAAAATAATAACATTTTATTGCTAGTTTTTTTATTGACAAGCAACAATTAATTAATTTAAAACATTCATAACTCGCAGCCACAACAACATAGAGTGATTTTTTAGGTCTTGTGGCCAATTAAGATTAGAGTGCAACATGAATTATAAAAAAAAACATATAATCACTCTTTTACCTAATAAAAAACATCAGGAGATAATAACATTTTTTACCATCTAGGTATTTTTTACATTGACAATTTGGACATTCGGACTATGCCTCACAGTTTCTCCCTTCTTAGCATAAACGGTGTATAAACTACCAAGTGACGAGACGTGTTTACACTCTAATTCAAGGTTAAAAGTGTCCTGAGAAGCCCCACTAGAGTAGTGATAATATAGTTTATTTGTTGTTTGAAATCAATTCCATGAGCAAAGCTGTACCTATGAATGTATATTTTTGGGGTAATTGGGTAGGGGTTACTTGCACTGGGTTGTAGTGAATTCCACAAAAGGAGATGACGAGGACTTTTCTAAACATAGAATCCAACTTGGAGTAATTTAAAGTGTTTTAAAACATAGCTGGTATTCTATATTCTATTAATTTTATGAGACTCAAAAATGTTACTAGCCTCTTCTTATATTAATAAAACTAAGAATTGGTCTGACCGTCAGAAGTATTGCTCAATATCAACCACACGCAGAGGTCTGACATTTTATAATAAGTAGACCTTGTGCTCAAATATGTACACTTCAATGCTGAAATTTTATAATTTGGATGTTTTTTAAATTAATTTAAAACTTGGTCGGAAGAAATGAATGAATATTTTTTCTGTCTGTCTGAAGTAAAGAAAACAACGTAATTCATCACGTGGCTACCACGGGCAGGGCCAGTTATTTCTGCTAGTTAAATAATATATTTATTGTAACTAAATACATTTGAAAGGTGGTTCTAAATACATCCTTCACCCTCCCCAAAATTGGTATGGCCCGGTCCTTACAATCGAAAATAAATTTGAATATTAAAATTGGTTGCTCACCAAAAACATTTGTGTAACATCAAGCAGTTTATGCACAATACAAGTTTACATTTTAAAGTAAGATTAGTTTAATACAAATAATAGTGATAACGTGTTTATAAATCTAAGTTGGCCTATAGTTAGAGGTCTTTGTTGATAACTTTATCCTATTTTACACACTAGTAAAATAGTTGTTGATGATCGGCTCTACCTCCTTTACACACTGCAGCTTAGTATACTAATGTAGTTGTAGATGGTGGGCTCTACTTTCATCACACACTGCTACACAGTATAATGCTGATGTTTTAAATTGTCATACATATAAATAGTTGTAAAGGTAAACCACATCCGTATATCTCACGCATGTGAGTGCGTGTGAAAGGGACCGACTGATAGAGAGAGACACGAAGATACGAGTATATTGAAGCCGTCCCACAGTCTAATGAGACATGGCTGCAAGCTCTACGTAACTCATAATACCACCCAAAAAAAAGCCGTATAATAGGGTCGCTCGAGTGGGCTGCAGAACGTCAGTATAATATTACTCCGCTGTAAAGGTTTAAAGAAGATAGGTACAGACAAAACATACGCATTACGTTATTGTTACTTGAAATATATTGTCAATCCAGTATGGAGTTTTTTTTACATCGGTATGATGTTCACCATTGAGACCAAATTTTAAATAAAATATGGTTAAGAAGTTAATAGAAAATTAGTTAAAAAATTAGCTCTCCAGAAACATATTTTATTTTTCCAAATATTTTCTTTAAAAAAAATGCAACTCATCAAACACTTAATTTTCTTTATTGATCTCAATCAATCATAATTTGACGCTACCCAAATATTTGAAACAAACAATTACTTATTTATCATCACAAACATCAAAAAGTGCATTTTATATAATGACACCCGCTTCTGTGGCTGCATGGTCTAACGCGCTACTCTCGAAGTAGACTAGACTACCGATGACGGGGAGATCGAGTTTCGAATCCCGGTCTGGTGGATTGAGGTCTGTTTTTCCAAAATGGTTTTCCACTCCCCCTCCACCCACATTCGGGTAAACTTCCTATAAATACAACCTTCCTAATCCCTAAAATAATTAACGTAATTTATATATAGGCGTACAACCCTAACGGTTTGTAAGACACTGTGCTAAAAAGAATGACAAATGTGTTTTATATATATTTTTAGAACGCATTCCAAAACTCACCAATCTTCCAGATTATACGCCTTTAACTAATCTAATTAAATACGACTGAGTAAGGTAAAGTCAGAAGTAAATATACTCGTATTTGGGTGGAAGGAGAGTGGAAAACCTTTCATGCAATAGTACCAACAGTAGACTCGATCGGGGCTTGAGATCTGACCTGAAAGTCACATTATAATATTTAAGTGATATTTAGTCCGCTTGTCTAACAATGGTGGTATTTTAATACTCATGTTTTAAAACCCGCATCAGTGGCCAAGACACGCTTTAAATGTAAAGCTCATTTATTCTGGTTTGCAATTAACGGGGAGGTCGATGTTAGCATCTTAACCGGATGTACCGAGTGCTTTTCCTTAAATTGTTTCCCACTCCCTGCCAATAAAAGAGGGTATATTTATTTTAAATATCTCCTTCCTCATCCGGATAATAATATTATGAGGCAAACCATTTATTACAAATAACGATTTGACTGATTTTTGAAGAATAACAGAAGCCTTAACATAATTAATATATATATGACTATCCATCCAAATTATATGCATATAAACTCAACTAAGCTAATGTGGTTTGATAAATATTTAATCTAAAGGAAATGTGCAAACATTTTCTTTGAGGGAGAGTGGGAAACCCTTTAGGAATAATTATCCTCAAAACACCCGGGTGGTAGCAGTGACCCAACCTCTCCGTCACCGTTAATAAAGACTAGATGAGACTGGCATTTGTTCCACGTGACCACCAACACTAAGTATTACAGAAGGGGGTTTTCGATGGCATCTATTTTTCTCCTGTCACATAACAAAAGAGTGTAAAAGATTAGATTAGGTTTGATTCATTCATCATACCGATAATACATTCGATCACATTTCATAGATCATAGATAGATCATACTGAATTAGAGAAACATCGTACCAATAGCACATTTGATTAATACTGAATTAGAGAAACTGAATACTGAATTAGAGAAACATCGTACCAATAGCACATTAATCAATACTTACTAGACATTTGACCATCCATCATTTATCAAAGACATATTTCATACTGATAGTTTCATGAATCCGAAAACCTTCTGATATGGACATATAAGCTCGAACGGTGAAGGATCGATAGTTTTGTAATGGAGCTAAACAGTATGTTGACGACATCATTAACATTGGCAGTTCTTATCTTACTGGTTCAAGGTGCTGTACAATTATACCCCTCAAGTTAAGAGCCTATTATACCGACCTTGTCATGTTGAATCCATTCCTCTCATGATGATGCGACATCTCTTCTCACCAAATCTCAAACAACCTCCCAAAATCTCGAAATATTTCAGCAAACTTCACCAAACTTCACAAGATTTTACAAAAATGCACAAGATTTCAATAAACTTGATAAGATTTAACAAGATTTTAACAAACTTCACCAAACCTGTTGGATAGATGGATCATGAACAAGTGCAATGTTACGTTATTTATGACTCTGATCAATGAATGGTGACATAATGCTTTATTCTTATAAAATACACAAATCCTATAGATATCAAGCATTAACAATGCGTATTTACTATCAATAAGCGATTATCATGTAAAAATATCAGATGAATTATATCAAGCACCAATTGTGCACCTTTTAAGGTAACAAGCGTGCCTTGCACAGTTCCGTATTCACTACACTTCACAAACATTCGCAAGATTCACAAACCTCACAAGATCTCAATATGTTCCACAAAGCTTTGTAAAATTTCAACAAAATTCACCAAACTCAACAATATTTATAAGACCTTACCATACGTGATAAAACCTCACCAAACCTCATCTGTGACATTGCCAAGAGGGCAGCGTGAAACAATATGAGATCGTAAATTTCTTCTCTCCTTCACATCCTGAATATGAAACTATATTGATTTCGACCAGCTGTCAGGTTTATGCAATGGTCAAGATGATGCGGATGTTGGAACCAGTTCTTCGCCTACAGAAACAGCTGGATCTGAATCTAAACAAGTAGAAAGAAAAGAGAGAGTACCACGAGGAGCGTCTTTCTAATCCATAATGATATTGTCGGCATAAAGTTCAAAATGTTTTGTTTTTTTTGCCTAACTTAGGAAAAATATATTTTAAGCGTAAGATACCTTATTTTATGACATGAAAATTTATTGTATTATACCTTGGAACACTAAAACCCCCTCATATTATCAGCCATCCATCTTGTCAGTATTGTTCCCCTACCCGTATTCAGAAACTACATCAAACACTTTTCTGTCACGCCAACCTTCTATTCTTTAAAGTGCTGACCATTCCAACGATACTAGACGTAACTGCTTGGGAACTAGACTAAAAACATTCCCTTGCTCTTCAAACGATGCGCAACGGATACTTCTCAAATTGCGCACCAAAACTTATATTTGATTGGCCAGTACTGATGAGTACAACTGTGAATTTAAGGTATTACTTGTCTAAACCCCTCCTCCTATCTTTCTATGAGTTAAACTAGAATAAATGTGCATATATAATTATCCTAATCGATATGTTATATTTCTTTGATTTTAATCATGAAGTTTAGTGGGCACATGGCATCGCTTCTCAACATTGTGGACACTAAATAATTAATACGAAATAAATTAACAGAGATGTTTGTGGGGTGAGGTTATAGAGTTACAAGTTTGAAGGAAATAAATACAAAATTTGGTCAACTCCACACATCATTGGAACGAAGTTTGAAAGTGTATAGCCCTACGGGATTCACACAGCTAACAGACGAACAACTATACAACAAATCCTACGTCAAGGTCATTCTAGTGTACAAATACATCTCATTAGAGACGAAGATGGCAATCATGTTATTTGAGGGTTTGTCAATATTCATTTATGTGTGTGTTAAAATAATTTTAATACTGTCATATTGTATTTTAATCATATTTATTTTTCATTTTATAGCTATTGAAACAGATTAGAAAGCGGAGGAAGAGGATTTGTTCGATAGTTCGAATGATAAGCTGAATTGAACAGACATAGTTTGTAGCCTCTAGTTCATCTAGCCTCAGAACAGAGAAGATTTGTTTGAAACTTGCAACACCCAGACTACGTGCAGACGGTATATTTTTTAAACTGTCAAGTATCAATGAGCAGAGATAATATTTAACATTAATTCATCCAGACTCAGTGCAAACGAGATTCGTTTTAAATGAGCAGACCTAGTGTGAGGTATCATTTCATCCAAATTCAGTACAGATTAGAGTTGATTTAAATTTAGAGGTATAACCTAGTGTATAATTGCATTAAGCTTGTAATATCTAAAGTGTGACATTCATTATTTTAAACTAGCATGCATAGTTGAACAGATATAGTGCTTAGAGTGTATATAACTGAATTTAACTTGTACAATCTAAATTGTGACATTTATTATTTTTAACTAATACGCTTAGATAAACAGATATGGTGCTTAGATTTATTGTAACATTTAAGAGAGCTAGCCTGATATATTAATGTTTATTTGCCACCATTAGTGTAATATTTGATATAATGATTGAATTAGGTCCAAGTTTGTTATTCTGTATTATAATAATTAAAAAGGGATAATGTCTTATTTTAGAAAACAAATGTTCTGGTGTTTTATAGTTTTTATTTTAAGTATATAAACAGTTTTTTTGCTAGATATTTCACATGTAGATTTTTATAAAAGCCCGATTATTGCGTTATATGCATGATAATTCCCGACACGTGAGATTCATAGAATCAACCTACACGGCTCCTCGTCAGGAAGGCAAGTGAAGAGATGCGTACCTTGAAGTAGGTATATCTAGCGACATCTCCTTCTCGGAACCTCCCAAAAGAAGAAAGGTGTGGTCATCCAGGTGCGTTTCTGTTCACAAAACTGAGTTGGCTTTTTAAACAGAGACGTAGAAAGATGTCGCCATACCTTGCAACTTAAAAACTTAACACAAATAAATCTTACTACCCGCTCGCATTTATAATATCGTAATTTTGAATATAGATATGAATAATAAATTATTGAGATATATAATTCCATATCATTACAATTGTATATAAATTAATTTAACTTGTACATTCTAAAGTGTGGCATTTACTATTTTAAACTATCAAGTATAATTAAATGAACTGCTATAGTGTTTAGAGCGTGTAGCCTGTCTGTAAATCTTATTCAAATCTGCGTCAGACTAGGGTCAAGCTCGCCAACCTTAGTTATACTAACCTGTTCTGTACTGCAGTTTTAGTTTTAACCTTACCTACATCATAATTATAAACATTGTCCACGGCAGGAAGGAACTCCTTAAAGATATTTTTTCCTCCAAAAATCCTACCATATCATAGAGTTATGACATTTAAAAAGGCCTTTCAGACCATCCTTCCTACCATGAATCCAGGTTTTTTAATATATTAGTGGAAGATTGTCCTTACAATGCCTGCTTTGAAAACATTCGTTTTGATTCTCTTAGGGTATCGATCGTTAACATGGATAGCCACATATCAATTAGAGAACATACTGTAGTTCAGTACATTATGTATCATGGTGATGTATTAAATTCCTCAAAATTAGGTTACATTTCCTTTAATTTCTACCTTCACCATTCTTTCCACGTGATCATAATTAATATATGCCTATAACACAAACGATTAGTAAGAGGAGGTGGGATTTTTTTCTACATGTTAAATGGTCTTAAGTTTAACGTAGTTTATTTTTTTAATTATTACAAATAAGTTCAAGCAATTTAGGTAGGACATACACATAAATAATTCTTAAAAATGTCAGTGTCATAAATGCATTTTAATCAATGCTACACGGCTTACCCTCGGTCTTAAATATACACTGCGTTCATACTAATGATATATATGTGTGTGTGTGTGTGTGTCCTAACAAGGTTTATTGACCTTAATGGTACTCTAAATTATAGCTACCCTGACACCTAAGACTTCATGACCATCATTTAGAAATTCAACTTAAACCCATATACAATATTATGATGGAACCTCAAAGTATAATGTCTCAGGATATTCTGAGTCTATACTACTGGTGACGGGAGAATCAAGGTTGCATTTTCTGCTGGAAGCACTAGATGGTGGTTTCTACATGTGGTTTATCATTGAGTGTTTTTCCATTCTCTCTTCATGCAAATGGGAGTCCTCTGAACAATCCTATTCATTCCTCCCTCTTAGTTGAAGCAGTAAATGACCATGTTGTTGAACGTGAAAGCTACAAAATTAAAAGGTGTGATCCCCTCCACCATCTAAAAAACAATATCCTGACGAAAGAGTTCTAGTCTCGGTATTAAATTATTATTATTATTATTAGCACCGCGTCTTACTACCCGTTCGGGTTACACGCACTTACGCTAATGTGTAATGGTAGGGTGATTGTGAGATGAAATGGAGGACCTACAGTTTAACGTGGAATCCGAACCACGGTGGAGGCCTGGCATTCCTCACATTCACAAGCTGTGGTTAATACACACCTTGTCAGAGGTGAAGGAAGGGATTGGAAATCAGATAAATCTGTGCCGGTACCGAGGATTGAACCCCGGACCCTCAGCACAGAGGTCTGACACCTTACCCTAGACCACCAGGTCACCCTCGGTATTAAAGTTTACTTTCCGTGTCAAATGTGAATTAACGCCATTGTTATTTAGCGAAAGTTTCCTTTGTACATTTTTAAAAACAAAATAATAAAATAAAATAAAACCAGCGTCGAAACTCGCGATAACAGCAAAATCTCCATTAAATCCAGGTAAAAACACCATCAACAGAGCAGAAGGTATCATCTGTTAGATACATCCTAGAGTTGGTCCGCTTTAACGAACACTTTAATCAGATAATCTGGTTTGCGGTGTGAGCTGATACAAATAAAGAAGCAACATTTTTTTTTTAGTTGTATACATTCATCAGATCCCCACATAATCATAAAATCAATATCATTTCCCACCCCAAACACCTGTCATACAATGGGTTATATATAACAAGCAAAATTAAATAAAAGCGTTAATTATTCACAAGGTAAAATATAAATACAATTCAGAAATATATAAAATCAATATATTTGCAAATCCTTCCTCCAGAAATGTTGTTGTTTGTAACAGATACCTGTAGATAGGCCTATATTAAGTTAATAAAAAATAAAGAGTATTAATGTTTAGAAAACACACACACACCTATCGCCTACAAGATTGGCCACGTGTTCTAAGGTGCAATGCTCATTCCCACCATGACGAATAGGTTTGAGTTCAAATTGGTGGAATGGGGTGGTTTTGCACATTTGATCTTTTATTGTAGTTTTTTCATCCACTATCCAAGAAATACAAATACAGGATTGAGTCAGTAATTAAATCAAGGTATCGTAGATTTGGTTTTGGTTGACCACTCTATGCACTCAACCAAGGGGAAACCATGGATTCACTTAAATGATTTTTTATAATGATTGCATAGGGAACTACAGTATAATTCCCATAGGAAAAGATTATCTGACAGAAAAATTACTAGCTCTACTTCTACATAACGTACAACCCGAACGGGTAGTAAGATGCGGTGCTAAATAATAAAAAATAAAGAAAATACTTCTACGTACTCATACGTCAATTTATGTGATCTTCAGCTGTCACTTTTCATAGATATTATCAATACATATAAAATAACACTAATAATATAATAGGGTGTTTCAAGAACTAATAGAGCAATTATTCAAAATGTACTAGTATGAGAGGTCTTGCTAAATCATTTAATGAAACATCCCCTTTAAAATGTTTTCAATGTTTACCACAAAAAAAAACTTTGTATTTTATATATGGTCTTTTCTAAACTCTGATTTTTATAGGAATCCCAATCTATGCCAACAATAATGATTGAACGTCATAAAAATTTGGAATTTTACAAATATGTATTATTTGATTTATTAATAATAGAGTTAATCTCACAAATTATTCAAAGTTTCCAAAAATACTCCCTTACAGATTGCTGTACAATGTATATTTACATTACTATCTTAGAAGGCTAAGAATGTAAATGTATTAATTTTTTTCCGTTAATATAGCTACTTGAGTTTCCATTTTTTAAATAAAGGACTTCCATTGAAAATGAGACTGTTGTAGCAGTATTATAACATAAAAAAAACTGTTTTTGGCCTTAGCTCAGTCGGAAGCGTATTTTATTGTAGTGAAGAGTTCCTTGGATCTTTTCTCGTAATAAACAAATAATATATTATTTGTAGAATTGGGACTTAGGCCTACATTTTACAAATGATGAATTGACGACCGGTAGACAGTATGTTGCCTTTGATTTAGAATAAAGTTAGTTTATAAGTCATGTGCTGATATAAGCAATTGGTGCAGGTCCGATACTTTATATCAGTCGGTAGTACATCTACTAAACAAAAGTATCGGGTTCTATTCAAGGCATGACCAACACATGTATTATTGTTGACATTGAAGCTTCCCCTTTCACAGTGACGAATTAACGACCTGGGAACGGATTGTTTAATTATTTAATAAGGAATTAAGATGTTTTGTAAGTCATGTGCCGATATAATCTGTCGATTCAGAAAGTGCCCGTTTAGTACACCATGTAAACGAATAGGTTTAGAAATATCATGTCAAATACTCCTTAATATTTTATATTTTTGAAAAAAAGCAATACCTTAATAATTGAGAGCCAAAAAGTAACCCTTCGTCCCTTATTCTCATAATAATCTCAACTCTATGAGACGTTCAGCAAGATAGAATAATTTTTATATTTAATGTTATTAACAAATGCCTTGCGGGCTTTTTAACTGGCAACGCACATTTTTTAAATATATAATACGGTTTGATGATGTTGGAATATATCGTCCTGGTCTTCTGATATGATAAGATATTAGAGAGGTGACACCAACATCGGTGGATACGTGGACTAAGGCATCAAGTTTGTCTTCTTTTTCCGTTACGGGGATTTTGGAATATGTAATACCAGCTAGGTATATCGAGGGTGTATTTTTACTAGATGTACCCCACCCTCCCTTCATGGAAATGCAGGTATAATATTTCTTCTAAAATTAAGCATTTCTCTTTATTCCCCTACGGGTGCAAATTAAATGTGCATAACCCGGGTAGTTAGTAAGAAATGTTGTAAAATACGGTAAAAAATGATATAAGATAATTGGTATTATCATCAAATGAAATCTTTTGTTTGCATTTTATGAGGTTTTATTTACTTTAAACAATTCTATGTTTTCCATTTTTATAATTTGTTATCTATTTTATTTTAAAACAACCTTTTTTCAAGATATATTGGGGATGGTCACTGAAGATAAAACGGCCTCATGACCGGTTAACTGGGATATTAGATACAAGGTTATGCTCGAACCATAAATCCCATCGAGATGACGTACTCTGCATTCTTCACTTGACAACAGCGAAATTCAAATCATTGAAATTGGTTGTTTTTAAATTTTAAATAATTATTTTCCCCATTTCATAGGCTTTTTGAAATGGGTTCACTATATTGTTTTCTAACGAATATATCTAATACAGAGAACCTAAGTACAACGTGGTGCCTGGTTCGAGCTAAATTGCCGACTTGTCCAATCTGTGTACAAGAATGGACTCATACAGAGATAATTAACACATTACTTGTTCGCATGATTTGCGGATCAGAATTATCTATGCCTATTCTATGTATGAGAGTCTCACTAAGACTTAAATTATTGAGATTTTTTTTAAGGAGAATGCATTAATTTAAGTATAACTAAGGTTCATTAATACATCTTTTTTTAGAGGTTTAACAAGTTTGAACTATTTAAATCCGAAAGGGTGGTTCCCACTTTGCGGGACAGGCTCCCTAGAGTTATAAATAGTTGAAAGACGACTTAATATTAGCCTATCATATTTAAATTTTTATTACTATATTCTACGTTTTAAAATATTGAACAATTTAAGTCGTGGTGCAACTCTGCTGTATATATTATTTTGTAAAAAAAATTGGGAACACCCCAAATCGGGAATATGTCCGAGTCAATGTGGAGTGATACTCCCTATACTCCTTAGTGGGCGTTGACTTTTAGTGTGTGCTTGTGTGCACACAAGCGAGTGTGTGTGTTAATAACACTTTAATTTAGTTATACTTCATCCACCAGAATTTAATCTTGTTCAACACACATTATGTTCTAATAAAATTAAACTCCTATGAAACAAAAATCGTAAACGCGAGCAACAAACTAGTTAGGAATCTCGTAACCCTATTGTTTGTGGGTGCAGGGCTGGATTAAAACAGGCCATGGGGCATTCGTGACAAAGTCTTTCGATTATTTCGTCAGGTTTTCGATAAAAGTTAGTTAAGGGTCCTGCCTTCTATTTCTCACAATATCAAAATATTAATCTTATTAGGAAATTATTATTGTCAGTTTAGGTGGTTGTAGAGGATTGTTGTGTATATCCTAGTATTGATTTAGTTTGCAGTTTGTGTGAGCATTTAATCAATTAATTAATAAATCACATTAAGTCAATATTAAACTACTTACTCTTCTGGGCTATTCGCACGTTAAAACTAATTAGGTATAAATGAGGAAGGTAGGATTTGGTAGACGCGTACCCGCATTCAAGTGTAGATAGAATGATAAAACCATTTTGTATAAAATCCTTTCAGTACGGCCGAATGAGATTCTAAACCAGATCTAATTGACTTCAGACAAACAAACAATACGAGAATGACGCCTTTGCCCACATGTCCTCCAATGAGGGCACCACGTGAGTTTGATTCCTTGCACCTGTACTTCTTACTGTTAAGAGCCCGTCTCACCCAAAGGATAGCACCTAACTTAGCTAGGTAACACAGCTCGAACCAGACTTAGCATTGTGAAGCCGTTTTATGTAGTCGACTTTATAAAACAATGGACTTGAGACCAATGAAACAGTTTCACCATATTTTCAAAGAATACTACAGAATTAAACATAAATTTATCAAAACGAAATTACTATTAAAATAATATCAATTTTGGTGTTGTAAAATTAATAATGCAGAAAACCGCCCCTCGATACGTTTTCCGGTTCAATCGTGTATCTAATAAAGGGTTAATCAGCCGTGAGATAGGCTCTTAAAGCAATTAGTTGTGAGATTATCTGGACAGTTTTATGCATTCTTTTATAATCATGAGTCCTGCCCAGGCGAAAACTCGCCAAAGTCAACTTTATTGCTTGTCCAAGTCACGGGGTTTGTAGTGAAGCCCAACGCAAGTTCAGACGTTTTGAGATTTTTATGCAAATCTACAGCTCAAGGTCTATTTTTGGAGACCTCAAACACTTTTTTTTTACAACATCGGAAACTCTGTTTTAATATTATTCTAATAAAGTAAATATTATTTAGATTTCGGCTTCAATTTTGAACATTTTTTAACTTTTAAAGGCAATACTTGAAGTAATGATTTTTCTTGAATCGGTTTTGTAAAGATCGATAAATATCCGGTGAAAGAAATTGTTGTGTTCTGAAATTGCAGCTCCCTTTTTCAATATAGACTATGAAATTTGAAATTTATGGCCAAAACTTCCGTTTAAGTAGCTTTCATCTAAAAATAAATACATATATCTGATAGAACCCCAGAAATCATTATCAAAAGCAATCGCTTCACGTTTGAATTGATAGTTGAATTCTCCTGGAAAAGCTGGAATAGCTCTATTGATTTATCATTTCAATGCTTTACCTGCTTCGGTGGCCGCGTGGCCTAATGTGCGACTCTCACAGTATTATTATTATTAGCACCGCGTCTTACTACCCGTTTGGGTTGTGCGCACTTACGCTAATGTGTAATGGTAGGGTGATTGTGAGATGAAATGGAGAACCTACAGTTTAACTTGGAATCCGAACCACGGTGGAGGCCTGGCATTCCTCACATTCACAAGTTGTGATTAATACACGTCTTGTCAGAGGTGAAGGAAGGGTTTGGCAAACAGATAAATCTGTGCCGGGACAGGGATTGAGCCCCGGACCCTCAGCACATAAGTCTGACACCTTACCCCTAGACCACCATAACACCCTCTCACAGTAGACTAGACTGTCGGTGACCTGGAGATCAAGGTTCGAATCTCAGTCGGGTGTACTGAAGTTGGTTTTTTCAAAATGGTGTCAACTCTCCCTCTACGCAAATGTGTGTACACTTCGTCTAAATATAGCCTTCCTAATCGCTAAAACTATTACCGTAATAAGTACATAAGCGTAAATCCCGAAAGGGTAATAAGACGAGGTGCTAAAATAAATTTCAATGTTTGAAACTATTTTTTAAACTAATTTGTGAATCGTTTGGAATTAGCTTTATGACCATCCTCTCGGCCTAGTGGTCAGTGCTCCTGGATACTCTTCTAGAGGTCCCGGGTTCGATTACCAGCGGTATCATTTGTTTTTTCCCCGAAAGGGGAACTGTTTCTATGATCACCATGGTCTGGTTAACTAAGCCTAAGATTTCCACTGGCCTCACACTTTCATAATCACTATAGTAACGTCATCTCATTGAAGGTACAACGTGTAGACAAACAACATCCAAGGTATACTCTGGCCAACGTTGTGTTCCCAATATTACACACGGCGACCGAACTTCCGGTCAACTATGCATTACGTTAAGAAAAAAAGTTTTATTACCAAATATATTATTTAAAACACACGAATTAAAAACCAACTTTGCTTATGCCCGGTGTCGTTTGGTAAGGATAACACGTGCTCTCTCTGCCCCATTCATCAATAATCTGTTCAAATGGAACACGCTTGGTACCGCGAAAGAAACAGGAAATGTTTTTATTCAGAAAAATGACGTTACATATTTGGAGCATTACGTAAATAAACTGGTTTACATGACATATAAATTCAAATATCTTATCATTCGTGTTATTATATTGTTACAAAATTATGTTAATTTTTACTTTATATTAAAACAAATAATGTTCTCCAACAACCATTAATTAGTGGACCAGGGCAAAAATATAATAACCACCATTTATTTAGATGGGATATGTACACTATATAAACGTCTATGGAATCCATAAATAGGGCTATAAAATAAATAAAATATTTGTTGATATTATCTATCTTTAAAATATCTACTGACTATAAAAACCACTTGTGGTTCATGAGGTAAGCTAGCAAAAATCCGCACTAGCACATTTTTTCATTAAATGAAGGTTATCGTGTTTTTGCCCCAACCCCTTTAATTAAGAGCTAGTAACTCCAATCAGCATAGGACAAAAGGCCTAAACCTATAGCCTAACCACATAGGCCTAGCGTCTGGATCTTTACTAATCGGATAGCAGGACGAACCCGTATTCTAAAATTAAATATCTTCGTCAACACCATCCGTAATCAAACCAGAGCTCTTTATACTCGTAGTAGAAACTTTAAGCACGTAGTCACAAAAGCGAACGAAAATAAAATTTATCTAGTTATCTATTTTTTGACTTATGCCTCAAAGATTCGTTGACCTTGCTAAGTATACTAATACTTATCACCACGTCTTACTAACCGTTCGGGTTGTACGCTTAAGTACTAATTACTCTAATGGATTAGGAATTAGGAATGTTGCATATAGAGGCAGTGAACCCGCATTTGGCGTAGAGAAAAGTGGAAAACCATTTAGGAAAAACCGCCTCCAGTTCACCCGAACGAGATTCGAACCTCGATCTCTCCATCCTCGGCAGTATAGCTCAACACGAAGCCAGTGCGCTAGCCAACTACGCCACCGAGGCGGCTTGCTAAGAAAATCACAACAAAATTATTTTAACCTTACGTTTTTATTATGTAAGATTATAGTTTAGAGAAATTATCAGGTCTACATTAAATTATTTATTTCCGATACACAAATTAAACTGACTAAACAATGTTTAATTCTATATGATATTTTATACACTTCATTTGATCAATTGTTTCTATCAAATTAATAACTCTTATATTTTTAATAATAATAATAATAATAATAATATAGATTTCTTTAGTCTAGCTTCTCTTAAAATTAAATGAAGAATTTGTGTGTCTGTCCTAAGCGTTGCACATATCTATAGCATGCAGAGGTCTCAAATTTAAAAATTACTAGCTCCTGTGCACGAACATATGCACCTCGAAGCCAGAATTTTAAAATTTTGACTATATATTTTTAATTAATTAAAAACCTGGTTGGAAGAAATATAAGGAAGATTTTTTTTTTCTGTTTGTCTGAAGCTGGGTACTTCTGCTGGATTAGAATATTACTACCCGTTTCGTTGGTAGTTTGGTCTACTCTAAGGCGTCACACTTTCAATACACTGGACTGCCGATATAGGAGATCGGTGTTCGAACCCCAGTCGAGTGCACTGAGATGATATTTCCTATATAATTTTCCTCCCTCTCTCCTCACAAAAATGTAGGTAATTTATACTAGATAAAACCTTCTCATCCCTATTTCATGAGCGTAATTATTACATAGTATGCGTATAACCTTAATGGGTAGTAAGACACGGTACTAAAAAAATAGTAATGATAGGCCAACTATTGTTGTATTACTAATTTCCCGAAACAAATCACATTCAAGTTCACAATAGACTTGACTGTCGATAATGGTCAGGGTTTTAAATCTCTCCAGGGTGAACTTGGGGATGTCTTTTTGTTATGTTATTTATTACCGTAGTTTTCAAACCTCTTTTTCCTCTTATTCGGGTAGAATATTCCACTAAATTCTCTCCTGACTTATTTAGTATATAATTATTATTTTTTATTGTCACGTCCAAGGGTCTTCCGGATAAGTGCTGTCCGAGGCACTTTGAATTTTTTATGAGCCTATTTTTTTGACATACCCCCCTCCCCCCCGAACTGCCTCCACTGCTTTTTCCAAATCTTCATTCCTATAATTTGCATAGGGTTTTGAACCCAGGATTTTTTTGTACTTTCTTACCATTCTTCATTAACAACTAACACCTGTAACAAAGGAAACAGAATTGCAACGAAATATATATATATATATATATATATATATATATATTAGTAAAAAAATCACTGCATCATAGTATGTCCAATTAGCCCCATATTACAGTACCTGTTCAGGTTATACGCATATATGATAATTACTCTAATAAAGTAGGGATGAGGAAGGATTATTTTAAACGTAGATCCACCCGCCTTTGCGTGGAAGAATAGTGGGAAACCATTTAAGAAAAACCGCTCTCAGTAGACCCAACCGGGATTAGAGCCCCGACTTCCTCGTCATCAGCAGGGTAATATAACACGAGATTGAGGCCTTAGACCATTAGGCCATTATATTAATCAATTAACACTTATTTAAAAATTACTATCATTTGTTGTGTTTTTCTCTTCGACTCCCTACCCGTCCAGACTATCGGCATATCTACACTAATGAGGTGATAATGAGGAATACATATCTTAATGGAAGTGTTACGCATTTGTGTGGAGAGAGAGTGGAAACTTTTTAATTCACCTCAGTAGACCCAACTCCACGTCATTAAAAAACCAGACCCATATATATTTTAAATTGTCTATCTTCAGAAAACAATTAAATGGAGGAATGTTAAGAAATATATGACATTTGCCTGACATGTAATATTTTATGTTAGTCTGTTTCACCTAAAATATTGAAACTTAGACTGATGAATATTTCTTAAAAGTTGTAGGTTTGGAGCACAACAAGTTATGGACGCTGGGAAAGCCAGAAATAAATAAAAGAGGAGTATATGAAATGTGAAGCTACAGAAGTATGCTAGATATTCGGTGGACTGATGCGCGAAATTATCAGATTCAAGAGATAACAAGGAATGGAAGAGGCATATGATAAAAAAATCTTACAAAAAGGAGAGATAGGATGGTGGGGAACATTTTAAGGCATACGGGATTAGTTAGTTTTTTAATGGAAGGGAAAAAATTGCAAAATAAGGCAAAGATTAAAGTATGTGAAGCAGATAATTGAGGATTTGGGCTGTAATAAATATGAAGAGATTGGCACAGGATAGGAAGAAATGGAGGAGCACATCATATCAGTCGAGAGATTGAAGAAAAGTTTTTTTTTTTAAACGGAGGGTTGGTAGAATGCAGTGTTGGATAAAACAATGCAAACAATAGTAGGGTTCTGATATGTTAACAGTGCCTGGCAATTGCAAAATATACTAAAACAACATTTGTATTTTGAAAATGTTAAGCATGTGATCTGCAGCTGGAAGTTTTGATACTATTGATAGTTATAAACTAACACTATAATAATATGATCTGCTTCAGTGGCAGCACAGTCTAAGGCATAACTCCCGCAAAAGACTAGACTCCCGGGGGGAGTTCGATCGGGGTTCAAGTCACGGTAGGATGTTATGAGGAAGGTTTTCCCTAAATGGTTTTCCACTCTTCCTCTACGCAAATTCGGGTACAATTACTTTTCTCATCCCAGATACATTAGCATAATTAATAAATATGCGTGTAACCTGAACAGGTAGTAAGACGTGGTACTAAAAATACCTTATAATAAGGTAAAATATTGTCAATGTTTTACGTAGCAAAATCTGTTTTTTTATTATTATTATTTTTATTATTTTACCACATGAGAGTTATAAAACAAACAAATTACATATTAATATTTCCAAAATTAGATGTGTACTCAGCATTGGCAGGTTAGTTAGTCCCTAGTTAGTGCATGAGGTATTACTTAATTTGGAGATCTGAATATTTCAACTAACAAACATTCTCCTGAATACCAAGAACTCTATAATTGGCATACGGGACAGTGCAATTCAACTTTGAGGTCACCGAAGCACATTGCATCAGTGATCCAAAGTGTCTTACATAGAAGCAAAGTCATTCTACTTTACATAGCACACGTGCTAGGGTTCTATTATGAACTCAATTAAACTTCAACGTGTAGGATTCTATTACAAAGTACATTATGCGGCAGTTAGAAAAGTTACTAAAAACTGTTTTAAAATATATTCATACGTTATACCATGAGATCTGCACAGCTGTCACTTTGGATATTCCTTTGTATTGAAGGTTGAAATGTATTATTAGAAACAATTTCAATATAAGTTGAATCACATAATTAAAGTTTCCAGGCTTGTATTATAGAAAGACGTAAACAAATTTTCCTATTTGTGTACCTTCAGTTTTCACTTGGTACGCATAAACGTTTCAGTTTAATAGGTATATTGGTTTTGTAGGCACCCACATTAATTACTTCGACTTAACTCTCGTATATAAAAAGCATAAAATAGCAAGTTTGACCCCTTAAAACTCTTTAACTGTAATGATTTGAAATAATTGAAGTACTATTTATACATTAGAGTTATACACTTGTTAATAACTGTGCAATGCAATTTTAATGATTGACTGACCTTAATGTGGTGTTTCAATTTTTATCTCTACTTTAATGTGGGTGGACACTCTATAGATTTCTTTCATCATACCTTCTCCTTGATTTAATACTTCCCCTTACACTTTTGATTTAATTTTAACAATAACATGTTATTTTATGTTTTGTTTGAAAATAGCTGAGCTTTATTATACTTAAATTCGTAGCTATAAAATTGTTAGAAACCTTCAACGATATGTTCATGATCATGATTATATTAATCCTTTTAGGGTTTTTATTGGAAGTTTTACTACCAAAGCCCTAAAACTTCAATAATTATGTGGACATTTCTTATGTAGCAATGAAAATATTGTGTAAGGTTTCCTATCAATATTTTTCTCAGAACTATGAACTATTAATTTCAGAGAGTAAATTATTTTCCCAAAAAAATAGTGTTCAAAATAATTCAAAAGTGGTGGATTGAGCTTTAAGCCAGGAATCCTAAACAATGTATTTTAAGCAAACAGTAAATTGGTAACAGGAAATGATGTCTACAGTACGGGGTTTTTTTTTTTTACTAAAGGATTTTGCCATTTTTCCTCTAAATGGATTCGGATATATTTTCTTATCTCTATTATTGTAAATTATATATGAGTATCCAGACGGATAGTAAGATGCGGTTCAAACACACACACAAATTTTAATCTTAACCTTTGACTAGCATCCGCTTCAGAAGTCCAATGGTCTAGACTGGCCTGCTAATGACAGGGAGATCGAAGTTCTACTTCCGGTTGGGTCTACTTAGGGTGGTTTTTCCTAAATGGTTTACCACTCTCCTTACCTGCAAATACGAGTATATTGCCACTAAAATACTTCCTATCTAATCCATACCCCGTTAGAGTAATTATCATATATGCGTAAAGCCTGAACAGGTAGTAAGAAGTGGGGATAAACAAAAAATACTTTGATTATCTAATCTATATGAGAAACTACATATTATCAGGGGATAGCAAAAACTTTGATAGAAAATACACCAAAATGATCTCAACAACAATACTATGAATACTAGCTCTAAATATATTCTTAAGTTCCCAGTGTAAATAATAGCTACGTGTTGGTTGCACCCGTATGTGTTAACGCCCACTGTATATTCAAATCCTTCTTATTGTTCTAAGGAAGGTAAATTTTTGTATTTACAAAATTTATTAATGCTATTCCTTTCAAAAACATTTAATTTTTGTTTAATTTTTCCCCCAGTGGAAGAGATATCAGGTCAATGACTAACCTAACCTAACCTAACCTAACCTAACCTAACAACTAATCTAGCCTACCAACATTCCTTCATACTAGTAATTCTGAAATAAGACTGATAAAAAAAATAAACGTCATATACACCCTCTTAATGACTTCCAGTTGCTAGTATCAAGGCTTTGACCCACCGACGGGCGTTAACACTTACGGTTTATTTTAGCGGGCGCAAACGCCCACGTTTTTTGAAAGGGCGCTAGTCGCTACCAACACGGGCGCAAACAGCCCGCTCCCGTAAATACAAGCTAGCTAATCCCTTGAAATGTTAGCTTATCCGGATAGTTTATCCGGCTTAGATCCTTTTCCAAAGCTAGTGGCTTATTTAGAGATTAAACCACCCGGTGACATAATCAGCCAGCCTTCACCAAAGGAACCAAACACCCCGTCCTTAGAGCCTCTATAACTTGGGTGACCATACGTGCTGTGTTTTGGGGGACGTTGTCTTATAGACCATAAGTTCTGGATTTTAACCAAGTAGTTCTAAAAGTACTTCTTTTTGAAGTTAGAGAATATAATATTACTTTAATTGAACAGCGCCAGCGCAAGGAACATCACATTTGAGATTAATTTTTCGAGAATTTATATACAAGTTATATTTGCCCAAATTTATGTACACGTGCAGTGACAATTAAAGCTCCTATCTAATATGTGATGAATATAAATTTTCATGTAAAAGGAAGAAAGGGAAGAGCTTTCAGAATGGACGTCCTACTAATATTAATGTATACCTACGTTTTACCTTTTTGTTATACATATCTTTCAAATATATTTATTGATATTAATTATTATTTGTTCCTAGAATTGTGTTGATTTGAATGCTATGTATTATTATAACTTTTTTTCTGACGAATTAGTTTGAGGTCATTAGCAACCAACATGATAAATTTATTTATAATCGATAATGACAGTAAAAAGATGGTTTATGGAAATTAAATTTTGTATTTGGATGAACGGAGTTTATCGTGACATTAATATTTGTTCCTTGACTTTGACGATAAAACTAATGCTATTTTAGGTAGGCCTATTATTTGACTTGATGCAACTGAGTGTTGCCTTGAATCAGCAATGAAAAGGGAGTTTTAATAAATAGATTTGCGTCTAAGCTATTTTTTTTTCTCTCTTCCACCATTATTTTCACTTTATCTACTCTAGTTATCCTTTTTTTTTTAAATTTACATGGCATGTTCGGTATATTTTTGTTTTATATATATAATTAACGTAATTATTAACGTAATTAGTCAATATGTGTGTAAACCAGATGGGAAGTAGACGCGGTGACAAAATAAACTGTTCTTAACATTCGGTAGCACACTCATTGGCAAGATATCAACGAAAACACACTCTCATGCGAGGGTTTTAGATCAGAAGAACCTATCTAGCTTAAGATTGGTCAAATAGTGACAGAGTTGGGGAGAACATAATATCGCAGTTACAGTTTTGACTGGCTCTACTTTTCCTGGCAACATTTTGCGACACGCCAATGTGTAGAGAAGTTTAGTGAAGGTGTGTCATGAGTTCGGTCCGATAGTCTTGGTAATACGTCCATGGTGGTTTAAGAGTTATGGTATACACATGGTATATATATTAGATATGGTATATACATAGATATGGTGTATACATATATTAGATATGGAAGGAGAGTGAAACCATGTTGGAAAAACTACTTTTAGTACACCCGACCAGGATTAGAAACCCGATATCCCTGTCATCGGCAGTCTAACACAAATAATTGATAGAATCGTAAGGTAAATGTTACTACTCAATGTGAGTGTTGGCGGCACTGGTGGGAACGTGGACTAAATGTCAGAATCGTCTAATCTGGCTTATAAGTGATGAGGAGGCACGAGTTCAAATCTCGAATAGGTGTAATGATTTTATATTTCCTAAGGAATTATTCACTTTCCCTCAACACAAACAACGTGGGTATATTTTCTCTAAATTATAGCTTTATCAACGTTACCAATTAATGTAAATTTAATAGATATAATCCAGACAGGTAGTAAGATGCGGCAGATAGAATAAATCATATAGATAATTCTAGACGACCCGCAATAAATCAAACAGAACTGGCTTCCAGTTCAAGATTAATGTAGTGTGTGTAAAATATTAGGGTCCCATTTTTATTGTTCTGACCGAACTCATATCCGCACACGATTTATAAACTAGCTTGAATTTATAAATAAAAAACACACCCAGTCCCCTGGCCGTTTAATTCAACACTGTGATAGGACAAGTCACAATTTCGCTAGTGATAACTATTTTGACCATGGCAGGAATGAAATCCGGGACGCTTATCTTAGTAATCAAGCGAATTACCGACTGAGCTGACAAGTCATACATTATATAAAATGGGTTAATAGCAGCTGACATTACCAGTTCGTTGGTTTGACAGGATAATGACCGGGGTTCTATTCCAATCGAAATAATATCCCGACTTTCTTTGAATAGACTTCTGAAAGGCCTTCTTTCCTACCAGAACCCTAATATATTATAGTTTTCTGGTAGGGAAAAAGAACTTACTAATGGTTATTCGTAAGAAAATCGGGCTATACTAAAGGATTCTTTCCTACTTTTGATTTTACAGGCCAATGTTCATATGAAGGGCCCTATTTGACTACTAAAAAAAGTTATTTTATTTACTTTCACGTATTCATGTGATCTGCAGCTGTCGATTTTAGTTGAACGGAATTTTGTGGAGTATTTCTTTAAATTAAACATACTATAGTATTGTTCTCTTGAGCAGGATCCCGATTATTGAAACTCATATCAGAAGAGCGAGGCATTAAATAATGTGTGCGATTCACCCCTGAGTCTTAAAGGAGAAATAAACATTTTACCACCCCTCCACAAACACTCTTGTTATATGGCAAAGAAGGGGGGAACACGGGGCTGAGAAATAGCGCGTGAAGTGGTTTTCTACATGTACATGTTGCTAAACAAGTTCGGGGGTTGGGCTGGGGGGGCAGGATGAATTCTTTATCGCGATTTGAAAGCTTCTCACAGTTGGGGGGAAGAGAGAAGAGAGTTATCGATTCCCAACGCCAAATCATCTGGGTCGTTACAGCGACTAAACCAGCAATATTGTGTGTGGGAAAGGGGAGGAGGGATGGGGAAATCAGTCGGGCGTCTAACGAGGACAATTAATGTACCCCACAAATTGTAAAACGTACCAACTCATACAATATTAGCTAATTTTAATTCGCCAACAGAAATCAGGGTGTATAGTAATTTAGTGGCTATCGCCTATCTTAAAATACCACAGAAAAATTCCTGACCATCAATTTATCACAATTTTATGTTATTGAATCCATCTTAAGTTTGTATATGACGAGACACAAGCTAAGATATATATTTTTACAATTTTTATAATAAAAAATCCTTTTGGTTAAGATAAATAAAAAAGTGCTTGTATGGATACATTACTTTAATTTTATACACTTAGTTACATCAACAGTAGTTATTTAATATGTGTCATGAACCTACTTGCATTTGGAAAGGAACCTTTTTAAATGAAAGGAAACGTTATCATTAAACTCTAGAATACTTTTGACAAGTATTCAATAACTGTTGATATCACCATGTGAAGAAAATTAAACTATATTTATAGTGAAGCAATATTTCATTTATTTTGACAAAAAAAGTTTGCAAAGAAAACTTAAAAAAAAACACTACCCTTAACCCGCGTTCCTTAAATCCACACCCTAAGCTGCATTCCCTTCAAACTCAGCTCAAATGTCTATTAAAGTGGCCATGATATCCACCATTTCCACTAATTTAGCTTGAGAAGGTCACGCTACCTGTGACGTCACGGCAGCTCAATAAAGTATTTCCCATGTTACTGAATTTAAGTTTCACTCAGCGAGTTATTAAAGATATAACGTCGAAACAAAAACCATGCATTTTTTAATAATCCTAAAAATAGTCATTCAATGTCACAAAATTATTTTTTTATCTTGAAATTTTTTTTTTTGTAAACGTAATTTTTATAAATCCTCTACAACTTTATCTATTTGGCTTGTTTACGGAAATGTTCTGTAGGAGTCCTGCCAGAGTGTAGATTAAATAATAATAATAATAATAATAATAATAATATTTAGCACCGCGTCTTACTACCCGTTCGGGTTATACGCTTAAGTACTAATTACTCTAATGGATTAGGAATTGGGAAGGTTGAATTTAGAGGAAGTGAACCCGCATTTGCGTGGAAGGAGAGTGGAAAACCATTTAGGAAAAACCACCCCCAGTTCACCCGACCGAGATTCGAACCTCGATCTCCCCGTCTCGGTGGTCTGACTCAACACGACTAGCGCGTTAGCCAACTACGCCACCGAGGCGGGTCTCGTGTAGATTAAAAAAGTCCGTGCTAGCATTATATACAGAATAGAAAACAAGAGGTACCAAGTTTTAAAAAGCAAGTCAATGTTTCCAAGGCGCAAATAGTGGTATGTAAGCTCGTCAGAGGAAGAGAAGTGTTACAGTAGATAAACTAGAGGCCTCACAGCTTGAATTGCTCATTTTCTTTCCTTTCTTTATAATTCGTACATTGGTGTCTAAAACCCATATCACACGACACTAGCTCTTACTTGAAATCCAGTGTGTAGCCGGCACTAGCTAGCACGTCATCATCTAGCGTCGTGTGAATCAGAAAAAGTATACTGGTTCTGCCTCTTGATACTGGCTACCATACTAGTTGTAAGGATAGAACAGGTGCTATTTTCGTACTAGTTCCAACACTAGTCTGTGTAATTCGACAATCAATGCGCGCTGAGACTGTGTAGAGAAATGGTAGAATTGGCGCCAACATTGTCATCGGATGTGATTTTGTTGTTGGCAGAAAATTATTCTAAACATCCTTGTTTATATAATACAAAATTGCCACAATATGAGAATGTATTTAATTAAAAAAGTCATCTAAAAACGACAAACTGTGTTCCAAACACAATTTTAATCTAAATAAACTTGATAGCATGCCAACCATGTGTGGTTTATTTTTTTAGAATATAAAATGTGTGTAGGCTTAAAAAAGAACATGTGTGTATCAAGGATACTGTACTTGGACACCCATGGGCTTAGGGGCCTCTGTCCACATCGTAAATAAATGAATACAAATTTGGGGAGATACTAAACGTTAGTGTCACCCCGAATGTATCCTACCTAACCTCCGAATGTATCATTTTTAGCATCCCACGACCATTATTTCGTCTTTCAAGCTAGTCCCGTGTCCATATTCTTTTCCTACGCTCCCTCTCATAATTATCAATATAATTACCCTCATTATTAATAATTAATGCAGCTGCTGCACCCAAAATTAATAGCTGACGTTCCATAAATATTTGCACTAGAACCTAGTACCAAACTAGCAGCCTGTGAATACTCTAGCCCCGTTTCTATTGTACTAGCTAGTATACAGATATCTAGGCGCTAGCTAGCACACTTGATTTATTATACAATCAAGTGTCGTGTGATACTGCTTAGACTGCTTAGGTGCGTCAAGTTAAGATGCAACCCGCTTCGCGAAATAGCTTCGAAATCTCCAAGTAGGCAACTTCGTAAACATATAATAGCTTTCTGATGAGAATGCCGTTTAGAAAATACTAACATGATTTATAACGGTCAACATTAAAAGCATTGTATTATATATAATATATTGGTATTGATATCATAAATATAAAGTAAGAGCTACAAATGTCATATCTTGACGTATGAATATATAAAAATTGTTTTAGTAATTTTTGTGACTGTTAAAAAAGTGTATTTCCATAACATATCTCATATCTGAATCAAAGTGCAGTAAAAGCCAAACAATAAAATAATCTAATAATTTTACTGAAATACTTTTGACTCGTTAGCTCAGATGTTAGCACGTCTGTCTAGTGAGCGCTTGATTCTCGGCACGGTCCGGAATTAATTAATTGTGAGCTTTGGGTTTTCTCTTCCACAGAGAATAATTTACAGCCTAATCTTGTAGATTTAATTTAGTTTGAAAGTTGTGTTTATTATTATTAATTCGTCCTGAAAGTGCAAGTTAAATACATAATATAATTTAGTGATAAAAGTGGGATGGAACGAGAAAGAACAATCTGTCAGTAATTTGTGGCCTTTGCGAGCCCGTACACGCATACAAAGCCGGTAGTTTCATTTTGTCTGGTTTTCTGACGACTGGCGTTTAAATGACAGGTGGATGTATTAAAATAGTTTTCTTTTAATTAAGTGTTTCCCTATTTTCCTTCCACTCAAATTAGAATACACTACCTCTAAGTTGTACCAACTTCACCTCTCCTCGTTGCTGCAAGTATGGATATATCCGGGACGGGCAGCGAGACGCAAGAGAATGTGATATTTGTCAGCAAGATAAACCCGTGGAGGTTTGTTTCTATTTATTTTTTATCACAGCATCTTGCTACCTGTTTAGGCTATTCATATATGTACTAATCACGCTAGTTAGATAGAGATGAGTAAGGTTTAATTTAGAGGAAGTGTACCCACATTTAGGTATATATACAGTGCATTTTCGTGAAGGTAGAGTGGAAAACCAGCTTGGAAAACTCATTACACCCGACTGGGATTCAAACCTTGATCTCCCCATCTTCGGCAGTCTAGTATATTGCAAGAGTGACTCCTTAGATCATGCGACCACCGAAGCAGGTAACTTTTCTCTTTCATGCTATTTTGTATAAACAAGGTTATTCAGATATCCAGATAAAAAAATTCTGGTTGTAGGAGGTGTCAAGACAAGTATTTCCCAGCAATGAGTTTAGGGTCAGTTATGCCTAATGTCGACGCTACGAGACGTAAAGTTGACGCTGTATGCACCTGGAGGCTAGGCAACTCAACTCTTCAGTACATAGCAAGTGGAGTGTGGTGTAAATGATAATACTTAACACCACGTCTTACTACCCGTTCGGTGTATACGCTTAAATACTAATTACGCTAATGGGTTAGAAATTGGGAAGGTTTAATATAAAGGAAGTGAACCCGTATTTACGTGGAGGAAAATTGGATAAACCATTTAGGAAAAACCACCCCCCAGTTCACCTGAGCAAGATTCGAATCTTGATCTCCTCGTCCTCAGCAGTCTAGCTCAACACGAAACTAGCGGGTTAGCTAACTATGCCACCGAGGCGGGTTTGTGTAAATGATTACTAACAACAGGCATTGAATTGCACTATCGTGTGTCAGATGAGAGAGTGGTGGGGATGCCTGTGTTGGTTTTCTTTGTGTGCTGCCATGTGTTGCCTCTACCCCTCAGATGCGTTAAATGATAACCTTGACGTCTCGTAGCGCCACCATTCGGTGTCGCAGATCCCAAGTTAATTACGAGGAAATATTTGTCATCCCATACAACCTGTATAATTTTTTACCTGTAGATCTGAATTATCCTGTATGATTATAGTTTAAGTTAGTTGAATATATGAACGCTACTATTCAGTTTGAACCAGACGTTGAATTGTGATGCGGCTTTCTGTGGTTTTCATTATAATACAGTAGAAATTGAGATCAGTTAAATCATTTTACCATACTAAAAAATATATGACAACATTATTTAAAAGTAAAAAAAATACTCCACCGATTCAAATTACGCTTTTGTCAAGTAACAAATCCACTTTAACGAGTTTTATGGTTTGAGCGAGATCGTGTATCTAAGATGGCGGTTAATCGGTCCAAGAAACAGGGTGTTTTATAAAATGATAGCGTGGTTTTACATGTTTCATTTAGAAACATGTGAACAAAGCTATAGATCTATTACCTTACTGTATAGTGAAAGATGATTATGAAAACTATACGTAATTAATATTTTTTATATTTTATCGTCAATTATTACTACCCATTCGGGTTACATGCATAATAAGTAATATATTAATACGCTAATGTGTTAAGGGTGAGAAATATCTAATTTAGAGGAATTGTACTCACATTCAAATAACCGCAGTGGTCTTTGGGTAAAGAACTTGCCTCAGGACCCGATGTTCGTGAGTTCAAACCTAGCTGGGGTCGATGGATCTTTCTTAAGCGATTAAAATTCCTAGTACTACTTCCTTCAAAGTGGAAGTAAGACAGCTGGATCAATTTCAATTGTGGCAGGTAAAAAAAAACCTGGAAGGTATTTGAAAATACCTTTCCTGGTAAAATTGATAGGCCCTTCCACTCTAGAGCATAGAAGTTCTCGTGTTCTTATATAATCACTCAGTTCAGAAAATCTACTTCAAATACCCCAAATAAATAGATTTACTCGCATTTGCAAAGGAGGAGAGTGTAAAACTATTTTATTTCTAAACATCCTCTATATATCTTATTGGAACTCAAACATTGATCTTCCCATAATTGGCAGTTCAGTCTATTGTGATAATAGCTCCTTAGGCCTGGAATTTCCAAACTTTCCTCGACTGAAGGCAGCATTGAGTTTTGGAGAATTGTACGAGGGTCATGCGTGAGCTGTATAATATCTAATGCTCAGATATAGCACACACACACACATACCCTCAACAACACTCACACTTCCAGCCATACATACATTATACAAGTAACATTATATCTAAGATTCTAGACATAACTTGAAAGTTAGCTAGTATTTACTTCTGATCCAAGAGCCTAATTTGTTCCAAATTTCTGCAATTTAAGTATTTTTTTCTGAGCTGGCGGGCCACACAGAAACCATTCGTATACCAAAGCTCGTAACTTTATGGTTTTCCCAATAATTCAAGGAGAATAATGATTACATAATGTAAAGGTACGAACAAGGCACTTACAAAGTATTTTAATCAAATTAAATTTTCTGACGAGGGGACCTGGCGATCCAGGGTTGAGGTGTAAGACTTCTGTGTCAGGGGTCCAGGGTTCAAACCCCGGTCCCGGTACAAATGTATCTGATTACCAAAACCTTCCTTAACCTCTGGCAAGGTATGTGTGATTTTACGTGAATGTGTGGAATGCCAGAATCCCACCGTGGTTCGGAACCCACGTTAAACTTTAGATTCCATTTGCTTTCCACCATCATCATTCTCACGTATCATCTACCATCTGGAGATAATGTAATTCGCCTTAATGGTGTCCCCACCTCAGAAATGAATTCCTCCATAAGCCAGGAGAGCAGAGAAAAGCTAAGGTCACATGGCCAAGATCTAGAGCATTAGCCCCACTCCTCACAATTTCTGACTTGTGACTTAGATTTTGTTAATACTAAACAAAGTTTCACGATTATCTGGTACCACGCAAACCCCATCATGATGTCTTACAATCCCTTAGTCTTTAAATCCCGCGTTAATAATAATATTGCTCGTCTGGGTTATATCATTTGTAGCCCAGTTTGTGGAAATATCAGCCAGTACCAATATACCGTTTCCCAGGGGACGCTACAATCGTACTAATGTACTATGTACAATGTACTAATCGTACATTCTTTCCTTGATGACTCTTTCCATGTCCCGATGAGATGAGATTATGTTTATAGTGAGTATGAGGATGTGAAATCAGTAGAAACACTTAAACCTAATTAGTTAAATCTTGGTGATCTTTGGGATAATTTCCAGTTCATGAAAATTATTCATGGCACCAACTGGGAATGGCACCTTAGATCCCTAGGTTCGTAGTCAGGTGCACTGACCACTGTACCAAGGGGCACTTTAACTGATGAGAGAGAGTTTCGAGTAATTATCTACACAAACAGGTATTTGATTACATTAATAAGGCTAATGAGACTGGATTGTGAGTAGTAAGCCGGGAACCTTCAACAGAAGGAAGATATCGTGATATATCTATCATCTTACTCATAATAGCTTGAACATATATTTTTGTTAAATTAACACGTCTTACTATATGTTAAGATTAAAGCATATATTATGATTACTCTAATGGGTTAGGGATAAGGAAGGAAGTATTTTATTTTAGAGGTAATCTACTCGCATCCGCGTGAGAGAAGAGTAGGAAACCATTTAGGATAAACCACCCTTAGTAGAACCCCAATCTCCCCGTCACCAACAGAATATAAGAGGGAAGTATGTTACTGTATGTACAATCTAGGTGTTAGAGATTCTATTTAAATAACTAAATTAATAACTTCAGTGATTATATCTTTGAGCTCTCTTGACACATAGAATGTACGCAGTCTAATTTTAATAGGAAGGGCCGTTATAGAAAATACAAACTTTTATTCAGTAAAATTGATAACATTTTACTATATTATCAGTGTCATTCTATAAGTATTGATAATATCCATCGAAAGTGACAGATTTAGATTTTTCAAATTATCTTTTCTAGCTGACAGCTAAGGTTCTGCTTATAAAAATGAGACTATATTTGGGAAAACTAGAGATAACAACAACAACTCCAAATTATTGTTATTCTTGATTCTAATTATTAATTTTTAACCTCAATATTTCGATTCACGATTCAGATTCCTTAATATTTACAATTTCTTTCTTTTCTTCAAACATCTAATCTCACATAAAAAATAGGCCGTTTATTTAAAAATCGTACTGTAATGATTTGATAAGTAAATAAAACAAAACAATTTGGTGGAAATAAATAATTTTATTAACTGTCTATATTTAATACCAGTGATAAACCGAATCATTAACTAGCTTATTTCCCGCTTCAGTGGCCGAACAGTCAAAGGAATCATTCTCGTGTTAGACTGGTCTGCTGATGACGAGGAGATCAGGGTACAAATCCCAGCCGGATCTTCTGAGGGTGGTTTCCCCTAAATTATGTTCCATTCTCCTTTCACGCATATGAGACCATCCTCCTTTCAGGCAAATGTGGAAAAATTACCTCTAAAATTCTTTCTACCTCATCTCTATCCCATTAGAGTAACTATCAGATATGCGTATAACATGAACATGTAGTAAAATGAGGTTTTAAAAAATCGAGCAATAATATTAGCACCACGTCTTACTACCCGTTCATGTTATACGTCTATGTATTAACTACATTAATGTGTCAGGAACTAGGAGGCAATTTAGTAGAATCACTCACCCTCATTACACCTCGCCGGAATCGAACCCCGATCTTGCCGTCTTCGACAGCCTAGTTAGTCTATTGAAAGAGTATCACCCTGGACCATAAGGCCACCGGAGCGGGTCTCACTGAGTTAAACTAATATAAATAATAAGTAATAAAAATTGTTTAAAAGCAAGCGGAAGCAAAGAAAATAAACAGGAAATGATGACAAAAAATGTATTATTATGATTTGAGTATTGAGTAAGATAAAAAAAAGACCTTGTTTGATCCGCGCAATATAAATTGAACACAAAATTCAAGTTGAGTATATTTACAATTTTAATGGCACTAAAACAAAACTGAGGAAAATATATACAGTACATAGTTAACAATTTTCAAAATTTTGCTTTTTCGTTTTCATGCCAGAACGAGTTATAGAAAATCGTGATATTAAGATCGATTTTTGGTTCTTTAGATACCATTAATAATAGAGTGTATTGAATTTAGCATCCCTAAAGAAAACTCTCTGGCATTGATTTCGACCATATTTTGTAAATATTTTAAATCTTTTCCGAGTGTCGTTTGTCTTTGTATTTGCGTATTGGGGTGATCTTGCTTGATATCACATAACCAATTTTTGATGAATGTTAACGCTTTATGTTACCTGGAACCCAAAAAAGTAAACTTACAATTCTACATGTCCCCATGTCTATCTGTCCCTTGTCCGTGTGTCGCTATGTTCCTAGGTCTACAGTCAAAAGTGTTTATTGGATTTTGTGCAAACCATATATTTAGATAATATACTTTGTACTTCGGGGACTTTCTTTTATTTATGTTTTATCCCTAAAATGGCTGATTTTAAAATAATTTAATTTTTAGCACCGCGTCTTACTACCCGTTCGGGTTATACGTTTAAGTACTAATTACACTAATGGATTAGGAATTGGGAAGGTTGAATTTAGAGGAAGTGAACCCGCATTTGCGTGGAGGGAGAGTGGAAAACCATTTGGGAAAAACCACCCCAAGTTAACCCGACCGAGATTCGAACCTCGATCTCCCCATCCTCGGTGGTCTGGCTCAACACGACTGGCGCGTTAGCCAACTACGCCACCGAGGCGGGTGATTTTAAAATTGAAGATTTAAAAAATACCATAACGTATTAAGAAAAATAGATATTTGGGGGTGTGTGTTGTATGAAAAATGACATTTATTACTTGTATTTAAGAAGAAATACTTGTAGGATTTAATAATCGTAGTTTACTAATGACTAACTATCGAAAATTTGAAATATATCAAAAAATAGCTATAGCATGTTTGTTCAAATTTTATATATCTGGGGCATGTCCCAACTATAAATAATAATGTATGCTCTTTTTCTAAAAAGGAAATTAAGGATAATTTACTAATCAATCTGTGACGTTGTCACAAACATGAAAGAGAAAAGACTGTTTTGGCTCACCCATTCTGCCCCCATTTGGCTAGTCTGCAACATGGCATCAACACTACGTACACTCCGCAGTACAACTTGTATCAAACTGATTGTCCGTGGTTTATAGCTGGCCTCCAAGTACGCCTCGTCCAAGAGATACGAACAAGTGACTGTCTGAATGCGCAGACCTATGTGCGCCGACAAATTGTTTTGGTGTGAAACAGCCGACTGACCAGCGCGCAATTTGAATAATTGCCCGATCAAGTGAGAATCGTCTAGAAACTGTGCACTCCCCTTACCCCTCTTTAAGACCGTGCTTCCCGCGAAATGAGAACACGTAATTGTGACTTTGTGTATAAAACGGCTGGACTCTATTGCCGAGTTACTCATTTCTCTGCACTCATTTAGGTGAGACACTTAGTGTTCGAATTAGACTTAGGATATTTTTTTTGCTTCAAAATTCTGTTTGGCATCATGGACTCTAAATTTAATGTTTCGGCGATATTAATTAAAAACTTAACTTAAAACGTAATTCTAATGAAACTGCAGGATTTCCCTGGAAGTCATATTTGTCCAGTCAAACTTTAAACAAATATTATCACCTGCAACCCGTCTCGTCCGCTTCACGGATGGGTTCGGGGTTTATCGCGTCGCCATCTTGGTGCGCGGGATATTTTGTAGGAACTTGTTGAAAATATGACTTTACTTGTCAAAGTCGAGAACCATTGTCTTTTGGTATTTTGGTATTTGGTATTGTTGCTCAAATCTGGGGCCGCGAGCCCACACTCTTAGCTCATTAATCATGTTAGTGGTTAGGTTGGTTAACTTTACTGATGTTTGTTAGATTACTTGTTAACTTTTATTGCGCCTTGAAATGGCAAGTAAGACAAGCCATTATTGTAAGTGCACTCTAGCCTTTTACATTTCTTCTGGGGTATCGCCACGGGCGAGTTGTATTTGTCTTTACGATAGTTATTTGTTTTAGGAGGTTATCATTTCTATATGTAGTTATTCTGGGTATAATTCGTTTTCTGGACAGGGTCAATTTAAATATGTTTGTGAATACATTACTGTACTTTCTACGAGTCTTGGGGCCGTACCCCATTATGTTTATTTCAGCTAGGCTGTTATGGCCATTTGTTATTATTATCAAAGCCTTTACTCTGAGTATGTCTCGCTCTCGCTCTCTGCGAGTATTGTTGTTTACTGAATAAAAATAAAATAAAATAAACACTCTTGTAACTAACCTGCCTTTTATTTATGGTTATGTGAACAATCTAAATTAAAGGGGGGGTTACAAACCATTGATATTGAAAATATATTAGACTATATGAGAAAGTATGTATGATTTTGTCTTAACATATATTTTATTTTGGTATTAACCTAACTCACAGATATAATATATATATATATATATTATATATATATATATATATAATAATAAAGAGAGAGAGTTCCTTACCCCCAGTGGTACAAACCAATTTAAATTGTAAAGGAATTTTTTGAAAGTTATAAAGGTTAATGTTAATACTTATGAAATAACAATAGTAATGGCAAACCTAATGTGAAGAGACCATTGGGAAATCTAGATGCAGATGGGAGGATAACATTATAATTTTAAACAGATAGGATGTAGTGAGGTGGACTGGATAGAACTAGCTCAAGATAGGGATAGCGTGTAATGAGCTAGCCTAAATAGAACTAGCTCAAGATAGGGATAGTATGTGATAAGGTAGGCTGGATAGAACTAGCTCAATATAGGGATAAGTGGCATTCTTTTTTAAATGTGACAGTGAACTTTCAAGTTTACAATACCATTGATTAAGTAATTAATAAAATAAAATGTTGAAAAAGAAGTGTATTTTCTATGCGTTCCTTCCTACCAAAGTCGTATTACGGTGATGAGAGAAGTATCTTATCCTCACCAAGAAATACCCTCGTCACCGAGAATAACCTCCCAACTACTCACAGTCTGTCTCTCTCTGAAAGAGACTACTGTCGTGTATCATCCAGGGATAAAGTGAGTTAATACAATCTGCCGAAATCCTGCCCTCCAGAGGGAAATGTTAACGGGATCTGATCAACCTCTCTTCAGAGATGTTAGCGGAAAGCCTTCTTAACATAAGCGATGAAGCATGAAGCTAATGCGTCTCTCCAATCTTAGTCTATTTGAATATTAGCTGGAGTAGTGGTTCCCCAACTTTTTGAGCTTAGGTACTACTTTTAATTTTCTCTCAAATCCTACATCTTACCCCCCCCTTCCTCACCCTCCCCTTCATCCCCATCCTCTACATGTAATTCTTAAAAACCAATCTTTTCATAAAAAATCTCGGTTATATAAAAGTTTAATTAGGTTATGAAACCATATAAACCGAATCGATGGGCACGTGGATTAAACGTCATTCTCGACTAGTCTTGGTTCCGTTGACGGGGGGGTTAGGGTTTGGATTACGGCCGGATATACTGAGGGTGTATTTTAATAAATTATGTTCCACTATACATCAATACAAATGCGTACATATTCTTCTAATTATAGTTTAATTCCTACCCCATCAGTGTAGCTAAACTAACATATCGCGGACAGGAAGTAAGACGAGGTGCTCCAAAACCCACAAATACCTTAAACATAATTTATATATTAATATGTAGGTACATGAACCAAGTAATTTTAAAATATCCTACATTCTACCGGTGAATTAGTAGTTATTTTATGATAGAATTGTCGGGTGACCTGGTGGTCTAGGGGTAAGGTGTCAGACTTCTGTGCTGAGGGTCCGGGGTTCAATCCTCGGTCCCGGCACAGATTTATCTGATTGCCAAACCCTTCCTTCACCTCTGACAAGATGTGTATTAATCACAACTTGTGAATGTGAGGAATGCCAGGCCTCCACCGTGGTTCGGATTCCACGTTAAACTGTGGGTCCTCCATTTCATCTCACAATCACCCTAGCATTGCACATTAGCGTAAGTGCGTATAACCCGAACGGTTAGTAAGACGCGGTGCTAATAATAATAATAATAATGATAGAATTGTCAACACTTAGCTCAATCGGTCCAGGTTTCGATTCGTGGCATTGCCGGAAAATTTATGGATGGTACAATGTGGGTTTTCCTTTTCACAATGATAAATTAATGACCGGGAAGCTGGATGTTGTGTCTAATCTAGATTTAAGTTAGCTTATAAGTCATGTGCTGATATAATCAGTCGATTCAGAAAGTACACATTAAATTCCTTAAATAGATTGTGAAACGCCCCCATTTTACTCAGTAAAAGGAAGGGTTAACTTAACAAATAAAAATTAAGGTAAGAGGGCATGATATAGTTAACGAGGAAACATGCAAAAGAAAAGTTAATAAGTCAAAATAGTTTTTAATGATTTATATTTTATTGGTAGATAAGAATATCAATAAATAAACCGATATAAATTGTAACCCAGAAGCGAAACAACAGAACAACAAACAAAAAAATCTAAGCTTTCGATAAGCGAATGCATTTAACAAGGGAGGCAATCTTCCTTAATTAAATTAAGACAGACCGTTAAAAAGACAGATCATCATAAAGGCAGATTATAATAAAGACAGATTATAATAAAATCCCTATGCCATATGAAATAAAAGGTAATTGCCAAAAATGGAAAGCTACAAATTTCTATGTATCTAATCTTCCGTTTGACTATAACAAATGTAATATATACTAAACTCACGTCTAACAAAACAAGGCATGGCAAAGTATAACTTCAATGACCAATCTAACTTGCCAATCTTTTACTATTAAGTTCTGTCTCAAAAAAGTGGAAAACACAGAATGCACCAAAAGATATCATTTGAACGACAACAAACTAATCTCATTCCTGAAGGGTATATACTTAATATTTCGTACCAAATGACTTCACTATAGTTAATCTGATATGATCTCTGATAGACCTTAAACAAAGTTAAAACATTTTCCTGAAGGGAAAATATTTTAATACAAAACCTGATTCAACGCATATTCCTTACTAACTTTAAACTATCAGTTTCCTCAATAGGAACTATCAAATAATTTAACTAACATAAGTCAAAAAGAAGATATTTTCATGATGGAAAAATATTAACAAAGTTACACAAATTATAGACCTAGAAACTATATTTAATATATTATGACTTTACAACAGGAAGTATTCAAAGGTTCACTAACGTGAATCAATTAGAAGATATTTTCCTGATCGGAAAATATTATCGAAGTTACAAATTATTTTCAACATAATAACGATACACAAAAATAAACACAATAGTTACAAACATATTTAGCTTACATATTGGTCTGATGGGCACTACCAGCGTAGTGCCTTAAATCAAATCGCCGTCCAGTGTGTGACTGAGTACATTTTAAACTCGATCCACAGTCTATATATAGTGTCCATCTCCCGGGAGAAGTAAAGACAGAACGAGGAAAGGGGAAACTGGGGGAAAGGATCGGAGTCTCTGTCTCACTCTAGCACTCCAGATCTGGAACTTTCTAGCACATAATAGAACCATCTAGTCTGTTCTTTTTTCCTCTAGAATGACCTAAACGTCTTTCTGAACATACCCTACCTGGAAGTGACATCACACGTGCCAGCTATCTAGATGTTCGGCGTGGCCCGGTTGTTTATTTTGTTTGTAGTACCGGGCATGTGTGGAGGGTGTGCATATAGGATAAAAATGGAGAACGTGGTGAATGGGGTTAGTCAATGCATTAATAGTTTTTAGGAACCAAATATGTTCTTCTAATTAAGATTAATATCCAGGAAATGTATAATGTATTATGGATTTTATTTAATTATAGAATTGATATTATAACTCATGTAACATGAAAATGATACAATTGAAAAATAAATCAAATCATGAAACTTAAAAAAAACCACAAAATTCTTATAACTCTCATTTATAGATTATATTTAATACAATATGTTATCACATTTATAAACTTTGGCTATTAAGATCATGGTTGTCAATAATGAGATTTAATTTCTCATAGAATTGTCTTTCATAAAGTATGGTCATTGATGTTTACATTTCAATTTTCATGGGAAAATTAGAAAATACAAACATTAATTTTTTGCTAAAATTGATAATTAAAAAAAATTGAAAACAAGTATTTATAATAGGTCTATATATAAATTAATGGTGACAGCTGGTTATCCCGTGACTTATCGTGAATACGTGAAGTTAGAGCTAGTAGCTTTTCCAGATGTCAGGTTAGGCTCTTCCTATGAAATTTTGTATTTATAACAAGAATATTTGACCTATATAAGGCAATCTACGAAGCCATTACGCAACCCAATTATTCTGGATGCAAAGATAAAAGTAAAACTAGTGTTAAAACCAGTGTACTTAGTTCTTTAGTTCACTCTATCTTCCAATAAAAGACCTTATATTTAAATCTTGCAATTAAATGTTTCAAAGATTCCAGTGTTTTTTTATTTTATTTTTGTAAAAATCCATAATTTTCCTATTTTTTCCCAGGCTTGAAAAATTACCTGTATTTTCCCGGTTTTCCAAGTGAATGATAACTGAAAAAATATGATATTAAAATATTGTTATTTATTAATTTAGTTGAGGTATTTGACGTCCACAATCTGAACCAACTGACTATATCAGCATATGACTTATATATTAACTTAAATCTAGAACAGACACAACACCCAGATCCAGGCCATTAATTCAGTACTGTGAAAGTGTAAACCCACATTTCCCAAATGATACATTTTTCTGTCATGCCAGGAATCTAACCTGGAACCCTTAGTTCAGCAAACATACACGCTCCGACTGAGTTAAGGTGTCGGATTCTATTAAACTAAAATATTAGTAATCTTAGTTTCACATAACCATTAATTAATTTTACTCGTGACCTCACGACTCCTCTGCCAACAAACCCTCAACCCCCAGTCTGGGAATCACTGAGCTAGAGTGACTATACAGACAAGGTCGGTGGGTCAAGGTTCAAATCTCAGTGAGGAATACTAGGGGTGGTTTCCCACATTTTATAAAACTCTGTGTTCTACCTGTTATATCTTCATTCTATTCTAGCACACTCCCTCTAAGCTCTTAGAATAAATCGTTAAACTTACTAAGACCCGGTCTTATGACTACCGCATAAATATTGCTATCGGGAGGTTAAAGTTAGCTACCAGTTAAAGGTTATCAGCCACTTTAATACTTTACACATATTATGAACTGAATTTATCTGCCAGATAGCTATCAGTACGATAAATATATTTGTATGTAGAAAATGAAATGTTGGTACTGTTTTTACTGGTGTGCGCATGCATAATATAAGCCCTGACGCTACCACTACAACCTAGCGAGGGGCTAGAACGCTCAACATTTGTTAAATAATGGCGGCTAAACGAGTGCGAATAAACAGTTGGTGTGACGTGGGCGCAGAAGCTAAGATTTCTTGCAAGTACTAATTTCGGTGTCTGACAAAATGTGGTCAATAGTTGGGTACAACGTTTACAAAGTTTCATTTATTGTGCTCACATTGTTATAATTTGTTCTCATATAAATATAACACTACAAATAGCTTGTCAGTTTATATAAAAGTGTGAATTAAATGTTCTAACTTTATATAGTTAGAGCCCGGGCCTGTGCTTACTAAACACGTGAACCAAGATTTTAACCTAAAAACAGATTATGATAGGCAAAACCTCATTAAAAACAACGCGTCACTATGGCAACGACCATTTTAACTTTCAGATAAAAGTTATCAGGTAGTTGAACCTCCCGATAAAAATGTGATGGATAAATACATTTTATCTGGCAGATAAATGCTATCTTGGAGTCATAAGACGCACTTTTAACTTATCCACCAGATAGAAATATTTATCTACCAGATTAATATTTATCCAGGAGTCATAAGACCGGCTCTAAATAAAATAAATGCATATTTAATAGGCACGTTCTAAACAAAAGTAAGGTGGTATCTGGGAATTGAGGGGAGAGGTAAGGTGGATCCCCGTTTCTTTCATCCCCAATATTTTTTTTTCGTTTCTTTAAAAGTCTTACAGAGTAAATTTCATTTGAAAACTGTAAACATACATTTAATTCATTTGTATCACAAACTGATACGTGATGCTTATCAATGGGATCAGTGCTGATTGCTTGATTAAATTCAACCGCATATATACTCAACACACCAAAAAGTAGTGAGAGATGACCCTAGATATGAGACGAACTATGATGGCTCTGTGGTAGAGCATTGACACGTAAAGTCAAAAGTCCCGGGTTCGATTTCCATCTTCCATCATTTGTCATTTAACATCAGGAAAAGAAAATCATTCATTTCATATCATATACACGTACAGGTTCACCGTACGGTGACGTCTGTCCGGTCTGACCTGACGGGTAAAACTGATCGTTTAGGGGAAAACCTGTCGGAATTTTCAGTTATTTTTAAGACCTGTTGAAAATCAAACAAAGCTTGATATTTTCACCTGACAGGTCTGGACCTGTCAGATGAAACTGATCGTTTAACGGCATACAAAGGTAAGGCCGTCAGTTCTTTGTTAACTTTGGAGCACTACACGTGTATGTCAGCTATTCAATTAATAATTCAATAATAAGTTTTAGTAGTCCAATAGTGTATTAGGTGTGGTTAAATTTGTATTTTAATTAATTATCATACATACGTATAATATAGGATTTAATTTAAAACTTTTAAATCATTATTTCAATTTTTAAAATACAATTTAAAGTAGATTTTTTAAAAATAAAGTGTTTACTACGCAAATGGTAGCTCCAAAAGAGTACAGTAATAAATTAACAATTGTATTTTTGAAGATGTATAAAAATTAAACCTGCCTTTGGAGGGTTAAAAGCAAAGAATATTTGTATCGGACACGGAAAGCGGCAGTGTATGAACGATTAGCACAATTGCTGAAGACTGTAGATCCGGGGGCGAATTGCGAAACAGTGAAAAAAAAACTAATCTGCTTAGCAATTTTAGAAAAGAATGAAAGAAATTTACTGCAGCAAGATGAGAGTAGAAGTGTGATATTATGGCAGGTAAACCTGAATAGTGTAGGGGCAGATGACCTGTCAGGTAAGACCGGACAGGCCTCACCATACGGTGAACCTGTACGTGAAGGGGCAGCTTAGGCATGTATGATAGAATTTCGGCAGGAAGAAACTTTTAGAAAATATAAACTTTGTTTGTGTTCAACATAGATAACATGTTGCTATATCATTAGTGTTATCTTAAGCCTAGTACGCACTAGGAAACATTCCCACGGAAACATAGTTTGCCAACATGTTGAACTTGTTTCAGATCAGAAACAGTTGGCTAACTGTTTCCCAACTGTTGGCCAACATTTTTCATATTGTCTTTGTGTTTTCTAGCGAGGAAAATATATTTCCTGTGATCCATTTCAAATGGGTTACAAGAAACAAAGTTGGCCAACGTTTCCGACAACAAGCAGTGTGGGCTGGTCTGACTTTGCTATTCACACCAAGGGCCGTACGCAAGAACTTGACTAAGTGGATGCTTTGTAGACCCTAGCGTGAGTTTGCTTCCGTCATCGTAGGTTAAAAGGTAGAACGATAGTGTTCTCGGGACTATACTATCAGCCTTAGGCTGCCTTTATACTAGGAAACTTTGAGGAAATTGGTTTCATGCAATCGATTTCCTGAGGCGTTGCAGCGCCAATAAATCAACTGCAGCACCTGACAAGAAACTTAAATGAAATAGCACCTCTCAAGTCGTGATAATATCTTGCAAGGAACAACTACTTTTTCCGTTTATAAACAAGAAAAGAAAACGAATAAACGGAAGATTTATTATACATCCGATGTTATCTTCACGTAAGGACAATGGTCTATACTATACATTATTTGATGACCTGTGCGCTGACGAAAATAAATTCTTCAATTATTTGCAGATGTCAAGAGCATCATTCCAGGAACTGCTAGGCTACATAGAGGAAGACACAACAGGAACCGACAACAGATTTCGAAAATGCATTTCCCCTTAAGAGAAGTTAGTAGTAACATTGAGGTAAGCCTGTGTTTATCTTAAACATAGTGAACTTCAAAGTAAATTATAATTATTGAATAAATAGTATCAATGGTTTAATTCATGAAATATAAAGCATGCAATATATTTTTAACATTAATTATTTTTTAATATCAATGGAAATAGTATTTTACTAATATGTCAAGAGAAACAATAAAATGTTATAATATTCACAGTTTTCTTGTAGCTAAATATATTGTAAAAACCTTGTAAAAATCATAAATTTGGCTTAATGAATAAGTAGCATTGGTAGAGTAAATTAATAATATAAGCTCTTCAGTTGGTCTCATCCCACATTAACACATCACTAATTTGAGTGTTAATTGTATCTGAGAGTGTATGTGATCTCAGGAGTGTATTTTAATTATTATTATTACTGCTAGAAGCACTTTCAGGTCTTTGGTACATCATCGGTTGTATGGCTGAATATATTTGTTGCGAATGTACGGGTCTTTGGTACATCATCGGTTGTATGGCTGAATAGGTTTGTTGCGAATGTACGGGTCTTTGGTACATCATCGGTTTTATGGCTGAATATATTTGTTGCGAATGTACGGGTCTTTGGTACATCATTGGTTTTATGGCTGAATAGGTTTGTTGCGAATGTACGGGTCTTTGGTACATCATCGGTTGTATGGCTGAATAGGTTTGTTGCGAATGTACGGGTCTTTGGTACATCATCGGTTGTATGGCTGAATATATTTGTTGCGAATGTACGGGTCTTTGGTACATCATCGGTTGTATGGCTGAATAGGTTTGTTGCGAATGTACGGGTCTTTGGTACATCATCGGTTGTATGGCTGAATAGGTTTGTTGCGAATGTACGGGTCTTTGGTACATCATTGGTTGAGAGCCTTGATTGGTTTATTGTGGTGGATATTCATGGAAGCCAAAGAGAGGGGGGGGGGGACGATACTACATTGGGAGCCATTTTGTAGATTGGGTGCTTGGGCGTTTGCAATGACAGTTTTAATTTATTTTCTGGGTGTACTTTTTAGATTTCAGACAAAAGAGAGAGAAAGAATAACATGTATTCATTCTTTTCCACTGGCCTTGTTTCTTATTCAGATTTTTTTTTTTCAAAACCTCAATCATCTCGTCCTCCTCTTTTCTGATTCGTTTCCTATTTATTTTACTCCTCCTTGTTTATTGATTAATTTTTCTTCTTTTTTGGTTCCGTCCTTTGTCGCAAACAACTTCATTTTCAACGTCATGAATGCCATCCTCTTCATTGACACCTATTGAACCTGAGGTCTTTTTGAATAATGTTTTCAAAAATTGTAACTGCTCGAAGTAAATGTATATTTTATGAAGTTTTGATCTAGATTCAGATTTTTTCTTTCCACTTTTTAAATTCTCTGGCGTAACAAATTCGAATATTTCTCCAACTCTTCTGAATGATTGTTATTGAAAAACATTTACATTCTTAATAATAGTAATAATAATAACTGTTATTTGCTTAAACTATTTTTACAATGCTCAGCAAAAAAGTATAAACTATTATAAAAAGTTCTGAAAATTGAAAAATGACACCTGGACACGGGAATCGAACCCGGGACCTTTGGCTTAGTACGCCAATGCTCTAACCACTGAGCTATCCAGGATTCGTCCCGTGCCCACAGTCATTCTTCACTCATATTTCCCGTGTCCAGGTGTCATTTTTTAATTTTCAGAATGATATCTAACTGAACCAACTACCATTAATATAGCTTCGGCTATTTACACTTAATATTATAAAAAGGTTTCCAAAATATATATAGCCAAAGCAAAGCTATAGTTTTCATTCTTTTAAAAGCATTAAAACAACGATCAGTGAAAAATCAATAATTCCATGCGTTTTTCCCAAAAAATTGCATTGTTAAATAAAATTGATGGAAAATAGTTTTATTTTCACAAAACTAAAAATGTTTTGTTATTTTCTAGTGCCTTAATTCAAGAGGTTTTGAATAAAATAAACTACCGAAAGTAGACAAATACCATCTCCGTCTAAATTAAGATTTAGGTAGGCATATTGTAATGTTACCTACTATAAAAATTTCATTAAATCAATTATTATCAGCAGGCCAACAATACATAATATATAGACACATTTATTTTAATTTAATAATACTTATTTCTTACCTATTCAATTTTTCTCCTGAGGGGACATTTCTTCAAAGTTCACAAAGAACGTGGTGATAACTTCGGCCCAGGCATTCAATTTTTCATTTTTGTTTGAATATTCCTCTGTCCTAGAGTCCCACAGGGCAGGATAGGTCTTTACTTCTCAAATAAGATCTTCAATATCTAGTTTTACATCTATCAGTTGTGATATCTTTTTTGCAAGATCTTCCTTCTCCTTTGCATTCTCTTTGTTTCCGTTTTTGTTCTGGTCTTGGTTGATCTCTTCTCGTTCTGAGTTTTGTAAAGTCTCCTCTTCATCATAATCACTAACTTCACTCATTTTTATAGGGCTATAATCACAGATTACTCTTGAAAAACAAACAGGTAAAACATTGATGAAACTTAGACAAAATGTTTACAAAAACATAAGAAACACGGCTACCGTAAGCAAAATGTTAACAAAAACAAAAGAATCACGGCTACCGTTCAGAGGCAGACACTAAATACTGTGAGAGCCTGTGAGGCTGTGGCGGTGTTGTCTGCGAGATTACGGTTGGGACATCGATATCGATGTTAGCAGGTCGATGTATCGATCACAAAAACATCGAGATTTTGCGATAGTCCTTTGTTTTCTATGGACTTTTGAAGAATACAAAAAAGTATTATGTTTAAAATAATTAATAATAATTGATTTTATAACTTGCTTTGAAGAAATACTTGTGAATCCCAATTATTATTGAATTATAAAATGCGAGAGGGTTCTCGAGCGAGGTCAGTTTCATGCAATTGGTTTCCTAGTATAAACGGCTACATTTGAAACAATGCCCCACTACGGCGTGTGAAACAAAAATTTTCAACCGAATTTCCGGGTCAGTTTCACGCTCTTCAAATCGATGGAAACTGTTGCCGACCTTGAAATCGATTGCAGTCTACTGTGAACGCTCAGATTAATTTTTTGACCCAATGTATTTTAGTTTCACATGAAATCGATGGCATGAAACCAATTTCCTTTGAATTTCATAGTATAAAGGCAGCCTAAGCATTCATTATACGTTCTTGTATACCGCCCCGAGTACATCAGTTATTGATATCTCTTTTTGTCATGTCGTGGTCAGCCGAAACAACTCTGGAACTGATTGAAATATTTCATAAAAATACACTGTTATGGGATGTGACAATTTAGGACTCTAAAAATTGCGTAAAAAACAGGATGTTTTTAATAAAATAAGTGAACAGTTTTCAGTCAGTGTAAATAAACACGAACCCACCACCGTTTTATTCTTCTCTGTCTTCTTGAACAGCTCATATATATATATATATATATATATATTATATATATATATATATATATAAAGCACAAAACATAGCAGCATCCTTAACAGAAATCTTTCATTCAACTGGACTCTGTATGGATACAAATATTTCATCAATGTAGTCTGTACACGAAACAATGTTTCTTTAATGTTTGCTAACAATCTGTTTCTCATGTTGGCCAACAGTTGGCCAACAATGTTTCCAAGTGCGTACTAAGCTTTATAATCATTGATGTATGAATACGTTAAAGTAGATCTAATAATTTTTCTAGTGGTCAAATAAGGTTCTTCTTATGAAAACTGAACTCTAATAATTATTCTTCTATCTTATTTTGACATGACACTACTTATTTCTGTACTTTTAATTAAGAATATAATATGAAAGTTTTAATTTGCATACCCACCAATATCTCCCTGAAGTCAATACTAGATCTATCATGACCAGATTTTATGCCCTAGCCCGACTTACAAACTGAATTAAACAAGTTCAATGCACTTAATATTGCACTCTCAACCTCAGTTGCCTTAATCACCCATTGAAAAACAGGACGAACCCATTTACACACAGTAATTAAATTATTTACCAACATCCAGAAGCGAACCAGATTCACCCTAAAAAAAGTATGGCTTATTACTGTATTCCCCTTAGCAACGGGGTCGGGAAAAATTGATAAATAAGATATAAAGCCGTAAGGGTTGGCCACACGGATAGTGCCTGGCCATAATTGTAGGAGCTAAGTTTTTTCATTGTCCTTCCAGGTGAATATAGGTAAAGTTTGTTTTACTTGTCCTCCTTGACTGCGTCTAATTAATAGTGTGTGTGGCAAATCACTAACGTGGTATTTACTCGTTAAATAAAGATGCATTTTTTGTTATTTTGATTTGTCCAAGAGTAAATAATTGCCCTTTTGTTTAAATGCAGGGGCTTGTCCAAAGGGGTGTGTGAGGGTTAGGGTTGTACACCTGGCTATGAAGCATTTGAGCGCAAGCCAAAAGTAGTATCAATTGAGCGCATGGACTGGGGTACAAGGAATAGATAGTCATTTCTTTTTAATGTTACTATTTCATTTGGACTGTTTTATAGGTTAGGTTAGGCTAGGTAAGGTTAGGTTATGTTGGGTTAAGTTAGGTTATGTTGGGTTAAGTTAGGTTAGGTCAAGTTAAGTTAGGTTAGGTTAAGTTAAGTTTGGCTAGGTATCCTTCGTAAAGGGCACATGGCTTCCCCTGTTTCTTTCGATAGTTTCCAAATTCAAAATATCCCTAAATATAGTCTTTACACAAAAATATCTATAATTAATTTTCTAGAGTTTAGGTAGAATTAGCCGTCGGTAATCCCAAATTAACTTTTTGGCGTACTTAGTGGGTTCATTGACTAAATAATAACCAAGCCGGGGAAAGCAGTATTCATCTATTATATTCCTCGTATCCCAGTCCATGCGCTCAAGTGCTACTACCATGCTCTCAAATTCTACTACTTTTGGCTGCCAGTCAAGTGCTACTGCGCTCAATTGCTACAGATTCTGTACACCCCATCTCAAGACCTATGTGGAAATGTTAAAATGGCATTCACTAGGAATTTGCTGTCACTACAGATCACGCATGTAATTTAAGTAGATCCCATAAATTAATTATGTACATAATAAAATATATGCCTTTTAATTGCTACATACACTGCAATATTCCACATGCAACCGATACCAAAATAAATTTCTGAGCACGCCCCTGTTTCCGTGTAAATAGCTCATTTATATTCTTTATGTTTCTAATTACAAATTTTATCTTCTATTTAAAGTTGCAACCAGTCAAAAAGGGTTTAGGTGACTACTCTCATCTTAAAAAGTTACCTTAACGGCTTAACACAATAATTAAATACTGTGCACAAATACGTAAGTTATTATTAAATATACATGTTCAGAAAATAATTAAAAACACAACAACACAGTTCTTGATGTGTTTTTAACACAATATACAAACCAGTTTAATATATGAACATAACGACAATACTCGAAATCTCGTAGAAATCCCAGCCAACCTTTCTTTCCCTATTTTGTCCCCCCCTTCCATTGGAGTTTCTCTGCGATGTCACAGGCGAAGTTTGCGGGAATATAATTGTTGTTCAGTTGGTTTTGCTGCAGGAGCGATAATTCCACAGGGATGGTGATACATCCTCGGTCGACCTCCCAAACTTTTTTATTGTGTTTTGTAGAGCTGATACACTGGGCTTTGTAAGTGACTATGTCACAGTAATAAAAATAAAGCTACCTCGCGTTTGGATAAGCTCGTTTCCCGTGAATCAAAATGAGACCATCCATAATATTAACAAATTTTAGTAAAAATACACATACAAGTGATTTAATATATATTTATAAAAGTTCTAACCCAATGTATAGTACACACTCTTAATAATATTATAGAACCCTTTAAAAATTTTAAACGCTCAATGATTCTCTTTCATTGCCTCACAATGCTCATTTTTTGAGGAACAAATTAAGCTAATCCTGAATTTATTAAGACTGTAGCAACAAACAAGCTAGGGATTTAAGGTTTCTAAGACACTGTTGACATTTTACTAGATCTTTATTTTATCCTTTGGAAATACCCTAATCCCAATTGAAAGTTTTTAATGGCTCTTAAGTTAGACGCTTGTCGTTCTCACTTAATGTGGGGCCATTCACCATAAAAAAATGTAGCAATAAAAATAATATCTTCACAAACATCAACGTTGTGTCGGTAAGATAAAAGTGGATTAGTTTGAATTATAAATATACAATGCCATAATATTTGTTTCTAACAAAATAAAAGACAAGCCCTAGTTCAACAGATATATCAAAATTGAAAATATATATGGATTCGGTTTGGTCCCATAAAAAATTAGAAACCCAATAACAGTAAACTCGGAAATGCATAATGAAAATTGATCAGTAATTTCACCTTATCAAGTATTATTCCCCATCCTACTTATTTTTTAAAGGAGCATTTTTTTAGTTAATGCATTTTAACAAAAATGTGTTTACTTTTTCCGTCGTCTCTTTGTACCTCTATGGACTATTCGCTTACATTAATTATGCTTATGGGTTAGGTATGGTGAAGGTAAAATAATATGGGGAATATAATCGTATTTATTTATAAAAAACCTCTCTAGACCCCGATCTGCCCATCATCGCTGATCCAGTCTAACACGAGAGTGACGTGTTAAGAGTTTAGACAATGCGACCACCAATGCGGGCAACACATAGTTATCTGTCGGCTTGATCAAAAGGGTATGATTGTATAGGATGGTTGTAGAAAATTGAACCACATTTATAAGGGAAAGGGGTTTAAATAACTACCCAGTGTAACCCTCTGAAAGCGATGAATTGTAGGATTTTGAGCACTTTAAATTGTTTTTATAATCAAATATTGTTGGATTTTTTTGTATGTTTAGTTTGTAAATTGATATTTATTTGCTTGGGATTATAAAACACGTACTTTGATAGTAAACTTGACAATCCAAACAAGATATTAATAACTTAATCCAGAAAACGTTATATAGTACTCCAGGGGGATATCACTAATTAGTGAGGTACTATTTAGACAGGAAATGACGTTTTTGACTGTTTTAAGAGCTACTAAAACAACTGTATAAGTATTTATGTTAAGTCACTTTTGAAGATAATATTTACTCACTATCTATATAATGATACTAGTAATAAAGAAAAATGTTATCAATGTTTACAGAAAATATATATTTTATTTTTGAAGAACATTATCGATTAAAAAATATATTATTATTACTATTATTATTATTATTATTATTGTTATTATTATTATTGTTAATAACGGGTGACCTGGTAGTCTAGGGGTAAGGTGCCAGACCTCTGTGCTGAGGATCCGGGGTTCAATCCTCGGTCCCGGCACAGATTTACCTGATTGCCAAACCCTTCCTTCACCTCTGACAAGATGTGTATTAATCACAACTTGTGAATGTATGGAATGCCAGGCCTCCACCGTGGTTCGGATTCCACGTTAAACTGTAGGTCCTCCATTTCACCTCACAATCACCCTACCATTACACATTAGCGTAAGTGCGTATAGCCCGAACAGGTAGTAATACGCAGTGCTAATAATAATAATTATTATTATTGTAAATAAATTAGACATTCAAACATGTCTTACTAACTTAATGATTCCGACACCTTGGCTCAGTCGGTAGCTTGTCTGTCTACTGAGCTTAAGGTCCCGGTTTCGATACCCGGCATGTATGAAAAAAGTTTAATTGGTAAAATGTGGGTTTACCCTTTCACAGTGATGAATTAACGGCTGGGTACTGGATGTTGTGCCGGTCCTAAACTTAAGTTAGATTGTAAGGCATATGAAGCTAAGACAGGCAAAGCCTGACGGGAGTGGAAAATATATTACTTGAATAAAAAACTACCCAGGCCACATGCTGGAAACAATAATTGATGTAAATAAATGGTACGGCGCACCGCACAGACTTTCTCTCTCTTTCTATAAACTCGTAGGATTTCTGAACGGAATAATGTACATTGTATCATCACCACTCCACACAAGAACACGCATAAAATAATATACAATGATATATAATCAATGAGAAAATAGGCGCATCTTTGTCCACCTAAGAGCATTTCAAACAGTTTAATGTCTTCCACAAGGGTCAACACTTCGTATTAAAATTTCGAATTCTGGTTGAAATTTTAACATTTTATAAGGTGTTGCAGATCTTCAAGTCATCGCATTGATATTTAATTATTAATTTATACATTTTGACCAATAGAAAATGTAAATATTGACTATTGAGTCTAAAATGGAGATAGATCATTGCTATGCAAACATTTCTCCTAAGAGCTTTAAGGAAAAATAACATACTTTTTTAGATACTTATATTTAATTACTCTATGGCATTGGAGAATTATTGCGTTAAGACTTAAGTAGTATATGTTTACAACTAAAGCTCACAAAATTGTATTAATAAATTTGCAAATATCTCAGAAACGGTTGTTTTTATAAAAATATGTGTCAAATATAAGTTTTTTATTTCTAATAGTCCTACAATTTTGCAATGATAAGTTGTTTAGTTTCTCAAATAGTTGTGGAGATACGGAAATTAACGCTTCTGTAAAGTACCCTAAAAATCATTTTCATAGGAAAATGAAAATAGCCAGTTTATTTATAATCTTAATCAACGCCTAGATACGAATTTTAATCAAAATCGTTAGAGCAGATTTTGAGAAAACCAATTTTTTCTCTTTTCACCCTTCAGTAAACTACCCTTAATTTTAAGTTTTTATAGACACACAGACAGACGGCATTGCAAAGACTATTTTTTAGGGTTCGGGGGGTCATGAAACGTCGACATCCATCAACATTTCAGGTTAGTTTTTTTTTACGGTCGCAATACTTAAACTTTAATGTCCAAAAAGTTAAAAAAAATTCATATAATTGCGTATAGATTGAAAGTTATTGATTTTATAAAAATATGTTTCGGATAAAATATCTGTATTATAAATATATATACATATTTGTAATGCTAAGTAATTTCATATCTCAAATAGTTTCGGAGCTATTTAAAAAAATGTTAATTGACGCATCAGACCGGAGCCCTTAAAGCCATTTTGCCAAAATATTGAGGGTAGCCATTTTGTTTGGAATATTTATTAATGTTTATAATTGAAATTTACTCAAAATCGTTAGAGCCGATTTTGATAAAATCGACTTTTTCTCTTTTTGCCCTTCAGTAAACAACCCTTAATTTTAAGTTTTAATAGACACACAGACAGACGGCATTGCAAAGACTATTTTTTAGGGTTCGGGGGGTCATGAAACGTCGACATCCATCAACATTTCAGGTTAGTTTTTTTTTTACGGTCGCAATACTTAAGCTTTAATGTCCAAAAAGTTAAAAATATATATATAATTGCGTATAGATTGAAAATTATTGATTTTATAAAAATATGTTTCGAATAAAATATTTGTATTATACATATATATACATATTTGTAATGCTAAGTAATTTCATATCTCAAATAGTTTCGGAGCTATCATAAAAAATGTTAATTTACGCATCATACCGGAGCCCTTAAAGCGATTTTGCCGAAATATTGAGAGTAGCCATTTTGTTTGGAATATTTATTAATGTTCATAAATTAAATTTAATCAAAATCGTTAGAACCGATTTTGAGAAAATCGACTTTTTCTATTTTTTCCCTTCAGTAAACTACCCTTAATTTTAGGGGTAGATATCCAATTCCAAATATCCCTCGGGGCAACCCTATGAAAATCCTAGATATCAAGTTTCAGCTCAATCGGTAAAATAGTTTAGGCTCTAGTTGGAGGTACAGACAGACAGACAGACAGACAGACGGAAATTCAAAAACCACTTTTTCGGATTCAGGAAGTCATGAAACGTCAAAATTCATCAAAATCTCGAGTTCAATTTTTTTGACGATCACCATACTTTCTTTACCTGTAAGATAGAGAGAAAGTAAAAATTCACTTATGCTTTACATTAATTGGTCAACAAGATGTTATGTGAGGCCACTTACCTACTGGTAGAAACAAAACCAACATAAAAAAAAAACATTTTCTTTGACGAACAGTAAAAACTGTTTTACATAAAATTTATATTATCTTTAAATTGGAGCGTCCTCACAGTCTAGGCAATCCATTATCTATCTGACTAATGAAAGAAAGAGTGACAGTCATCTTATCAATCGCTCGGCATAAAATATATATATATATACATAAAAAAAAAAATATATATATATATATATAATGACCACGTACGATCTCATGGCAAATTTTTAGAAAATATACCGTGAAAAAATTAAATAAAAAATAAGACGTGGGCGATTGTCATCTATTGATAATATGAGGAAGCCGTCTTTCCCTCCTTACCTCATCATCCCACTGGGGAGTCCCCAAAGGAGCCTGGACTTGATATTAATATCCTCCTTGTCCCATCCCGTCGTCCAATCTTCAGGAACATCATAAGGACGAGGGATGATGGATATACTCGATGCTAGACAAGGGAAGGTGCTTGGAGACACACCAGCAAGTCAAGTGGAAATTCAATACCATCACCAGGCGTCCGGCAAGTCCGCCTCAGTGAAGCACGTATTCGAAGGCATTAGTCTTGAATGAACTAAGGTTTTTTTTTAATTTCTAAATGGTTTCTCACTCTACCTGCACGCAATTGCAGCTACATCTTATTTAAAATTAAACTTTCCTCATTACTACACTATACAAGGGTGTATACAAATTTGCATTATTCCTTATAATAAAACAAACAGAAAATTTAACTCCTAGAACGTTGTCTGAAGCTTGGTTGATACTGAGATGGTCAAATTGAAAAACACGTGTGATGCACAGTTTAAAATTATTATTATTATTATTATTATTATTATTATTATTATTATTATTATTATTATTATTATTATTATTATTATTATTATTATTATTATTATTATTATTAGCACCGCGTCTTACTACCCGTTCGGGTTATACGCACTTACGCTAATTTGAAATGGTAGGGTGATTGTGAGATGAAATGGAGGACCTACAGTTTAACGTGGAATCCGAACCACGGTAGAGTCCTGGCATTCCTCACATTCACAGTTTAAAAAATAATCACCGTGTCTAATTAGCAATTTGGGTTAATATAATGGGAAATAAAAGCTATAATTTTATAGGAAATGTACCCAGAATTTTGTGGAGGTAGAAAGAGATCCCATTGGGAAAAAAATTACCCTCGGTGCACCCGACATTGATTCAAACCAAATTCCCCCGTCATAACAATCCAGTTCAAAACTAGAGAGACGCGTTTGACCAAGAGACCACCGATGCGGTTCACAACGTACCTACTCTCATTGTTCCATGGGTATACTTGAAAGAACACGTGTACCTCACGAAAACGAACATTGACCAAGGACATTCACGATCACGTAGATAAATTTGTTTTATTTATTTATTTGAGGTATTTAACGTGCACTTTCTGAATCGACTGATTATATCAGCACACGAGAATTTATTTGAGTGAAAGCCTGTCAATTTTGATGAGAAAGGTATTTTCACATAAATTCCAGTGTTATTTTACATGCTACAATCGACATGAGACCGACGGCTTTACTTCCTCTGCAAAGGAATTTGTGCTATATATATTTTTATCTATCAAGAAAAAACCCGTCAACTTCAGTTGAATATGAACCCACGAACATTGGGTTTTGAGACAAGCACTTTACTTCAAGACCCGTTTAGGTCGACCGTAGATAATTTGCACGCTGCTTACGTACAGCTATTTATGGTGACATGTTTCGGCATGTAGGCTACAGGATAAAATAATACGACGCATTGCTGCCTTTTTTTGAAAGGCACGGTGGTCGTTTTCGACACTTACTAAAACATGGACGTCTTCTCATCTTAAACCATTTAATCACTTTATTTCCCCTCCTCTCAAGTGACAATACTAGAGTGGCACTGCGTTTACCCTGAATGGTAACAATATTACCTTGATGTACTATTCTATGGACCTATCTTATAAGCTACGCCATAGTGGAACTATTCAAGGTTAGTTTACTACCTTTCAGGTTAAATTAAGAGTAAACAATTTGAGTAAAATTAATTTTTAATCAACAATATATGGTAACTAGTATTAATGAAACAGTAAGATTAGGAAGGGTGCATGAATAAAATAAATATAATTTTATCAAATTCAATTTTACCCATTTTCTAAATACGGAACTTTGGAGAAAAGGATATATTGTGCCTATTATTACCTTACCTGGAAGCAGTGGTGTATATCCTTGCCTCACTTCACGGTATCGCCTATCTTACAAACCAAACACCAAACGACGTTCATTGTGTTACATTCTCGGCTTGTTTAGTTATAATGGTTTGGCCCTGAAGAAGAATTATGAGGATTTTTACACAACCATGATGATAATTCGGGTGGGTTATAAAATCCTAAGAACGCCAGAATTAAAAAAGGAAAACATTGAAAATTGTGTGTATTTGGTACCAAATCAAGAAATTATATACTTAGGGCCATTTTCATAGTCAGACAGAGTACGCCTCAAGTGAGGTGCTATACTAAATATAGGATGACACATGCCTAGGACAAAATGGGACGGGCCAGTTTCATACGCGAAACTGGCCCTTTCCATTAGAGTTTAGGTAGGTATCACCCTGTATTTAGTATAGCAACCGCACTCGAGGCGTACTCGGTCTGACTATGAAACTGAACCAAAGTCAACTTACGGATACGATAAAGTTAGTATTTATCTCACTTTACTAAGCTTAATACATCTTCCTTGATGAGTTTTGACTGTACCTTAACTTTGTATTCTGCTCTTGTTCGCTCTAAACTAGAATTTACGTGGGTGGTTTGAAGTTCCATCACTACCAGTGACTTTCTAAGTTCGGAACGTGTTCAGAGTAAATCGGCCGCTCATTCCAGCCATAACCTTTATTGTTATAATTACGATAGAGTTCGCAGTTTGCTGGGATGGTTCAAAGCTTTGTGCAAATTTTAATGTTCTTGCTTTATTTTTATTGTTAGTAGCGATATCCCTGGACGTTTTGATTTTCTATATTCTTGAAGATAAATAATTTTATTTACTTATTTGGGGTATCTAACGTGCACTTTCTGAACCGACTGATTATATCAACACACGAGAATTTCTATGAGCGAGAGCGAAGGGCCTACCTATTTTGCCGGGAAAGATATTTTCACATACTTTACAGTGTTATTATTACTAGCACCGCGTCTTACTACCCCTTCGGGTTGTACGCATTTACGCTAATGTGTAATGGTAGGGTGATTGTGAGATGAAATGGAGTACCTACAGTTTAAATTGAGATCCGAACCACGGTGGAGGCCTGGCATTTCAAACATTCACAAGTTGTGATTAATACACGTTTTGTCAGAGGTTAAGGAAAGGTTTGGCAAGCACATACTTTCCAGTGTTCTTTTACATGACAAAATCGAGATAGGACTATCAGCTTTAATTCCCCTCCAAAGGTAGTTATGCTAAGAATTTTTATCGCTCAAGAAAATTACGTCAACCCCGGCTGGGTTTGAACCCATGGACATCGGGTTTTGAAGCGAACACTTTACCCTAAGACCATCTAGGTCGACGAGATAGATAATAAAATATTATTCTTTTAACAATTCAAACTCATCCACAAAATATTGCTGGCCTGAGAAGAGCTCGAGCTCAGATGTAATCCGAAATATAATAAGATTTGTCTAAGTTAATCTTTATTCCTATATCCATGTCATGGCTATAGGATTAGGTGTTGGGTCTGTGGTGGATCTGGGGGGTGGGGGGATAGGAGACGATAGTACCCCCTCCCCCCATTCAAAAATAGTCAGACATATAATGAAACTTATACCTCATTGATGTAAAGAGCCGACTCCTGTTATATGCTACTTAGGAGAATGAATGAAGAACGGTTTTCAGGTCTTCCATTACTACATCACCATCATGATTCTCCGGTAGAAATGAACAAGGTTATTAACAGTTTTTAAAAAAATGATAATCAAAGATTCGAATTTGTTAGTTATGACTATAAAACTATAAAATTTAGTATATTTACCAAGTATTTGTTTCAAATGCAACATTTTTATTTAAATACTAAAACGTATATTAGGCGTATGAACATATTTGTTATTTTATTGTGTCAGTGAATTTTTTTGTATAAAAATTACAACAGTGCTAATAGAAATTGTATTTTTTTCAAAGTCTTCTTTTAATTATTTTAACGGGTTAGATTATTTTTATAAACTTGCAATTTTAGTATTAATATAAAATTGCTTATTAATTAAAATATTTTATTTATACTTGAAGTAGTCTGTAAACCAATCTCCCTTGATAACAGCCCCTAGATCCGCCCTTGTTTTGGGTGAACCATAGAAATACATTAATGACAGTTCTATACTTAACTGAATCTACCTTTAAGGTATTCATACGCTTGGTCATGTGTTTTACAGCCATACATGCCAATACCTCTTTTTTATATATTCATACTTCTTAACACAAGGGTTAGTAGTTAACTAGCAACCGAATCAGAGTGGAAGTAAAGTGATAAAACCATAGTTATAAAACACAAATGGAAAACAACCTCCATTACATGCAATAAGATTCAAACCTCGATCTCCCATCACCGACAATCCAATCTATTGTATGACCACCGGTGAAGGTATTATTATATTATACTACTATAAAGCCATATGGCTGACTCACTCACTGACATTAATGTTTACCCACTTTCATATGAGCTATATTATTGGAATTTGGCAAACTTCTAACTTCTAGCCTGTAAATGATGGGGAAGTTCCAAAAAGCTAAAAAAAAAAAATTTAACCCCCGAAAAAATTCCAAACGGTGGAGCATTTTAAAGTCGGTGCGGACCTTTCTTTGGAGGTCTCTTGTGGCTAAACGGTAAGGCCTATCAAAAAACGGCTATGGAATTACATTAGTTTACATCCACTTGCAAAGAAAACTCACTGGGGGTTTGGGGGTGGAGCCCCCAACGAGAAAAGCGAGTTTATATCTATATGACCTAAAGTTACTTACTATGCGGATCCGACTATAATATTAGTTGTGTTCTTTGTCCGTATTTAGCTACTATTCCATTATATCCATATTTAACTACACTAAATGGGGAAGAGATTGGAATTGTAGAGTTTAGTATAAGTGTAGTCGCACATGCTCAGAGGAAGTGTATAAACCATCAGAACATTGCCAAATGTAAAAACCTGACTTCCCAATCCCCAATAAACCAAACGAGCCTGACATTTAGTTCTCGTTGCTGCAGGTTCGGGCTTAATATTAATCAAATTATAGGTTTGAATTAGTTTGTATCCTGGGTTGGATTCCCGGCATGACCGAAACATGTATCATTTTGGGAATTGAGCTTCTCCTTTCACAGTGATGAATAAAGGTTCGGGGGATTGTGTGTTGTATTTGTTCTCGAATTAAGTTAGTTTATAAGTCACGTGCTAATATAATTAGTTGGTTCATAAAGTGCACGTAAATACCCTAAAATAAAAATAACACAAATTTAAAGTTGTGATTTGATCAAAATCTTTTCTAAGATATGCATATTTTGAATTCCTAAATATTACTATCGATATTATATCCACATGTCTTTCTTAAGGATACTTAAATTCGAGAAAAAGATTTTAAAGGTAAATATGACGTCGGCGTTGAGATGTCAGTGCCATCTGGCTGTGGTAAATTTACAAAACCATCCCCCACCCCCTTTTCCCTCCTTAATACCCCCATCTCAGCTCTCGTAACGTGTTTGTTACAAGGGTTTCAACTTCATGACGATGCCAGAGACATAACTTCTACAGCCGCTCCTTTTCTCAAAAGAAACTTTAAGAAAAAGATCTTGAGCAAATATTAATGAGACCATTATTTTATAATGTAAATACCAACCTTATAGAAAATATATTCTAATCTTCAATAGAGTTTTATGCAGGAAGTTTCTTGTCTATGGCGAAGAAAATCTAGCATGACAATAATATACATTTCCAATTTTATAAAATTATATTACAGTTTTACCGGCTGCTTTTGAGAAATCTTCCTATTCAATAGGAAAAGAAACCGATAGGATGATCACACGCTTCGGTGGCAGCATGGTCTAAGGCGCTACTCTCGCAGTATGCAAGACTGCCGATGACGGGGATATCAAGGTTCGAATCACGGTCGAATGAACTAAGGGTAGTTTTTATTAAATGGTTTTCCACACAAATTCAGGTAAAATTCTTCTAAATATATCCTTAGTAATCCTTAAAATCATTAAACGTAACTAATTCATAGGCGTATAAACCAAACGGGTAAAAGATGTGGCGCTAAAAAAATGTAATGATTGTTACGTTCTTTGAAATAGTCTGTCCTTTGAATATTATAAACTATCGATATATAAAACTTTAAAAAGGTTTTATTTTGAGCCAGCTTGGTGCTAAAATGTAGCACAAGTAATTCATAGGAAGAATCTTGTAAATAATATAAATCTATTTTTTTATGGCCAAAATTGATACTAGGTTACAATATATTATAATAGTATTATTTTATAGTTTTTGATATTATCTATGAAAAGTGAAGACCGCACAACACATTTTAACTGTAAAAAATGTATATGACTATCTTAATATAACTTTTAAAAAAAAGATGGAATTGCTTTATTCGGGACGTCACACTACTAAACAGGCGGTTTAAAATGACAAAAAAAAGTATATTAAATTTTCAAAATAAATATATCTCATCATCGCTCAACAAAAGTAATAAGGCACATCATTAATTATAATTTTTTTTATTTGGTCATACAAGTTGGCAAAAAGATTGGGTTTAAGTTTTATGTGTGTTCTCCTTAATTAAGCTAGTTTGTAAATTGAATATAGCCTCTTGTGTATATAAAGTACATATAAATACCTCGAGTAATATTAAATAATATAACAATATAATAAGTACCTTTTCAAAATTCTGATCACGATATTGCTGCATTTTGAAACGCGAATTTAAGGTCCTTAATGTATGAGAACAATAATTGCTTAGTCAAATACTCTCGGATACGTGACGCAGTAGCTAATTAACTCTACAGCCAACAGCTTGATGAGGTTGCCTAACCGTCGAATAGAGGCAAGTCAAGGTAGAATAATTTCCCCTGTTAATATATTCAGCTTCCATACACAGAATTTTCCAGTTATTAAAGTGACACAAAACAGCAGTCGTTACTAAATTATTATTTAAAAAATGGCACGGCACAATAATATAATATTACTATCTCATAAATTATATTATAATTTGGAACCAAATTCTCAAAATTTTACTCTCAGTGAGCTACCCTAAAATTTATGTTAAAAAAAAACAAGTACTCAGCGCTATTTATCATGTAAAACACTGACTAGATACCATTTTGAACAAAAATGTTAGAGCATTTTCGAACAATTTCATAGTTCAGTAAAACAATTAAATGAAATTTTCTCCGAAAAAAAAACATTTATACATTTAAGTTAGCATACAAAACATAATACAAATATCCAATTTGAATAAAATGGTTAAAAATTACTTAAGTTAATTTTCTAATTTAAAAAAATCAATTACCCTTAAATTTAAAGCTAGAATTAAAATAGCTATTTTCTCTCGAGATTTGATTATATAACATATAAATGGTCAAATTTAAAACCAAATACACCACAACCATTTCGGCTGTAGGTACAGATAGGCATACGTAAGAGGGCCAGACCAAATTGTAGAACACTTTTTACTTTCTCTCTATCTTACAGGTAGAGAAGTATGGTGATCGTCAAAAAATTCGAACTCGAGATTTTGATGAATTTTGACGTTCATGACTTCTGAATCCAAAAAAGTTGTTTTTGATTTCCGTCTGTCTGTCTGTCTGTCTGTCTGTCTGTACCTCCAACTAGAGCTAAACTATTTTACCGATTGAGCTGAAACTTGATATCTAGGGTTTTCATAGGGTTGCCCCGAGGGGTTTTTGGAATTGGATATCTACCCTAAAATTAAGGGTAGTTTACTGAAGGGCAAAAAGATAAAAAGTTCGATTTTCTCAAAATCGGCTCTAACGATTTTGATTAAAATTTCATTCATGAACATTAATAAATTTCAAAAACAAATGGCTACTCTCAATATTTCGGCAAATCGCTTTAAGGGCTCGGTCTGATGCGTAAAATTAACATTCTTATAATAGCTCCGAAAAATTATTTGAGATATGAAATTACTTAGCATTACAAATTTATATATATTTATAATACAAATATTTTATTCGAAACATATTTTTTTAAAATCAATAATTTTCAATCTATACGCAATTAATATATATTATTTTTACCTTTTTGGACATTAAAGCTTAAGTATTGCGATCGTAAAAAAAACAACCTGAAATGTTGATGGATTTCGACGTCTCATGACCCCCGAACCCTAAAAAATAGTCTTTGCAATGCCGTCTGTCTGTGTGTCTATTAAAAGTTAAAATTAAGGGTAGTTTACTGAAGGGCAAAAAGAGAAAAAGTCGATTTTCTCAAAATCGGCTCAAACGATTTTGATTAAATTTCATTTATAAACATTAATAAATATTCCAAACAAAATGGCTACCCTCAATATTTCGGCAAAATGGCTTTAAGGGCTCCGGTCTGAAGCGTCAATTAACATTTTTTTAAAATAGCTCCGAAACTATTTGAGATATGAAATTACTTAGTATTACAAATATGTATATATAATACAGATATTTTATCCGAAACATATTTTTATAAAATCAATAACTTTCAATCTATACTCAATTATATGAATTTTTTAACTTTTTGGACATTAAAGTTTAAGTATTGCGTCCGTAAAAAAAAACTAACCTGAAATGTTGATGTATGTCGACGTATAATGACCCCCACAACCCTAAAAAATAGTCTTTGCAATGCCGTCTGTCTGTGTGTCTATAAAAACTTAAAATTAAGGGTAGTTTACTGTAGGGCGAAAAGAGAAAAATTTTGTTTTCTCAAAATCTGCTCAAACGATTTTGATTAAAATTCGTATCTAGGCGTTGATTAAGATTATAAATAAACTGGCTATTTTCATTTTCCTATGAGAATGATTTTTAGGGTACTTTACAGAAGCATTAATTTCCGTATCTCCACAACTATTGGAGAAACTAAACAACTTATCATTGCAAAATTGTAGGACTATTAGAAATAAAAAACTTTTATTTGACATATATTTTTATAAAAGCAGCAGTTTCTGAGATATTTGCAAATATATTAATACAATTTTGTGAGCTTTAGTTGTAAACATATACTACTTAAGTCTTAACGCAATAATTCTCCAATGCCATAGAGTAATTAAATATAAGTATCTAAAATAGTATGTTATTTTTCCTTAAATCTCTTAGGAGAAATGTTTGCATAGCAATGATCTATCTCCATTTTAGACTCAATAGTCAATATTTACATTTTTTATTGGTCAAAATGTATAAATGAATAATTAAATATCAATGCGATGACTTGAAGATCTGCAACACCATATAAAATGTTAAATTTTAACCAGAAATCGAAATTTTAATACGAAGTGTTGACCCTTGTGGAAGACATTAAACTGTTTGAAATGTTCTTAGGTGGACAAAGATGCTCCTCTTTTCTCATTGATTATATATCATTGTATATTATTTTATGCGTGTTCTTATGTGGAGTGGTGATGATACAATGTACATTATTCCGTCCAGAAATCTTACGAGTTTATAGAAAGAGAGAGAAAGTCTGTGCGGTCTGCCGTACCATTTATTTTACTTCGCTTTAATTTTAATACGTTCAATATAATCTCAATATCAAAAATATTCACAATTTTAATACTACATTTGAAACTTTTGTTTTAATATCAATATAAGGGCAAAACGTGGGCTGAGAGTGTAAGCGTTGTTTCTATGAAAAAACAGCAATTCCCTTTCAGAACGTAAAAGAGTAGTCTAACAAAATAAATTACCGCTTGTAGAGTCATTATAGCTAGGGGGCGGAGCGTTCAAGTACTAGCAATAAATGTTTCAAGTGAACACTTTACCTGAGAAGTAGTTATTATTAGTTGTCGTACGTGTTTCCACTGGTTAGGATTATATTGTTAGGAATAGTTTTATTTTTTGCTGTTCACGAAACATAATAATTAAAATGTGTATTTAGAACAAAACTACACCTTGACACAAGAATCAAAACATGGCCCTTTTACTTGGCGCGTTAGTTCTATAAACACGTGAGTTGAAGATTATAAATTGAATGGTTAAAAGGAATATTACAATTAGTTGGGATAGCTAAATGGCAGAGAACTAGCGTGCCAATCTGAAAGTTCCAGATTAAATTCCTATGTTAGGGTTGTCACTATTTTCTTAATACAAAATTCCCTGTATTTTCCAAGTTTTCCAGAAGAGATTTCAATTTTTATAGACACATTATATTTTTAGGTATATTTTTGACACAGATATTTATTAACTTTAATTTACTATTTAAAACCTTCACATATCTAATTTAAAATGTATTAAAATGTACTTTTTACAATCATAACTCCTAATTTTAATCTACCCTTTAAAAACTATCACATTTTATCTTACTATTATCTTTAGGTGTATTTTTGACACAAATATTTGCTAGCTTTAATTTACTATTCAAAACCTCACAAATTAGTATCAAGGTATAGAGGAATAATATTTAATTTTTCATCAAATTTTCAAATGTGAAGTCATGCCATTAGAGTTTTTTTTAAAAAGGTGATTTTTTTATTGATGGGCAAATACTCGTGTATGCAGTTGTTACATAACTAAATGTTTCAAGGTGGGATAAAAAAAGGGGGAGAAGAGGAGATAATACAATTGTGTATTCGAATTAGCGTGTTTATTTATTAATTTCGCTTTTTCTTCTAGCTAAGGCTTTCTAATCAAAGCCTTCATTTTATTGTCCTAAATTCATAAATTTAATATTCAAGTAATTTGTTAATAGGTTGGTTGTGAAATTCACTGGGTTTTTTTCACAATTTTTCATACACATAAACTGATTTCCATGTGCGTGTTATGTTATTTTACAACATATTATATTTGAAACAATTCCTTACTTATAATCAAGTTATCAAGAAACGCGTGTTTGTACAAATCCTAACAAGGTGACGCATAGCCAAGCTGGCAGCTCTCACCGCTAAGTCTAAACTGCGCATGCGTGAATTAAACTCCCACGAGTCTACTCGTGATGACTTTTGCTGCGCCAGACGAGTCCCTAGTGACTCCTGCCTCAATATACTCTTTTTATAAGGACGTCAGGGGGAAGGGGAGCGGAGACGGAAATGAAACAGGTGAAAGAGCAGAAATAGAAAGAAGGGTGAGGCGAGAGAGAGAGAGAGGTAAGATGAAGTTCAATCCACTGGGAACACCGGAAAAATAAAAGGTTTGGTGGTGGAAGTCATGTAGAGGAGAAGGGGGTGAAGGGGATGAAATAGGACAGAAAAAGCGGTGAAGGGTAAAACTCCACGACTTCATAATAATATAGAAGTTGAGACATACACGTGGGAGACATCAGTCTAAAAGGATTCTCTGTAAATATTTATACAAACGTAACACCGACTGGAGCTTGTTTTTGTTTTTTTATCCCCGCCTCTTACTACCTGTTCAGGTTATACGAATATGTAGTAATTACTCTAATGGAGTATGGATGTGGAAGGGAGTATTTTAGAGGTAATGTACCCACATTTTCGTGGAAGTAGAGTGGGAAAATATTCAGGTAAAACCACCCTCAGTAAACCCGACCGGAATTTGAAACCCTGATCTCCCTGTCTTCAGCAGGCCAGCCAAATACGAGAATGACATCTTAGACCATTCAGACACTGAAGCTAGTTGAGCGAACGGTCCAGCACGCTCGAATCTATTTCCAGGAGACCTGTGATCGATCCTCTGGCGTGGATTGCCACTGCCCTCTCAGAGGCCCAAGGCCCACGTGTATGTTGGCATAATTAATTAAAAAGTCACTTTCTTCATCATGTTTGCTAAGATTCAGTAATAAAGAGTTAGTTCTGTCGATAGAGCGTGAGTTATTACTTTCGCATATAAAGGATTATATTCGTGAGAATTTTCGACCTCGAGATTAAGATGAAGCTTTTATGTGCCTTCGAACTCAAAAACAACTCAAATCTGTCCACCTGTGGTTCTGTCCCTTTACCCGTACGTGGGGCTACAGCAGAAACGAACAAATGGATTTTTTTTAAACTTGATATTTAGATGTTATATGTTCATACGTCAAAGCCAAATCGAGGTTCTTATTTTATCCCTTAAATTAAGAGTAGTTACCAAATGACTGATTTTTCGAGAATTTAGGATTCTTTTAAAAACAGCTCTAACAATTTTGCTAAAAATTTTATCTGAAAAGTGTTTCATACTATTAACCAAATAATATGTTTTTCCCAAGTAAAGGTTATTTAATGGTCTTCTATAAAGTTTTTTTTTAAATTTTGTTACTAATAGTTACATTAAGCTGTATGAGAAAGAATATCTTACAAGTTTATTTGTTTAGTTATTGCGTTACACGCACAGCATTTCAGTGTGCTTAATAGAGTTTTTGAATTATTTTTTTTTCTTCCACGTCCTACTATCCATCAGGGGTACCCAAACTAAACTACACTAAAAATTTAAGTATGAGGAAGACAGGGTTAAGACGAAATATATCCGTATTTGCGTGTTTGTCAAATGAAAAAAATTAGGAATAAACACCATCAGTCATTTTTGTAGGGGATTTTAACCCCAACTTTCCCATTACCAGAAATCCAGTGAGAGCTCCAATGCTGATAATAGATATAGTATTATTAATGTGACAATCGTCCTCTTTAGGAGGACAGTCCAACTTTTTGTAGGTTCTGTCCTTCTTGAAAAGTGTCCTCTACCTGTCCTCCTTTTCGTTTATTTTAAAACTAATCTGTTAATCTCTGTATTCAGAGATGCCGCGTCGAACTGTACGCGTCATGTGACGGTACAGTTCGGAAAGACGCGATTATGAAACACATGCGCAGGGCATATTGTTAGAAAATGAAATATTGACAAAAAATATTCATTCAATGGAAAAATACTCGTTTAATTAAATAATTAAAATGGATGTAAGCATAATTAGTGTATTGTTGTTTGAATTAATAAAATGTTTCATTTATTTACGTTGTACTTTTTTATTAAATTTTTTCGTCCTCCTTTTCATTGGAAAAAAATTGGTCACCTTAGTATTATTAATGTAGAAAGGATAGTTTATAAACTACAAACAAACTTATTTTGCAGTCAACATTATTAAAATGAAATTTAATTAATTATTATTATGTTAAAGATGTTGATAATTTCTACCAAAACCGGCAGCTGCAGATCACATGATTTGGCGTAAGATTATAGGAACATAAGTCTTACTAACTTCTATAACTAAAAGAAATGGTTCTTCCAACAATAATCCTACTATAATTTTTTTTTGCCGCTAGAGTGTGTGGTTTATTTTAAAAATGATTACTCTCAACCCAAAAACTTAGGGATGAATCACTTGGAAAATCATACCTTATTGCACCCGGCAGATCTTCTAAATTCAACTTCCCCGTCACAGGAAATTAGGTATATTACAATGTGGTTGGGCGCCCTAGACCGTGTAGCCACCGATGAGGGCTTCATTCATATTCATCTATCATTAATCATTTCCAGAGTGTGACAGTCTATATGATTCATTGGAAGTGCTTTACAGCTAGTAAAGCTACAAGATCTAGTTTCAAGTATTCACACATAGTTTGTGATATTCAGCTGTTCCTTTGTTAACTATTTCCTACAAAAATATCACTAACAACATAGTAGGGAATTTTTTCAATTACTGCAACAAAAAGTTTGTACTTTTTCAAGGTTTCTACCTACCAATATTCACTGCTTCACGGTATTTATATTTTAATGTTTCCCGCTATTCCCCCCACGCCTACTTCTCCTTGTATAATAGAAAGAATAGTAAATATTTCACTAGACTAGCTAAAGTTGAACAGTTCGACTGAATACTTACGGGTGGTGGAGGGAGGGGTGTTGTGTCTAGCGAGGGAGGGGGAAGGAGAGCATCCATAAAGTTATCATCTTATTTATTGAATGATTAAAAATAGGATAGGAAATATTTCACTAAAGCCGATCAGGTGGGTATAGTCTTTTTAGAGAAAGTGGTCAAACTGGGACTTGTGACTTGGGGTGGCTGGAATCACACAAGGGGTGTCAAACCTATGGACCATGGGCCTGGATGTATCCCGAGATAAAGCTTAATCCTGATCTTTATATTGTAACAATAAGGGCACCGCTTCTTACTAGCCGTTCTGGCTATCTGCATATTTACATTACTGGTTTAGAGGGGGAGTAAGGTAGAATTGAGAGTAATTGTACCCGCACTCACCCGGAGGAGGAGTCACAAACAATTTAGAAAAAAAACACACTCACTATATTCAATCAGAATTTGAACACCCATAAGTAGTCAATTGCGAGAGTGACGCCTTAAACCAGGCGTGTCAACTCGTGTGATCTTGAGGGCCACATCAAAATGTTAATATACTGAGAGACCTAATTAACAAAACAATATTTCCACAATTTTAACTAAAGTTATTTAAAACTTAGTAACTTTTCGTCAAAAAAAGAAAATTAAGATATAGCTCACCTTTTTTTTTTCACAGAAATTTTTTCAGTTTCTTCAAACATTCTTTTTTTTTAAAAAAAAGATCATCAGTGAAAGGTTTTGAATTTTATGATGTGATTAAATGTGTCAAATTTAAAATTCCCAATTGGTGTATATCTATAACTCCGATAAAAAGAAAAATTGGGCCTAATTTTATGGTGGTTCATCTAAGGCTTTGAGGGCCACGCAGAATCATGGATCCGGCTGCAAGTTTTGACATTTTATGCCTTTGAGCACTCGGCCACTGGAGCGGGTAGTTATTATTTAATTGCTATATAGTAGTCAATTTTAGTTGAAAGTAGTCGAGAACGTGTTATCTTCAACATTCGTAACATATAAATACTCTATTATTAGTGTCATTTGAAATGTATTGATAATAGCTATCAGAAGTAACAGCTTTAAGTCTCATGACTTGACGTATGAATATACGAACCTAGTTTTAGTTTGTCAAATGTCAGATACATTATATCATACCAGAACTCTACTATATAAAATAAAATTGGAATGAATTGGTGAAGTGAATCGATAACTTATAAATAACTTCATTATTTTTGGTAGCAATTTTTATTGATATTTATTGAGAGAAATTCAATTTATATTGTACTTTATAATTTTCATTTGGAGCGTGAAACATGATTATATTTTCATCAAGAAATTTTATTAATAAATTCTCAAACAGTTATTTTACTATCAAGATTAGCAATGTCCTATAGTAGAATTCTGATAGGATGTATTGCATCTGACATTTGCAAAAACGTTACCATGCGAATAATCCAAAGAAAGAGAGAGAAAGCGAGTAAGTCAAGGTGCACCATAAATCACACAATTAAGCTATAAGATTCGAATACATTAATTGTAAATTAACATTTCCTCCTTGGCTGTGACAAGGAAATGGTTCACTGTATGGTGCCGCCAAAACGACACGGGATGGTCCTGTTAGAAGGGAGGATATGTAAAATAAATTAAGTTTTCATGTAATTAATTTATCATTAATTGGATTAAGTTAATTTTATTAAAAACCTTACCAATTATTTTACCATCAACTATTGTTAGTTAGTTTTCTTATTTTCTTTATTATTAAGTACCTTCAAGCTTTTTATTAGTATTTTATTGTAAATCTTCTGCACTGTACACTTATGTAAAATGTTATATTGTATGTTGATGTATAGTTTTATTTATTATTTAAGGCATATGGAATCTTTGTACATTTTCTTTACTAGCATATTATTGTGGATTCTGACTGTTGACTACTACTTTATTTAAAGAAAATTAAAAACATTTAAATTAAATTATTGAGTTAAAAAAACTTGTTTCAGATTATATATTTTATAACGATAGCAAATATGGCGACTCAAATAGCTATCACTTGCCAATATTAGCGTTTAGTTTTTGCCTCTGCTTGACATCTTCATTTTTCTCTTGTCCAAAATAGTTGGACACCCTTGTCCTAGACAACTTTTCCCAATCTCATGATCTATTTTTGATAAAGAGGCGAATTGAACACTAAAAGTCGTTCACTTAAAATACTTATTTTGGTAAAATGTCCCGTAAATGAGTTTAAGGGGGTCGCTATATCTTCCATTCACCCAAAAGTGCAAAATTTCAATGTCTCCAGGCCTATTTAAGGGCGTTCAAGGGAGCAATATATTTTTTGTTATTGAATTTGTATCCTAAAATATACTTTTTTGAAACTTCTAATATTTTCCTCACTATATAAACAATAATATCGTGTTTATTGAAGTATAAATGGACTATCAGTAATCCTCATTAAGCATCAATAAATATATTAATATTGTTATACTAACAATTAAAATATTAAATACGTTCCTAAACAACTTTGTTTTGGAACAAAAGTTTGCTAATCAAGATATTAATTAATGATCCCTCAACAAACAAAAAATGTTTAAAAGTGATATAAAAAATAATTATTTCTTCTAAAAAGATTCCAATGTGACGTTTTGGTCTTGTCTTCTATTTTCTTAGGTACTAATTATTTATATACATGCAAATATATTTGAATAACTTCTTATACCACAAGAACACAACTACGGGCAATATATAACTATTTTAACTACTAATATGGCGATATGTGATGGAAGTAAAGCGTGCGTTCAGGGTGGATGGAGCTTTGAGCGAATGGTTTGGCATTGAAGAGGTTGTTAGATAAGGTTGTGTTATGTCTCCATGGTCGTTTAATGTTTTTTATAGATAAGTGTTCGAGTGTGTGAGGACGCGGTTAGTGTACAAATGGACACTGCAACTGTGAGAGTGCTGCTAACTGCAGATGATGCCGTATTAATGACTGAGAATGAAAGTAACTTGCAAACTGCATTAAATCGTATGAATGAAGTGACAGGAAGAATGGATCTTCAAATAAATGTATCTAAAACTAAGGTGATAATATTTGATAAGGACGGATCAGGAAATGATTGTCAGATTAGTATACATGGAAAACTGTTAGAACAAGTGAATGGTTTTGTGTGTCTGGGCAGAATGTTTTGTAAAATGGAAGTATAGATGGTGAAATCGACAGCGGGGTGAATGTGAATGCATCGTGGAGAGTAGTTGGATGTATGTGAACTATTGCAAAGAAAGAAGTAGTATCGAAAGAGTCAAAGATAAAAGTGTGTTAAAGCCAAAATTGTTTTAGTGTTGTGAAGCGTGGGTTTGTCAGGAGAAACACAACAGCAAGGTAAATGCGGTTGGAATGCAACATCTAAGAAATGTATGTGGAAAATATCGTATGGACAGAGTCAGTAATGAATGACTGCTGAAGGAGTGTGGTTTGAAGGGTAATCCAAATAGTTCAATATGAAAGAAGCGTCTTACGTAGGTTTGGGCATGTTGAGAGAATGAGTATGTTGAGAGAAGTTGAGAGAATGAGTGGATTGAGTGACGAAACAAATATATGAAGAATATATGTGTGTGTGGATCAAAGGGAAGGGGTAGGTTAAGTAAGACGTGGTTAAATGTTGTAGATGAATGTGTGAAAAATATAAACATTATAGAGCTTTAAGAATAATAATAATAACATAACTCGGTGTATGGATGTTGTTGAAGCGAAGGATATGCAAGGATGGGGAAGTGTGTAGAAAGTTAGTGAGGATGTATTGAGTAGGGAGTTTTTGTTGTTGTTGTTGGTATATGAACAGTTTCTTACATACCCCGTAAGGGAATGTTGTGATTAGTTATGTATGTATTTATTTTAACTACTAAAAGAACACAAGTTTAACTAGACCTTTTTGCACGCATATTAAAATAATTGCTAAAATGGAGTATTCTTCCATAACCACGTCTTGCTACCCGTCCTGGCTATCTGCATTTAACTAGGCTGACAGAGTGCGTATTTGCATTAAGGGAGAGTGGGAAATTATGTATTTAAAAACCATATCTGGTCGGGATTCGATATCCTTCCTCTCAATCCCCGGAAAATCAGACTAGATGAGCCTGATATTTAGTTCACGTGCCCACCGATGCGTAGGAATTGGACCTACACATGTTTTTGTCTAATTAATTTCAATTTCAATTAAATATGGCGTCAAAGTGAAATCTATGTTCAGTGAACATTAATATTGTACTATCCAACTAATCAATCAATTAAATAAAAAAATATTAAGGCAATTTTAAAACGAATGAGCTGTATACAGATCTGGTAAAATAGCTGCTCCCTTAATACCCTTACGTTATCGGCGATATGAATAAAACTATATTTTGCCTTTACAAATCTTTCAAGCCCAGAAATGGTCAAATGGCCTAAAGCATCAATCTCACTATAGATTGGAACGCTGGTTTTGGGGAGGTTCAAATTATAAACTTGGTTGAGTGCATGTGTGTTCAGATGTTATTAAGTGGTTTACAAAGGAAATAATTCCTTGATTATTTCAATATTTATCTTTGATATTTTTCTCTAATTTTCAACTAGTATTTTTATGAATCAGTTTGTTTATTTAATCACTATTTCATTAAATTTTTAGTTTTAATTTGGGTTTATGATTTATTTTATGTAATGTAGGTATAATATTTTAAAACAGTGGTAGAGTGATCTTCTAAAACTAGCTACACTTTATTAGGATCTTCATTTGCACAAACGATTTAATACAAAATAAATTAAGCTTTAATTATAATCTCGTTTATTTTGTTAGTGGGTAGTTTTAATATATTATTATTATTATTATTATTATTATTATTATTATTATTATTATTATTATTATTTATTATTATTATTATTATTACTGAACACCTCTGTGATACAGTGGTCATAGGTTCCTGTTTACAGATCCAGAGGTCCAGAGTTCGATCTTCGGCACTTACAGATTTTTTTATGAAGAAGTGAGTCTGGAAAGAGGTCAGCTCAGACTCTCGTGAGGACAATTGAGCTACTTAAAAAATAATTATCAGCTTCGGTCTAGTAAACTGAGATTAACGGCGGAGGATTCGTTGTGCTGACCACATGACACTCTCTATCCGAAAATGTTGGTACTATCTTTACTAGTATGTGGCGGCCGTTCGGTCGGTATAGTTCACTTGTGGGCTGACGACATGGAGTTTTTTTTAAAATGATTCCTATTATATAATTTTGAATATAATCTTTTTTAACATAATTTCCCAAATTTAATTTTCTCCTCTTCTCTCCACGCTAAGACTGGTTCACGTCCTATAAAAAATACTTCCTCATGTTTATCCCTCAGATTAGGCAATTAATAGCAATGATGTTAAAAGAAATTATTTAAAATACACAATACTTTTTACAGATGTATATGTAATATCACATATTCTAGAATGGATTAATTTCAGCTGTTGCTTGTATTTGAAAAGGTGATTCCTTCTTCCGTTCTTCTCTTTCTACTTGCTTGGAACTGTCCTTCTCTTCTCTACTGTGAACCGTATGATAAAGTGCATAGACTTTCCCCTGGGGCATAATTAGTACACGTCCTTAGTTTAATTTACCTGTGTGTGGGGGTTGGGGGTGAAGTAGTAGTATAGTTGACCCTCACATACGGCAGTGCGGACGTTACGGTATAAGTCACTCATTCTTTTTAAGGGGCTGTGTATTTTGCAAAACTCTGCTCTCATTGAATAAATGTTAGCTCTACAACATCATTTGTTAAAATATCGAGTTTGATTGACATAACACCTGTCTAGCATTTAGATTTTAGAAAAACATACTTACACAAAAGTACTTCAGTTCACAAATATGAATTTTCTCAGAAAGTAAAACGCAATTTTTCATTTGAAAAACCTCATATGACAACTAGAAGAATTAATACATTTACTATCACGTATTCATAGGTCAAGACAATCATGTGATCTGAGACTGACACCTTTGATAAATACTATCAATAACCATTAAATAATAACGCTATTGATTTCTTTAAATGGTATTATTGTTGACAACAAAATAATATATTTGTATTTTCTAAATAGCTTTTCTTACCTAACTCCTATAATAGTTGTTTTAACTATGTACAGTGTCTACCAAAAGTGTAATACTACAGGTACATTTTAGTTCTACCCATCTAGCTACCAATCTGTTGGAGTGCAAGAATAATTATTCTTACTATCTCTCAATCCCTCGGAGAAAGAAGTATTGTGATCGTCAGACAAAACCCGATATTTTGATAAATCTCGACGTTTCATGACTCCCTGAAACCGAAAAAGTGTTTTTTGCGATACCGTCTGTCTGTATCTCAGACTAGAGCTGAAACCATCTTACCAATCGAGATAAAACTAGGTCTATAGGGTTTTCATGAGTTTCCCTTCGAGGTATTTTTGGAATTAGATACCTGATCCAAAAATTAAGGGTAGTTTACTGAAGGACAAAAAGAGATAAAATTCATTTTCTCAAAATCCACTATCACGATTTTGATTAACTTTAGTATCTAGACATTGTTTGGTATTACAAACAAAATGGAAATTTTCATTTTCCCATGAAAATGACTTTTATGGTATCATACATTAAAAGAAATTTCCAATTTTGATCATACATCTGCAACTATTGTAGAATGTAAAGCTCTAGTACTGTTAGAATTAAACATAATTTAGTCTGGAATATATTTTTATAAAACCAATAGTTTCTGGGCTATAGGCCAACATATTTTTATAGGGTACTTAGAAATATGAAATTGATTGTTATGCTCTTTGGTAGACAAAGATTATCCTCTTTTCTCGGTGTTTCTGTAAATGTGTATAATTCCATTTATGCTCTTTGGTAGAATGTTTCCGTAAGAGTATATATTATTTTGTTTAACAAATTTTACTAGTTTTTTAGTAAATTTCCCTATTTTAAGATTAAAGGTAGAGAAAGTCTGTGTGGTGCACCGTAACCTTTATTTATTTTAAAAAAGCATTGTGAAATGCACTTATATAGAAAATGAAGTATTTAAATCTCTCAAGAGCTATATTCTTTTCTGTGAATCCGTGTCATAAAATTTGAGATGTATAATTAATAAATATCAATGAATGATTTACTACCTTAGCAAATATATTCAGTATTTTCATTATTAGGGATATTTTGAAACAAAGTTTAACTGCTAGACATATGTCCTCTTTAAATTATGTTTATATTTTTTCAAGTGGGTCTTTCCTTTAAAAAAATCTTAACATTACAATTACTATACAGTCACAGTTATTAAACTATTTAAATTAGGAGAAAATGTGGTATGTGTTAGTCATGTACCGTACATGTTTCCCAAAATATCGCATATGTGTGCATCTGTTTGTCGATCGTTCTATCTATGAACTAGAATTGTAAGGCCACATCCCCATTGCTTACCAAATAAGTCAATTGACAAGTGTCTATCAGTGAGCTGATTGGCTTCACTTGTCTCCACTGAATCGACAAACAATCCAGTTCAAACAAAATGTTTTACAAGGATGACCTACTTATTGCTTGTGCTATATTCACTATTATTGCTTCTAAAAAATCAAAACTACTCACTAAAATTGATTTTGGGTACGACCTAGTCTTCAAAGTAGAAAAATATACAATGGTAATGATTTGAAATAAGATTAAAACAGGATAATGCCTATATTCTTAAGCTTTAATACATATGTAACTGTAGTATCAGGAATTTATTTTAGATATCTAAAAGGGGACTAGAAAAATGTATTGCAAATAATTGGACCAAATATACGTAAAAAAAGACACCAACTTCAAATAAGCCTTTTCCAAAAAGGAGAGTCTTAATTTGCTCTCACGATACTTAAAAACCAGAGGTCCCTATCATTCGCTGACGTATCTTTTCAAAATTTCAAAATAAACCATTTCAAGGACTATTCCAGTGATCTGTATACTTTTATAATCATTGCAGGATAATATTAAGTAAGTTTTCAAATTAAAATACAATAATGTAGTTATAAATGTTTTATTAGCTAAACCACAAATGACTTCAAGATGTGTATATCTTGAAATAAGTATTGCAGCAATTCATCTTGTTCAGTACTTAAAAGTTTATACAGGATTTGATGTGTGACGTGGAGAAGTACACTCCTAATTTGAAGAGTAGGATCCTAGAGAAGGTTGCGATGGAAGTGTAAGAGGTGTTGGTGGCTGGACAGAATTTAAATTGGTTGGTACGTACGAGGATGTTGTCTGTTGTGAATATGGAACAAAATGCCGTGGAAAATAATATGGTGCATGAGCGGTCTGTTGATGTACTTACAGGATAGTTATATTTTCTTATTAAAACCTCAAACATAGTTGTGTCATTCCTCTCACTTTTACAGAAATATATTCTCATCATTATCGAGTGTGCTTCATTAATTAGTAATCAGATATTTTTTTAGGAATATGTATCTTTTTCGACGACATGAATTTTTTTGGTGCTTAAATAAAATCCATATTAGATAACACAATTATGATTATCTATCACCTTTAATTTCTCATTACAAGATCAAGTATGGAAATCGTGAAAAATATCAATCTCGAGATTGTGATGAATATTTCCGTTTTATATGAACCCGAACCCAAAATTAGATTTTATAATTCTGTCTGTCTATCCCTGGTCACAGATCAAAAACTTTTAGATGACTTTTGTTTAAATTAAGATTTATATTATATAGGGATATACCTCAGAACCTTTTTATGTTGATACTAGTCCTCAAATTAAGAGTAATTCACTGATAACTGATTTTTTTTATTTCAAATTTTTCGAAAATAGTTATAACGAGTTGGTTTGAACCGCATATCCAGGATTTGTTTGATATGACAAATAGCACAATAATTGGATTTTGAGCAAAAGTTCGATGAGGGGTAGTTTATTGAAAGGAAATTATTGAAAATTTTTAATATTTCAAAAATGGCCTTAGCTGTTTTGTTTAAAATGTATATATGAGGAAAGTATGGTATGACAAATAACTGTATACTAATTCTGGGGGTATACATTTATTTAAGGGTAGTTTACTAATAACTGAGTTCTTAAAAAATCTGAAATATTTTGAAATTGGCTTCAACAATTTGGTTCCGAATGGCTATCAGTAATTTTTTTATATTGAATTTGTTTTTCTAAAAAAAATCAATTTTTAATAGTATATTTTAATTTTTTTTAAATAAATCTAAAGATTTTGTTCAAAATTGGTATCGGGGGACTACTTTACAGGATAAATAATAAAGTATCTTTATTTTTCTAAAAGATATTAATTTAAGGGTAGTTTACTTATTTACTTTATAGAATTAGGAACTCGAAAGTTCATTACCGCACTCACAAAAGTACGCCACCTATCCCTATCTTGAGCTAGTTCTATACATTCTATTTCATCACACCCTATATCTCTCAGGTCTATCCAAATGTTATCCTCCAATCTGCGTCTGGGTCTTCCCAGTGCTCTTTTCCCAATGGGTTTGCCACTCAATACCTTGAACGCGGTTCTAGATACTCTCATTCACGCTGCATGACCTTCCCATCGTAAACTTCAAGCTTCTATAATCCTAACAATCTTTGGTGATGATTACAGGGTATGCAGATCATCATTATGTAGCCTCCGTCACTCCCCACTATTTTCATCAATTTTTTGACCAAACATCTTCCTAAGCACCTTGTTTTCGAACTCCCTACATTTCTTCTCGTCCTGTATGGTAAGAGACTATGTTTCACACCCTTCGAGAAAAACCGGTAAAATTATTGTTTTGTATATTCTGAGCTTTACATCTTTTGACAGCAGGCGAGACGCCAACAACTTACTGACCGAGTAATAACAAGCATTTTCCGACTGTATTCATTAACTAATTTCCAATCTAATATTGTTATCGCTAGTTAAAATTGTTCCTAAATATTTGAATTCATTAACCCTATCAAATGATGTTGTTCACTGTAATATCTAAATTATCGTCCTCAATCTGTTATCTCTGTGTTATCATATGCTTGGTCTTTTCAGCGTTCACTTCTAAACCTATTTCTTTACCAGCCTCTAATAAAAGTCTGCATTTCTTGCAACAGACTCCTTACTATTACCTAACAGAGCTAATTCATCTGCTTACTCAAATACCTGCATTGTACCGTTTAATATCAACCCTTCCCTACTCTCTTGCATTACCTTAATAGCATAATCTAAGGCTAGATTAAAGAGTAATGGGGAAAGTGTATCTCCTTGTTTAAAACCACTATGTATTTTGAAGGAATCTGATATAATTCATTCACAGCTTTAGTTTACTTGGATGACAGCTCAAAATGTTACTAGAAGTAGAATATCTTAAAGTTACTGGTGCTACCATTGGGCTATTGAAAAGCAAGACAAATATGTAAACTATATATTGTGCATGTGAAGCTTTAGTAATGCTCAAATATATAAAGATGTAAAGAAATATTGGTGGTCTTAAGATTTTTAAATGAATGTATCATGCGTTTAGAAAAAATATAAGATGTCATATCTTTTTTTCAGCATCGTTCGGGTTAAACACCATGTCATATCTTATGTTAGAGAAAAAATATAATGCATTATCATCCTTAGTATTTTTAATTTGACGATTTATTGTAAAGAATAGCCTTAAAAAATATTTTAATGCTTTGTCAAAGTCTGCATACCGATTTAGGGGGACGTCTATTTTCCATTAGTCTGAAATATTTATATTTGAGGAAATTTGGGCTTCCTCTAGCAAAATTATGATTTAACAACCAGGAGATTGGATGTTGGATCAGTTTTAGAGCTATGTTATTTTGAAAGTCGCCTAATGAAATATTATGTTGATTCAGTAATTGCACATTAAATATTCCCTTTTTTTCCTTTCAACTAAATTGATACACATTATAGTAACATTCATTTACACATATCGTGGAAATATTAATTAATTGAAGTAATTTTAGTTTTATTTGATTGAATTTATGAGTTTTAACAACAAAAAAATATGTCTTTACTAATTATGTATTGTATATATAGTATCTCTTTAGGCAATAAGAACTTGTGAAAGTCTTTGATAAAAATATTTTCCAAACCATTCGTATCTGTACTTGAATAGCTGACATATCCAGCTTTTTCTTATAGCCAGAGGCCATAATTTATCGCGGGGTCAAAGTTCAAGTCTCTTCAACCTATTCTTTTATTTAGTAACAAATTCATTTCTCTATCACCAATAAATCTAGATGTATCGTAAAGAGTTGTCGACAACCCCTTTCTTTATATTTTCAAAGTTACTTCAGACGCTTTTATAAATAATACTCTACATGATTACTTAAACGAAAAGATGACTCCTCCCTCTTCAGTATTAGTAAATATCTTATAGACAAATTCACCTCCTTATTTATATGGTTTGTTTATTATTTTTAATTCAGTCCTTTAAGATTGCATTTAAAATGCGATATTTAACGTTTCTAAAAGTTCAATCAATATTTCAAGACTAAAAAGTGAACAAAATATTTTTGGATAAGAAATGGATTCTAAATTAAAGAAATTCATAATATTTATGAAAACTTATTAAAACAAAATGTAATCGTGTTAAAATTGAATATTGGATAATCTATAACTTAATTTTCTTACGAAAGGACATTTGGAGCACCTTTTAGAAAATACCAATATATTATTTATGGTCAATATTTATAAAATTTTGCTGTGTTCTTGGCGTTATTCTATAATATATAATAATTATATCAAATATATAAATATTTTATATAATATGTATCAAAAAGGAGAGCTGCAGATGACATTGACTTCACGTATGAATGTGTGAAGGTTTATCTATTAGTTTTTTTAGCTGTAACCAATGCCCATTCATAAGAAAATTGGGGTGGATGCAATCACTACAATAATTATTAATGGAATGAAGGATTAATTATTAATTGGTGATATGTGTTTGAGCCATTCATTTCCATGCATTTTATAGACAAATAATTTATGAATGTATTTTTCAGAATTTGCTATTACCGTTTGATGAAGTAATTTTAAAATTACCCGCTTCGGTGGCTGCATGGTCTATGGCGCTACTCTTAAGGTAAACTAGACTGTCGATGAAGGGGAGATCAATTTTCGAATCTTGGTCGGTTGTACTAAGGGTGTTTAAAAAAATTGTTTTCCACTCTCCCTCCATGCAAATGCGGGTGCACTTCCTATAAATATTGCCTTCCTAATCTTTAAAACTAATAGCTAATTCATACATATGCATATAAACTGAACGGGTATTAAGACGCGGTGCTAAAAAAAATATATTTAAAATCATCGTAAATTGTGGTCCCTGAGTGTTCGTCAATTCGCACTACAGTGTTGTAATGAATGTTGCATTTGAATCTATCTCACGACAAGGGCGTGTTAACGGTTTGTATTAATGTAATGGTCCGTCCGGGCCATCTATATATTTACACTGGTAAACACGACTGGGAAGGATAGAATTTAGTGGGAGTGTAACCTATAATGAGTGGAGGGAGAGTAGAAAACCACCTTTAAAAATACCTTTGAGTTAGTTGCGGTAACACGATTAGGATTTGAACCACGCCTTCCCCCCGTCAATGGCAAACCAGATCAGTCAAGGTGACGCTTTATCTTATGTTCTCACCGCTACAAGTTTTAGATTAAAATAAATATTACTGTAATATCTCCACCAATATCAAAAGTTAACCAAATATAAGTTCAACACCATCTGTCAAGAATGAGAGTTGGAAAACACATTACTGTAATTGCATATTAGTAAAACTGGTAGTTTTTTGAATTTTAATAAAATATGCTTTCGATTCGGTGAATCGGGGCAATGAGGATCTGAATTAATGGTGACGGAGGTCGGGATTCAAATCCTTACTTGATGCAATGAGCTGTAATTCCGACCCCCTCTCCCCCCAATATGTTTGCCCATTCTCTCCGTGCAAGTGCGAGTAGACGTCTCCTAAATTCAAAATTTATAGGTAGTAAGATGTGGAGCAGTGGGTAAATAAATCGAAATAATTTAATTTTTTTTAACGATTTTTAATCATAATTGAACACATCTGACGTATATTTTCAAGGTAAGAAATGTTTGTTTTGTAACGAGTTCGAAGCTCCATAAAGGGCCATCCTTAAATTACGTAAGGATTTTTTTCATGATTTTCGCCTCTCCCCCCTACCCCCCCCCCCCCCCGCACGTAACGGATCGTAAGATTTTCCGCCACCACCCTCATTCTTACGTAATTTTTTTTACGATTTGGTAAATTAGATTATTTTTATCGTTGATTATTTATTTTTAGACATAAGGATTGGTAATAAAAAGAGTGATATGCAATTTTAGAATACTCTAACTACATTAAAATTATTTGATAGTAAGGTTATATCGTCTTGTTTATTATTTATATTCCCTTCTCCTTGTTTTATAGACGTTTTAGTTTTTCTTCTATGACATGTTTCGGTGATTTTTCACCATTTTCAAGTCTTATTTGTATTAAAGATGATTAATTTTAATTCATACTGTTGGAAACTTGGCCGAGCCAGGTCTTGTGACTGCTCACTTTCAAATTAAAAATTAAATAAAAGGATAACCCACTTTGGTGGCCGTATGGTCAAAGGTGCTACTATCGAAGTATACTAGACTGCCGATGACGGGGAGATAGAGGTTCGAATCTCGGTCAAGTGTACTGAAAATGGTTTTCCACGCCAATTTGGGTACATTTCCTCCAAATATAAAGAAGTGTTAGTTAAAAAATAAATAAAATAAAAGGATGGATAAAAATAATCGAATTTATTTTTTTAGAACCGTGTCTTACTAACCGTTTGGTATTACACGCTAGTAACATTTAAAACTCTGTTTAGGACAATAAGGATTTAGCAAAACAAAATGAGGAGAGCCGGGAATTGAAATCCTAATCGAAGAAATTACATTTTACCAGAGTTAAAAATAGTCAATATTTTGAGGAAACTTATTTAATTAACGTTAAGTAAAATTCACTACCTCGCAAAAAAGTCCACCAGGCTTTCAAAATGTTGACTTAATTTAATTGTGGCGTTACCAGGTTTTCTAAATAATTTAATCAAATGAGAAAACCACTTAGAACGCATTAAACAAAACTTGACTAAAAACATATTATCACTAAATAAGACCTAACTTAAAGCTTACTAATGTTATTATTTTATTATAATTTTTTTTCTTATACAATTACCAAATTTCCCTTTGTCGTCACCACCGAAACAGGCTTTACTCTCGCTCCATGAAAGTTTATTCTCTTACAAAAGAGGTTTATAATCGACGGGTTCAAAGTTGTTTTGAATGTCGCCAGATTATAACAAATCCAGTAAGCTTGTCGAATAAACATTTTAGGATTTCGTATCAAAATAAGGTTACTAAATCGGTATAGACGAGAAAACTTGTTTAATGATCGGATTTCTATTATGGGCTGGTATTAAAATTTTGCTTTTTTTGCTGTGTTCTACGTATTACTACCGTCCCGGGCTATCTACATATTTACACTAAAATGGGGTTTGGATTAATAAGTTATAATTTCGAGTCAAATGTACACGCGTTTGCGTGGAAGGAGAATGGGAAATCATTTATAAAGACCCACCCTCGGTACGTCCTGCTGAGATTCAATCACTAACCTCTCTGTCATATTAAAAACCAGACCAAACTAGACTGACGCCTTAGCCCACATATCCACCTTTGTGGAAACTTTGTCGCCAAACCTTACCAAGTCAATTGCAGAAACCACGTATATTGTTTCACCTATCACGTGGGTAGCTTAAAATACTTTTGTCTATTATTACATTCAAGAGAATGAGTAAGGTTTATTTTATGGACTTGCACCTGCATTAGCAATTTAACGTGGGGAAAGGATGGGATCATATTTTAAAAACCATCCTACAGTGGACATGGCCTACTTCAGTCCTCCACCTGTTCGGTACAGGAAATATATATTATGCTCCTTAGACTGCATGACCACCACTACAGTTAAAATAATGCAAACCATATTTTCATCAAACAAATTTACACTCAAACACATACACACACATTGACTACTTATTTTCTAAAAAATATTTACAAGTTAACCTAAGACAGCAAACTTAGAAACAAGACAAACCTATACAATATCACTGGTCCTGAGGTTTAAGGCATCAGATTCTCAATAGACTTAATTATCCGTGATGGAGAAGACGGTGTTTTGATCTCAGCACCGAATTTGGTTTTCTACAAGTGATTTTCCCATCACCTGCCCATGAAAATGAGGGTGCACTTCCTTAAAACCAATCTTCATCATTCCTACATTTCGTTAATAACACTTCTGTTGTATTTATTAAACTACCCACTCCCTCCCCTATCTGACATTGTGTTCGTGTGGGCCGGTTGGCGTCGAATCATGGATGGGTGTGCCGGGATGATTTTTTTATTTAAATGGTTTCCCAATTTCCCTCCACAACAATGTGGATATATTACCTTTAAACACTGCCTTACTCACCCCTATACTATCAGTGGGATTAAATGTGAATAGCCCAGAAGGGTAGTTAGGTGCGATGGAAAAACAACTATACAACCTCCTTTCTTTATCATGACGTCATACAATTTTTCAGGTTATACTCACACATTATAATTACTCTAATGGGGTAGGGATGAGGAAAAATCATTTTAGAGGAAATTTATCTAGATCTGCCTGGAAGGAGATTGGGAAATCATTTAGAGAAAAACACCATAATTAGACCCAGCCGGGATTCGAACCCCGGTCACCTCATCATCATCATCATCATAGGGCCAGTCTAACAGTATAGTGACGCCTTGGACCATTCGGCCACGGAAGCGGTTAACCTTCTATTAAAACATATTAAATACAATCAACAGGTAATAAACCCCACCCTCGAGCTCAAGAGTCCCTCGCCCTTACCCTGCCCATGGCAGTTCTTATTGTATACTCCGTAGCAGCAGACAGGCGGACCCTTGTGTAATTATCCACATATAGGCCCGAGGGTCGCGTGACGGTACCTACCTCCACAATACCGCGTGAGAACCCGGCCATACTGACTGTTACAGCGGGGGATGGGGGAAGATTAGAGCACAGCTCGCTGATGGATGCAAGATGAACGATGCGTTCTAACGTCTCATTGTCCAACATAACTCTTTTCATCCCAAGGGACCGTCCTTTAAATTACGTAAGGGCGTCGAAGAAAGGAAGAGGTCAGAATTCATCACAGGTAAGGTTTGTTTTATCAATGTTTATGGCAAAAAAGAAAATCTAAAACAACTTTGTTTTCGTCGGAAAATAAATAAATATAAATTATAAAATTTTACTTATTTTTCATTTACTTATGATGTGTTACAACTAATTTTAATGTTTCGAATAATGTTCATGTTATTTGGTAAGGAGTAATAATAATTGATAGTAATATTATATTGTCTTGTTTATTATTTTTACTCCCTTCTCCTTATTTTATATACGTTTTAGTTTTTCTTCTATGACGATATGTTTCGATGATTCCTCACCATCTTCGAGTCTTATTTGTATTAAAGATGATTAATTTTAATTCATACTATTGGAAATTTGTTAAATTTTACAGTTTTATATGGAATAATGTCCTTAAAAAACATCACCTAACTCTTGATCTGGCCACCATTTCTTCCTTTATTTTTCTGACAATACCCCCTATGACACTTCTCAAGATGAATAGTATCTTCTAATATACACTTGACAGGATGATGTCAAAAATATACCTGTTCTTCTTAAAATAAATACAGTAGAACATGGTTATTAACGAGAGCGGATATTACGAGATAACCGCTATAATAAGCAAACTAAAACATACTGCAATTATTATTTTAATTCAAGCTATTCCCATCCAATTGCTCACTTCTATAACAAACGTACCACATGGATATAACATTAAAATTTCGTAACTATGAAAACTAAAATCATTATTCTGTTCTCAGGTAATTGGAAAAACCAAATTCTTAGAATAGGCAAAAAATTAAGGGGGGAGGGCCTATATTGTATGAACATTTGCATTGGATTACTGGCCGGTCATAAACCTGCACGTAATCAGCTACAAGTTGTTATAAAAGCGAAGTCACCTCTTTCATTTTTGACTACTCCTATACTTCCTTTGGGGCCATCCCCCCTCACCTACCTCTTCAGTGTGATCTCCCACTGTACCCAAACACATCCACAACTATAAAATCAGTTATAAATGAAACCTTCCGTCGGAAATATGCTATTAACAAAAGAAAGTACCTCTTAATTTGCGAAAAAGTTGAAATTATGCATGAGTTAGAACGTGGTGCAAAAAATGTTGACGTGTGTAAACCAGCTTACAATCTTACGAGCTTACAATCGTCGCTGAAGCATTGCTTCAAAGGTTCACTACATCTAACAAGTGCTGGATTTTAAATAGACACTTCTCTCTTAAAAGTATTTGTTAAAAAAAAGGACACTTAGATGTTTTTTGTAACAATGCTTTTAGTGCGGTCGACCGTTGAAAACGGGCTGGGATTGGTCGAATTTGGTCACATGACCATGCCCCCTCGCTCTCTGATTGGCTGTTGGCTTTCTCTCCTTTCTTTGACCCCCTTCCCCGTGACCTCTTTCCAGTGTTTCAAACATATTGGTTCTTGTTCCAAACATGTTGGTTCTTGTTTCAAACATGTTGGTTCTTGTTTCAAACATGCTGGTTCTTGTTCCAAACATGTTGGTTCTTGTTCCAAACATGTTGGTTCTTGTCCAAACTTGTTAGTTTCTGTCCCATTGGTTCTTTATGTGTGCTCAATGGTTTTTTATATTTGTTTATATTGATTTAAAAACCGACAGAACATCGTTTATGCAAAAATAAGTTTAGAATTTCAATCTTCAGATCCAATATAGCAAACGAATAGGCATTAATCAGGAAACATTTCAATGACTAATACATCTACAACAGCAACCAAATAATAGGACTTTTTATTTATAATTTGACATCTTACAATATACATTTGAATTCAAAGGGGGGAGGGAATGTGTTGGTATAAGAAAATCAACGACTCACTTGAAGGTGCTCGTATGCACAAATATGTCAGGAATTGATAAAAAAAAATACGGTTTAATAAAGGGAAATAGTTAAAACCTCTGTATTTAAAAAACATAGCATGTGGCTCACATTGCGAATAATAAAGCTTGGATGACTTTGGATATTTTTCGACATTTCGTAGAAAAGAAGAAAAACATGCTAGTTTTTCTCCAGCTCATCCCTCGAGTCAAAATTTGTCCAACCCGCCTCGGTGGCGTAGTTGGCTAACGCGCTAGTCGTGTTGAGCCCGACTGCCGAGGACGGGGAGATCGAGGTTCGAATCTCGGTCGGGTGAACTGGAGGTGGTTTTTCCTAAATGGTTTTCCACTCTCCCTCCACGCAAATGCGGGTTCACTTCCTCTATTAAACCTTTCCAATTCCTAATCCATTAGCGTAATTAGTACTTAAGCGTATAACCCGAACGGGTAGTAAGACGCGGTGCTAAATAATAAATAAATAAATAAAAATTTGTCCAACATTAATCCAGTGTTTTTTGCCTCCCAGGGCGATATTAAATTTACAACCAATTAACATGGGTGTAATCAAAAGTTTTAAATGATTTCATAAAATATTTATACTTCATTTAATCCATCAAAGAGAAAAGAAATGTTACAAGTCTATATCGATATTAGATGCTATAAATGTATTGAATTATGCGCGGAACAATGTTACGTCGACAACCATATCGAATTTCTTCAATAGAATGAAATTGAAATTCAAATTATATTTCAATCGTAGATGAATATAATAGAAACAAAGAACGCTTGCCACTATCCGAATTGTTGCTGCGTAGCAACGTTTTAGGTTTTAGTAATGCCATCGATGAATTTGTGTTAGTGGATGACAACTTGTCGAAGAGTGGTATTCCTACAGAAATTTACTTCATTGATGCTGTGCTCAACATTGACGATTATAAAGGTGATGATTGTGATGATGCTATAAGTGAAAGTGAGTCAAAATCAGTGCCGACAACCTCCTAAGCTCGATCTGACATGAACACATTAGTCGATTTTTTTGAAAGAATGAAGGCAAATAATATGTTTATAGTGTTTAGTGTTTTAAGGAAAAATAGGGAAAATATCAAAATGAAACCCTTAAAACAAATAGCAATTTTAAAATATATAAATTAAAAGACTAGAAATCCTCTTTATTATTAATAAGATTTTTACAGATAAATTAAATTGTGTTTAGTATCAAGTGTATTGTAATCTATTGTATACGCACACAAATAATATGATGGCATGTAAATTTCAGTATATTATTTTTTCTCTTTAATATGAACTTAAGGTGACCTGGCGGTCTAGGGTAAGGACCTCTGTGCTGGGGGTTCGGGGTTCAATCCTCGGTTCCAGCACAGATTTATCTGATTGCCAGACCCTTCCTTCACCTCTGACAAGACTTGTATTAATCACAACTTGTGAATGTGAGGAATTCCAGGCCTCCACCGTGGTTCGGATCCCACGTTAAACTGTAGGTCCTCCATTTCATCTCACATTCACCCTATCATTCATTAGAGTAAGTGCGTATAACCCAAACGGGTAGTAAGACGTGGTGATAATAATAATAATAATAATAATAATATATAGGTCTATTTTTAATCTTTATTTTTATATAATTATTGAGAATTTAAAAAGTGTAGGCTCTAGATTTAACTCATTACTGATATAGTGAGTAGTGATTATAACGAGAAAATGTTGTCAGTTCACTGGTGTTTGCTCTAACCAAGTTCGACTGCATTTACATAATAAGTAATAAATATTGTTGACTCCTGGATAACACAGGTAGAGATGTCTCCAACTGAGACACCACTTTGTAAATATCATCACACTAAATATATGTGTCTCAGGTCTGTCTTTATTAGTCAGACACCTTAATTTTGTCGCTAGCTTGCCTGCTTACTGAGATTGATATCCCGTGTTCTTCCGAGACTGAATCTTGGATCTAAATTCTCATTTTACCCATAAATCCTAAATACGAGTCTTGGAAAACATGATGAGCATAGGAGGTCTACATTCCTATATTGGTATACATTTTACTTTTTGATTTTGTTTACATTAATTATTTAGTTATTATATCCTATGGGAATTTTAACTTTTTTTATAATCTGAACTCACATTCAAGTTAAGTGGTAAATTAATGGTCTAAGTTTTGGTTGTTAGGATTGTACTATAATTATTTGGGCTAAGCGACTAGTAAACGTCAGAAGAGATCTCTTAATATGATACAAAATTTGAAAAGAAAAGGACAATTTATTTTAATCTCTTATCAGAATATTATTGATATAATTCAAACCTCGAATATTATTGAGTATTAGGAGATTAAAAGGACCCAGTGGGGAGTTTGTTCTCCCCAAGATTGCAAATAAATTTAATAAAATTGTAAATTATATTAATCACAATAAAATACAAAACACTGAATATGAGTAGAATTAATGCGCTAAATTTTAAGAAAAATATATGGGTTTATATTCAAAATGTATACTGCTATACAAATTAAAATGCCCTTAATATTTTCATTCAATTTATGGGTGCACCACTGGAAAGATTCAACCCTAGATCTAACCAGTTGGTTCAGGAAGTTCACTTTAAATACTCTTAACAAATAAAATAGTCCTTTCTTTTTTTAGAGCTCACTCCGTCTGTTGAAACAAAATACATGTTCCCGGTCATTAATTCGGCGCCATCTTGGTCTGTTACATTCCCTTTAGGTAAGTGAAAGAATCCAGCCTGTAATCCCCAGCGCGATAAAAGGTGGGATTTTTCACCATTACCCATTCGAATTGTACATTTCTTTCTTTAGAAGGATAGAAGACTGGCAGATTGCTGATTATAGCCCATAGGGGGTGCCGTCTCGTTTAGTGTGCATATGTTATCAACAGATTGAAGATTAAAAAAAACAAATACTGATAATAAAATAAACAGTTATCAATTTTATCGGAAGAAAATATTTTAGTATTTACTAGTAGTTAATCCCTACCAAAATCGTATTTTACCTATGGTAACTGAACCAACGCGAGGGTAGAACAGAATGGTAAGAATGTGATACGATTAGTGATTCCATGCAAACAACTTAATACCCAGGTAATTTCCGTCGACTTTAAAAACCCTCTGGGTTCATTGCAACCACAGAGGGTACTGGTGCCACTTAACTACTGTTAATACAAAAGGAAATGGAAAAAACATGGAATTACATAAAATTGTGTACACATAAGTAATTTAATTTTTATATTAAGAGCTATACATAAATATTAAATATTCCTAAATGTGTTATGTAAGTAGTTAGGATTCCTGATCAAACCAGTTTTTTTAGGCCTATATTTGAAGAAAATAATTTGTATTTTTATTCCCCCGATACAGAATAATACAAGGTTTTTTTTCAGCATTCCGGTTGACCTTACCTAATTACGGCCCGCGACTGTATTAGGATTATGGTTGAAAGAACCTTTTAGAAAATACACAATTTTTTGTAGTAAACATTGACAATAATTCAGTATGAAACCTATAGAAGTGACAGTTACAAATCACACGACAAAAAATGTTCTAACTTTTTTAACTGTCAAAATGTTCCTTTTTAAATGTGACTTTAATTGCGTGACATTCCGGTAAATATCATAGTGTAAGCTCGCGCTGACGTGATATGGACTGTGTTGATTTTTCGAGGATGTAATAACCAAAATATGCTATCGCAAACAAAATAGAACACAAGTATAGATGTAATAATTAGTTCATTAATGGACCAAAGTGAGCTAAGAGACATCAATTCTTCGCCCGCTTTTTTACCTTTCAATCAATGTTCATTTTAGAATGACACGTGTTCAAACGTAATCTGTAAATAAATAATTTAATTTACTTAATGAATATATAAATACATAATTGCTACGACAAAATCGTAAATACTTCCTAACATAAATAGTAAATTTCCAAAAATCGATAAACTACAATCCAACTTACTTTTTTTTTTTTAAAAACAAAATAGACTTTGCTATTTATAATGTAACACACCACTGTTAAATTAATTTACCTCCAAAAAAAAACAAGTATACAAAGCTTATAATCTTTTGAGGATGGTAATTAATAATTAGTGAATAGAAACAAAAAATAAGTAAACTTGAAATATCTTTTTTCAAAAATATGAGTTAGCTATTATAAACTAACCCTACTTGTTTACAAGTATAGGCTGATTTCCACTTTTGTGGTTTTACATGACAGCTAGCAGAAGCGAGCAGATGGTATCAGTAATGCCAACATTGTCTGAAAGTAACTTTTGTCAACATATTTGTAAATAATAATTATTTGGTGTCACTATTATTATCATCACTAAAAATATTATCAATCACTTTTAACAATGCTTCCCCAAGGATTAGAGTATAATTTTCTTTTACATAATCTAATTTAAGAAAAAAAGTCTAGTTAATTCATTCTAGTTTTTCTTTTAATTCTTGTGGCCATTACAGTTTAAATAGAGCGTGAAATTTTACATTTAATGGTATTATACTCAGTTATTCATATTTTTATAACTGGCATCGCATATCTTTAACATAAATAAATGGTTTGTGATAATAAAGAGTAAAAAAGATACAAAATGTTTTTGAAATAATATTAAGTTTAAATTTTGTAAACACCGTGTATGGATACGATTCGCCGTAAAAACTGAAATAAGTTCCTACGTCATCACTGGCAGCAAGCTTCTATCCAGTGTCCATATTTGTTTTCAGCATTTAAGGCCACTTTTAACGTTCTCTTGCTTTTAATAATTAATTTGAATTAAACAGCAAAAGAAAACTTCAAAACTTAACAACCAACCAAACGGTTATTTTCATAACCAAAATCTAACAATTTTAAATAGACATTATAACAGTGAATTCTCGTATAAAATACAGTTAATAAAACCACGTGCGCGAGTAAAAATTTTGAAGCGAAAAAAATATTTAATAATTGTAAAATTGTAGTTGAGTATTAACAGGCGTATCTTTGCTACCGTTAATAATTTTATTACACTTTGAATAATACAGTGTCTTTTTTGAATATTAATTCGGCTACTTAGTTGTGTGTTCTTTTGAGAATATTATTTCGGTGTGAACATATTATCCTTGGAAAATGTTTTTTTAGTGATCTTAGAATAATTATTTATTAAATATAAAATAAAAGCGTGTGATAAAAAGAAAAGCGAGTGTTTCTGAGTGATCGATATACATTATTCGAAAATTTAAGTGTATCAAGACTATTAAATAAATATTTTAACCCCAAGATTGTGTTGTGTTGGCCTCTAGGCTAAACCTCGAGTTTTATGATGTTTATATTATTCCAAATACATCTGTGAAGTGTAATAAAAAATACTTGCGAGTGTTTCTCCAGTGTTGATAAATAAAATACCATGCTAAGATTTCAAGTTATAAGTTATTGTATTTTTATTAGAGACTTTTTTATAACCGTTTAAAAAGTAGTGAATTTAAAATAGATTTTTGTTGGTTAGGATAGCTTTTGATTTGTCATTGTCATTTATTTTATAGGCCTAAACATATTTTCTTGGATATTGATTTTTGTTTGTTAAATTAATTTAAAGTTATCATAAATAGGCCTACATATTAAAACAAAATAATATAACAGATTGTAAAGGCGAGCATAGTGAATATGTTTTCTTCGAGAATTTCTCTAGAGTAAGAATATTATTTTTCATTTTATAAACAAAAGTTTGAATTGTTATATAGTACTCATACAATAGCACAAAATGTTTAATTTTTAATTATTACACTACTCACCGGCGTTGACATTTAGTTGCAAGAAGGTCTACATAGCCACAAAGGTTTTAGTTTTTAAACATAGGCTACCACGGGTTAAGGGACTTAATAATACAAATATGCTTAGACCTTTATGAAGTGCTCAAAAAAGGAATTAAATCTGTGAGTAAAAGTTGTTTTTCCACATAAGCTATACAATATTTAAATAATTAAAGCATTGTAAAGGCCCACTTTTCAATTGATATGACTGGCTTCCAAAATATCGGTTAGGCCTACTTATAATCCTTCAGCCAAACTATTCAATCATCAAAGAATCTTGCATTAAATATTTGGTTTAGTACTAACGATCACCATAAGTCTATATATTTTTCTATAGGAATACTAGTACATTCAGATTTTTCACATTTATAATGTTATTAATAATACTATTTGTAAAAAAATTATTAAAAATTATTTATTTATAATTATAAAAACTAATATGGGATTAAATGCAAAATTTAAATTTGTTTTAGTAAAATATAATATTTTAAAATTTTATAAACAGTAATATATTATCACATTTATAATGTTATTAATAAAACTATCAACAAATAATTATTAGTAAAATAAATAAAATTTTAAAAATTATTTATTTATAATAATAAAAACCAATATGGGATTAAATACTAAATTTAAAAAAAATATATCATGGAAAAAATAAATAATTATACTAGCCCTAACATCAACATATCAAGGTCAACAATAAATAAAAATTAATATATATAAATAAAAAATAAATAAAACAGTCATATATGTTTCTTGTATAGACCTCAATTTTGGCTGTCAGAAGTGACAGCTGATAAATACATGTTTTTGCAAATCATATGGTTCGGCGGAAGGATACATTGTTACTTTTCAAAGCTATCAGAAGTCAGCTGTGAGCTGTCAGTCAGCACCACAAAAGAAAAAATTGAGGTATATATTTAGTAATTCACCACTGTCGACCCTAATTTATATCAGCCAGTTAGGGATTCCAAAAAAAAAAAGTTGGAAATCTTTGACCTAATATATCTGAGAGGAAATGCACTCGCATTCACGTGGGGCGTGATAGTAAAACCATAGTGATAAATCACGTTTGTATAAATGCCCCAAGTACACACAGACGAGATTTGAACCCCGACTTTCCCGTTATTGGCAATCCAAGCCAGAAGAGAATTATACTTTAGTCCCTATGCGCACTGATACTGGTCAGTATTTTATATTATTAGAAATATGTATAAAAACTGTAGCATGATGCCAATACGGCTATTTTAAACTCTTTCTTAAGTAAGTGATTTGTTTTTTCCTCAAAAATAAATTAAAGTTTATTCCATGAAACAAATGAGTAAAGGCTAAACATCATGCATGAGTGACTTCTCACAAAGAAACAATTTGGAAAAAATAAACAATCTACAAAAGTACGCGTTTAAACTCCCCGTTTATATTTGTATAGTGGTGAAAAAGTGACTCTAGTTGTCACAAAGTGAGTGGTATTTGAACATGGGTGCGCTTTGTGTTAAAATTGGAACAGTGGGAAGTGATCTGCATTTGAAATGACCATCCTTTGGGGTATGCACAGACTGTTGGAATACCAAGCAGGCGCCTGGGCGGGGAGTCACAGGAATACCACTGAATGGACAATGTGTGCACCATGATTTAAATGAATGTTCACTTAGGAATCGAAGGAAAAAGTTACTATTATCACTCACGGTAGGTTTGCCATTTTCCAAGAGTTAAATTAGTACGAAAAATAAATCAATATCAATCATTATTATTAGCATCGCGTCTTACCCGTTCGGTTTACACGCACAATATCAATCATATTTTGCTACTTTTATAGGTGATAATAGCTTAGCCTAATAAATTATTGACGTAACAAAACAATAGCGAGGCGGATGATTATGGAACGGTTTTAAATAGTTTTTCAACTGTCAGAAAATCCGTAAACGTGTGCGTTACTGGCGAAAGTTTGGCAAAACCATAATAATACTGTATATCATTCAACTTGGAGACAACTGAGCATAGGACCAGTATTTGGTGGTCGCATAGTTGATCGTGTAAGAAAACTAAATTGTCATTAAAAGTATATCTTTGAGACTTACTAAACTTATAAGTATACCATGTGCAGTACTTTAAAATTATATTTTAATGGGACCAAAATTATCTTGATCACTCATAATCGGTAATGCTATTACTTACTTTATAACATTAGGAGCTCGAAAAATTCAGTGCAGCACTTACAAAATACGTCCCCTATTCCAATTCTGAGCTAGTTCTATCCAGTACACCTCATTACAAATTATCTCTAGCCCAAGCTAGTTCAATCCAGTCAACCTCATTACACCCTATCTCTTTCAGGTCCATTCTAATGCTATTCTCCCCATCTGCGTCCAAGACTTCCCAATGATTTCTTACCAGTCAATACATTGAACGATTTTAAAAGGTTGGGACATGAGTGAGTATATGAGGAAGGTTGAGTATTAGTAATAAATATCGAAAAAATAAAGTGTTCAAACGATGGGAGATCGCGGGAGCTTTGATAAGTTTTATATATATATATATATATATATATAAAACTTATTCTATATATATATATGTATATAACTTATTTTATATATATATATATCAATCCTGGCTAAAAAGGTTGCTGAACCCTAATATAAAAGAGTCACTCTGGCGATATACTTGACTACCGGTTATGAGAATATTGGGGTTCGAATCTTGGTTGGGTGAACTAGGGGTAGCACTGGTTTTGAGGGTTGAGCTCACCCACAGGGCAACTACCCTGACCCGTATGGGACAAGAGGCTTCTCTTCTATGCCTGGGGGTTATTTCTAGTCCAGAAATTCTGGCAAAGTTTCTCCTCATGGCAACGTCCGGAAGGTTTAATCTGACGGGCGTCTAAATCTTTGTTGAAGTCTATGATTAGGAGTGAGTGATGGGAGGAGAGTCCCTTACTCGCCTCACGCTAAGCAGTTGGTAGCTGGTACCTCCCTGAAAAGATGGTCAAGACAACTCCACGAGGTCTCCACTGAGCAACCTAGGCTGAAAGCTCATTAGAGTGATTCCTGGGGCTAGGCACTTGACCTCCTCCGAGGGGTCAACGCCCCTATATGGGAGTCCGGCACTCATGGAAGGAGGAGTTAATTCCTCCCTCCGAGGGAAGCTGGCCAAGGTGGTGGGGGTATCTCGGTTGTCCGGTGATGACAGGGTCAAAGGCAGGCACGGGGTCATCGGTTCCTAAATTGCCCGCTGCGCGTGCAATGTTCATGGCTACACTCGAAGGACACATCCATGATGGTTTAGCTCGAGCTTCTATGAGTTGTTTGTTCCCTAGACAAGTGGATGCTGGACCCTGACATGACAGGTGAGTCAACACCTTGAAAATTCGCTGACTTATATAAGGTGTTAGCCTAGTGACGTGTGGTATTCGTTCTGTGGTTTTACATATTGTATCAACAATCTAATTCTAGTGCGTTTCCTTTAAACTATATTCATCATTACTATGCATTTATTCAACCCGTTAACAAATTTGGTGAAAAAACAAAATAACACTTTACATGCACAAGTGACCATTTATTTTAGTCAATATTTGTGATGGAGCCACAGTCTTATGGAGTTGTGATATTTTCTAAATAAATATAACTTATGGACTTATGATGGACTTAACGTGGACTTTCTTGACACAGTCATACCAGCATTCAATTTTACGAAGTAAATTTTAAGGTGGCCAGAGTTTACATTCACAACAACAACGTGAAACTATTAGGGAATAGATCTGAGTATTTCCCCGCTTGTATTAATTACAACAGACACAAAATTGTACAGTCAATTATAGTCCAATTTTCATAGGAAGGGTCTCATAGAAAATACAAACATATTTATTGCTGTGGTAAATTGATAACATTTCACTATTTTATAGGTATTTATAATTCTATCAAAATTCACACCTGAAGATCACGTGACTTGACGCAGGAATGCGTGAAAGTTGATCTAATAACTTACTAAATGTCATATATGACCCTTCCTTGGACTGTAAAAAAGGTGGTAGGGTTGGTATGACCTTGGGTGGCCTTGTTAAGGTGACATTGAGGTCACTTTTATTTTTTAAATGAAACTCCCTGTTTTTATTACATATTCTTGTAGCTCATGGTGTGCCATATTCAAAATGGTGGCTTCAAGCTTTTTAAAGTAGAAGCTATCACGAGAAATGAATTTTTCATGACTGTCTACCAATGTTTGAAATAGATAAATCACCTGATAGTTGTCACTAATCACTTCTCCCACCTTAGACACCTCTACATGATCAATATGCAAGAACTGTTGAGATTACTTGGTGACGAAAATTTAACTAAAGGCATATGCCTATATTGTAGCAATTTTTATTTTGAACGAATATTTTTACATTTATTTTGTCATAAACTTGACCTTAAACGTGCATTCTCTTTAACCTATCACCACCCTTACTTAATTTAAGAGCCAAGTACAAAGAATGTTGTTTATAGAATATACACTGTACAGTGTACGCACACATTAGCTTGGTGATTGTGAAAAAAACCAACCCCCAGCGCACCCAGCCAATATTTGAATTTTGACCTCTCAATCACTATCAATCTAGTCGATTGTAAGTTAGGCCTGATGTTTGAGATCACATGAGCAAGACCAGTGGCGCACCCAGAAATCTACTTTGGGGAAGATCAATCAAGGTTGTAGCCAGAATTAAATTTCGGAAGAGAGGGGTGGGGGTTGAAGGGGTTGTTTAGAAAAATAATGTTTTTTTAAGAGGTTTGCCCTCCAAGCCAAAAAGGGAGTCCAAGGACTCTCTCCATTAAAAAGTTAAAAAAAAGTTGGATGCACCTAGAAGCTATTTTGAGGGGTCACTATTTAGAAAAAATTTAAAATTTAAATGCCTCTAGAAGCTATTTGGAGTAGTCTTCGCTTGACAAATTTTTGAAAATTAGATGCATCTAGAAACTATTTGGATTAGTTTTAACTTGGAAATTTTTTGAAAATTGTATACTTCTAGAAATTGTTTGGAATGATCTTTGCTTGGCAAATTTTTGAAAATCAGATGCTTCTAGAAGTTATTTGGAGTGGTCTTTGCTTGGCAATTTGTTAAAATTAGTTGCCTATTGAACTAAAAAATGTGGATTAAATTTACTCAACAAATCTTCAGTGCTCGATTTTATAGGTCAACTTGATGCATTTTAAATTTTTGCTAGAAATGTTTGGTTCTTGTTGGGGGCAACTGCCAAATTCGTCCCCACCTCTCACCTTGGTGCTCCACGGCGAGCAACTGTCTAGGTACGGTTGTTTGTGATGATAAGCCAGCTAATTGCATGATGTAATTTAAATTACGATTAAAAATTGTACAAATAAAATTCATTAGGTAGCCCTTAATATTAAATGTATGTCATCACTGAATGGAGTTTAAAAGTATATTTGATATACTAAACAAGAAATACATAAGAATTTAATTTGAATTAAAACTTTTGCCCCTAATATTATTACAATCTGACCGTATTTGTTAATAATTGATTGGACTGTTCAAACACAAGAACAGTTGAAACTGCTTTAGTCCGGCAATTCCCGTGGTCCAGCGCGTTTTGAATCTACCACCATTAGTTTGAGGGTCGGCCACCAGGTCAGTGCTATTAGCAGTACAAAGGTTGTTCACATCTGCAGTCGAGTATTTGTGGTTGGTTATACCTTATTAGTTTGGCTCCTATTTTAGCTGAATTTTAACCCTTAATTTAGTCTTCCACGAGACCAAGAGTTTTATAAGGAGGTATATTATTTCCCGTTTTGAGCTTTCTTCTACCTTGTAAGACATTTAAATACGTATGTATAATGATATGACAAGACTATTATTATTATTATTATTAGCACCGCGTCTTACTACCCGTTCGGGTTATACGCACTTACGCTAATGTGTAATGGGTAGGGTGATTGTGATATGAAATGGAGGACCTACAGTTTAACGTGGGATCCGAACCACGGTGGAGGCCTGGCATTCCTCACATTCACAAGTTGTGATTAATACACATCTTGTCAGAGGTGAAGGAAGGGTTTGGTAATCAGATAAATCTGTGCCGGGACCGAGGATTGAACCCCGGACCCCTAGCACAGAAGTACGATACCTTACCCCTAGACCACCAGGTCACCGACAAGACTAGGGTTTAAGTAAAAGAGGTATAGGGTTCTTAGGAGTCAAATTCTTTGGTCCGGCAATATCTTTAATCCTGTTCTTGTCTGGTCCTAAGGGTACCGGACTAGAAATTTTCAACCGTATTCTTATAGAGAAATCTAGTTTAATTTCGTGTGGGTTGGACAAAGATATGTACAATTTGCAGTGCTATTTGCATACGATTTCACCATGCAATTTAATTAGTAAACATATAGATACCAACGATGGATTAGTAATCATTTACTAGCGGTACTTTCCATGGTAAAATTAGTTTGTAAATTGGTACTGATAGGTCTATATTGAGTGTATTTAGCAAGTTACCTATAATACCTCAGTTCAATTATGTTGATGGGTGCTTTGTATTTTAGTTCAGCAAATCCATTAAAATTACATTCTATTTAATATCATATGGTGTTTTAACAAATATATGTTATATATTTATGGTACAGTTATTATACAAAATAAATTATTAATTGGCACAAAATGAATACAAAAGAGTTTACTTGAAAAATAATTTAAACTTAAATTTTTTTTATTGATTTTTTTCATTTCGGATATATTATTATTATTATTATTATTAGCACCGCGTCTTACTACCCGTTCGGGTTATACGCACTTACGCTAATGTGCAGTGGTAGGGTGATTGTGAGATGAAATGGAGGACCTACAGTTTAACGTGGAATCCGAACCACGGTGGAGGCCTGGCATTCCTCACATTCACAAGTTGTGATTAATACACATCTTGTCAGAGGTGAAGGAAGGGTTTGGCAATCAGATAAATCTGTGCCGGGACCGAGGATTGAACCCCGGACTCCAGCACAGAAGTCTGACACCTTACCCCTAGACCACCAGGTCACCTATTTCGGATATAATTTTCAATATTCATGAATGATTTCATTTTTATTAATTTAAGTAAGCTTCTTCTCATATACAACTCCTTAATCTAATTAGCAACTTTAATTAATTGATTAATTAGTTAATTAATTTAATAATAGTGTCTGTTAAGGTTTCAGCTATTTTTACTTTCTCTCTATCTTATAGGTAGAGAAAGTATGGTGATCGTCAAAAAAAAAAATCGAAGTCGAGATTTTGATGAATTTTGACGTTTGATGACTTCCTGAATCCGAAAAAGTGGTTTTTGAATTTCCGTCTGTCTGTCTGTCTGTCTGTCTGTCTGTCTTTCTGTCTGTCTGTCTGTCTGTCTGTCTGTACCTCCAACTAGAGCCTAAACTATTTTACCGATTGAGCTGAAACTTGATATCTTGGGTTTTCATAGGGTTGCCCCGAGGGGTTTTTGGAATTGGACATACCTACTAAAATTAAGGGTAGTTTACTGAAGGGAAAAAACAGAAAAAGTCGATTTTCTCAAAATCGGCTCTAACGATTTTGATTAAATTTCATTTATGAACATTAATAAATATTCCAAACAAAATGGCTACTCTCAATATTTCGGCAAAATCGCTTTAAGGGCTCCGGTCTGATGCGTAAATTAACATTTTTTATAATAGCTCCGAAACTATTTGAGATATGAAATTACTTAGCATTACAAATATGTATATATATTTATAATACAAATATTTTATTCGAAACATATTTTTATAAAATCAATAATTTTTAATCTATACGCAATTATATATATATTTTTAGCTTTTTGGAAATTAAAGCTTAAGTATTGCGATCGTAAAAAAAACTAACCTGAAATGTTGATGGATTTCGACGTCTCATGACCCCCCGAACCCTAAAAAATAGTCTTTGCAATGCCGTCTGTCTGTGTGTCTATTAAAACTTAAAATTAAGGGTAGTTTACTGAAGGGCAAAAAGAGAAAAAGTCGATTTTCTCAAAATCGGCTCCAACGATTTTGATTAAATTTCATTTATGAACATTAATAAATATTCCAAACAAAATGGCTACTCTCAATATTTCGGCAAAATCGCTTTAAGGGCTCCGGTCTGATGCGTAAATTAACATTTTTTATAATAGCTCCGAAACTATTTGAGATATGAAATTACTTAGCATTACAAATATGTATATATATTTATAATACAGATATTTTATCCGAAACATATTTTTATAAAATCAATAACTTTCAATCTATACGCAATTATATGAATTTTTTAACTTTTTGGACATTAAAGTTTAAGTATTGCGACCGTAAAAAAAAACTAACCTGAAATGTTGGTGGATGTCGACGTCTCATGACCACCCAAACCCTAAAAAATAGTCTTTGCAATGCCGTCTGTCTGTGTGTCTATAAAAACTTAAAATTAAGGGTAGTTTACTGAAGGGCGAAAAGAGAAAAATTTGGTTTTCTCAAAATCTACTCAAACGATTTTGATTAAAATTCGTATCTAGGCGTTGATTAAGATTATAAATAAACTGGCTATTTTCATTTTCCTATGAAAATGATTTTTAGGGTACTTTACAGAAGCGTTAATTTCCGTATCTCCACAACTATTGGAGAAACTAAACAACTTATCATTGCAAAATTGTAGGACTATCAGAAATAAAAAACTTTTATTTGTACATATATTTTTATAAAAGCAGCAGTTTCTGAGATATTTGCAAATATATTAATACAATTTTGTGAGCTTTAGTTGTAAACATATACTACTTAAGTCTTAACGCAATAATTCTCCAATGTCATAGAGTAATTAAATATAAGTATCTAAAAAAGTATGTTATTTTTCCTTAAATCTCTTAGGAGAAATGTTTGCATAGCAATGATCTATCTCCATTTTAGACTCAATAGTCAATATTTACATTTTTTATTGGTCAAAATGTATAAATGAATAATTAAATATCAATGCGATGACTTGAAGATCTGCAACACCTTATAAAATGTTAAAATTTTAACCAGAAATCGAAATTTTAATACGAAGTGTTGACCCTTGTGGAAGACATTAAACTGTTTGAAATGCTCTTAGGTGGACAAAGATGCGCCTCTTTTCTCATTGATTCTATATCATTGTATATTATTTTATGCGTGTTCTTATGTGGAGTGGTGATAATACAATGTACATTATTCCGTTCAGAAATCTTACGAGTTTATAGAAAAAGAGAGAAAGTCTGTGCGGTGTGCCGTACCATTTATTTTTCTTAGTTTCTGAGAATTCTCCAATGACCTATACAAAAACATTCTTTTCCTAATGGAATGGGGCAGAAGAATTATGCTATTGGAACCTGTAAACCTTCTTTTGAAATAAATATAAGCCGAGTTTTGTCATTTTATTTCACATTCGAAGTCTCTTCAGAGTGAAATGTGTATTTTATTCCTTCACGTTCACTCAGTTTCCTTTTAGTTCAGACAAATGTATATTTTTGAGACGTAGTAAGCTTTCAGGCTAAGAACTGCATATTTATTTACTATTTTCAAATCCCTGGTGAGTTCTCTCAAAGTTTCTAAGGCAGACTTTTATAAAATGATTTTTTTGGTAAAAATCCGCAGACGAGATCGTAGCTTTTTTGTGGCAGAACGTCTCATCCCCCGTCCGGAATTTAAGGATTTAGTTATAAAAATTATAGGTTGTTTTTGATAAAGGTATAATTTAAAGGAAATACACCCGCATTTGCATGAATGATTAGTGGGGGAAAAAACTCACAAAATCCGGCCATAATTTGAGCTCCTATTTATCCTCATCTTCAAATCATACTAGATGAACGTTACGGCTGGTCAACATGACTTCCGACGTGGGCATCAAATCAAAAGATTATTACTTTACTAATGGCTGGACGACTTTTTGAACTTTTACTCTCTAATGTGATGTACTATTTACGACTATTTAATGTATTCCCATGATGAAATAATCAAGTTATTAGTTCTCACCCTTAAATCCTAAGGAAACGAATAATTAATTCCGTTATGATGAATGTTAATTTTCCCCCAGTGTTTGTGGCAGTAAATGTTGTGGCTTGGCCGTTCCTTAATTGGCCATTCTGAGGTTCTCCGACCCTTTCGGGGAACGGGACGTGATGACGTAGACTGGAATAAATTTGGGGGAAATGGAGGAGAGATCTACGCTCATACAAATCAAAATTATTTTATTCATATTCCAGATGGTGCTGTCCAAGTTTTTGGAGATTCGGTGGGGTGTTTTTTTTTTTAAACAAAGACCCCAGATAATAATGATGAGCAAACAGCAGAGCCTGTGTAGTTATTTACACCCCAGACTCTGACACAGGATCATGGGGGGTCTAATCACGACCGGTGCAATGGATTATTTGTTTCACCATTAATACCTCACACCAGTGGTTCAATTACCCATGGCGTAAGGTTCGTGCTGGACTGGATTGACGTGGAGGGGGGGGGGGAGGAAGGTTTCAAAGTTTGAATCTCAGTTGTGTGAATGTTAGGGTGGTTTGCCACATGTTATTAAATTTTATCACTGTGGATCTAGGATGAGGAAACACTTCTTCTAAACAAACTTCCTCCTCCCTAACATTTAAATTATGCCATAATTATCAACCATGTTGTTTAAACGAATCGTTTAAAATAATTAAGAGAGAAGATGGATTGTCACTAATGAAAACAACACTCATCTTTCGTAAACTCTCGCCATCTTACAGTGCACGGAAATGAAAGAAGGACTCCCAAATTGGACAAAAGTTATTTTTTTAGCACAGCGTCTTACTACCCGTTGGGGATATACGCTTATGTACTAATACTAATAAAGTTAATTGTTTAGGGATGAAGAATAACATTTATTTATAGAAAGTGTGCCCAAATTTGCGTGGAATTAGTGTGTAAAATCATTTTGGAAAAACCACCCTCTGTACACCAGACCAAGATTCGAAACCTCTTTATCACCTCGTCATCAGCAATCTAGTCTACTGCGAAAATGACACCTTAAACCATGCGGGCACTGAAGTGGGTCTAACAAAACTTTACAACCATTATACCAACTCTATCAGTTAATATTATTCTTGTAATATTTTTATAGACAAATGTCCGATACCTTAACTAGGTTTGCAGTGCATCTACCTACTAATATAAGGCTCCTGGGTTCGATTCCCGTCATGTTTGAAACATGTATCGTTGATGAAATTGGAGTTACCCTTTCCCAGTGATGTATTAACACGCGGGGGACTGTAGGTTGTGTTGGTTCTAAAGTTAATCTTGTTTGTAAGTTGTGTGCTGATATAATCAGTTGGATCAAAATGTTGATGTTATATACTTCAAAATAATAAAGTAACAATAGTAATAATGAGAATAATAGGCTGCTAAACGCAAGTGGATTATATACCTCACATTTGGCGAGCTCCGACTAATACACCAACACATTAATACCAAAATAATACCCATCTCAGGAACCCCAGTATATCAAAGGCAATTTATTAGCTCCTGAGGCTCAACGAATCAACGCTCTGTTTCACAACTAAGGTTTTCTCTACAAATCTAAATTAGCCAAATAAACGGGAAAATTTGATCACAATAATTTAACAATATATTTTCAAGATTTAAATGCAAAATAATAATACTCTACTCTAGTCGTAATGTTCGGAAGAAAAATCACTCGTCAACTTTTTTTCCTTCTCCAAATCACAAAGTTTGTAGTACAGCCCAGCGACAGCTCAGACGTTCTGTGAATATTTAAAGTTCAAGATCTTTTTAGAAACCTCAACCAGTTTATGATGGCATTTGGAAACATGCCCCAATAATCCAGTCATCCACTTCGATAGCCTAACGCGCTACTCTTGCAATTTACTTATCTGCCTATGACGGGGAGATCAAGGTTTGAATCTTGGTCGGGTGTACTGAGGCTGGTTTAAAAAAATTGTTTTCTAATCTCCTTCCACGTGAATTCGGGTACACTTTCTGTAAATATAACCCTCCTCGTCCCTAACATTATTAGAGTAATTGGTATATAAGCGGATAACCCGAACGGATACTAGGGCGTGATGCTAAAAACAATAGTCCAGTCATATTAGGAGAATAAAAACTCTTACCTGGAAATAATAACCCTAAATGGGAGACTTTTTATGTGAGCAGTGCTAGTGCCAGGTAATAACATAACAAAAACAACACCTTCGCATGCTGTAAAATCTTGTAAAATGACGCCCAATATTTAGTTTTTCATAAATATCTCAAGAACAGTTAGATATAATGAAAAACGTTTCAAACAAATATTAAATAAAATCAAATTTTACATATTAATTTATGTTTTACCACTTTGTATATGTGAAATAGTTACCAAGTTTCATGCCAAATAAAAGGGGGGAAAATTGATTTTCTCATATATTAATGAATAAACAGTCACATTAAGCTGGAATGAAGGAGCACATTTTCAAATAAAGTATTTTTATTTTCTGAGAAGAGTTTTCATGAGCATCAACAAGGAATTTGTCACTCTGCTTAGGTAGGGTTATTAAAAATTAATTGAAATTCTACTTAACAGCTTTTATTCACTATACAATGAAATGATACGAAATACTTATCAATAAAAGCTAAGAATATTTACTTGAACAATTGTTTAATTCTAATAGAGCCAGTAAGAAGTAAACCACAAAATATAAAATTTGATAGTCAGTGAAGTCAACTAAGAAAAACTCGATAAACTACTCACCAAACTTATTATTATAAAGTTCGGTAACAAAACCAGGCGAGTTCTTACATGATAAGCCGACACAGTGACTGCACATTGCTGAGCACTGAATACATGCTCGTTTACTCTCATAAGAATCACAAGAGTCTTACATATACTCGAAATAAAATGCAAACTTTTTCTGGTGCTGGAGGAAGTTTTGTTGGTATTATTTATAGTGAATCACTAACAAGGTTCCAGTTCCATTGACACGTATCTAGATCATTCTATAGCCACTGCTGTACTTGGTAATTAACTCTGGAGAAGTGTTGGGACGTGGCTTCTGATTCTGTTGTAGAAACAAGTGCGCCTAAGTCAAAGTTTGCCTGCAGCTTTTGTTTCGCTGTCTGTTGGTGGTCAGTTTATATAGTGTCTTAGTTTTTTTATTTTCCATACATACAGTAGCCCCATGGCTTCTTTGGTACTGACTGACAGCTCACAGCCGACAGCTGACGGCTTTGAAAAGCTACCAGACCAAAGTATGTATCCCTACGCCGAACCAAATGATCTGCAAAAACATGTGTTTAACAGCTGTCACTTCTGGCAGCCAAAATTTAGGTATATACCTAAATATTCACTGTCAGAAGTCAGCTTTGAGCTATCAGTTAGCACCAAAGAAGCCATGGGGCTACTGTAGCTATGATGAACTCCTGACCGGTTTTAGCGATGCCATCCGTAGGTGAATGTACTTGATTGAATACAACTTTGTTTCTTAACTCCTATTCCCTTTCTATTAACTTCAGAAACTTGGCTTTTACTTTTATAAATACTCTGGATTTTGTGTCATATCCTTACACTGCGTGAGTAAATAGAATAATATATTTAGTCTATAGATGAATATCTCGTTGATTGGAGAATATACCTTATTCTGCGTTTCTATCGGTAGCATGCTGTAGAGCCACTCTAGAGATTATGACATCAACATCAGCTATTGCTTAGTGTATCTCAATTCTGGCTTTGATTAAAAGAGTATTAAGTGCTCTAATGAGAGCCTTCTTGTTCGTGATATTATAAGAAAAATCAAACTTTGTATGGGTTATGTAAGTATGTTCATTAAACTTAACTATAAGTGTTTTAATTTGGTAGCGAAAATTATGTTCTTCTCCTTTGGTTGTAGGACTGTCCAGATATCCGCCAAGAACTATTACATTCCCTTTACAAAGCATTTTCTAATATGAATTGTATGCATCCTACATCGGTTTGGCCAAACCACTCAGTTTATATAGTGTTCTCCATCAACAACATGGAGAGATTCCAGTGTGAATACAACATTTTCCTCTGGCACAAACGCAAAAACTAGAAAATATTTTGTCCCTTCAGCATTCAGTGAAAAGGGCAGAGTGTTTTGGAGTGAATTAATACTTGAAGTACTATTTAAAATCTTCTGTACTGCTACTCAGGGAAACTAGTATGCTAAATAATTATTGTTGTACGTTGATTTAAACAATGTTTCCCGTTACTTTAACTGCTGACGTAGCTATTCCTATTGTTATCATTCTTGCTTTCCTTGGTTGTTACATCTGCAAATGATTTACAAATCAATGCTTTCATCGATTATTTGCCCTTATTTACAGTAAAATCACATGTTACAATGTCATATCCAACAAAATCAGAAGAAATACTGATGAGTTCTTCTGGTATCTCAAAAGATTTGCTAAACCGATTCATAAATGTATATCTGTGTTTAGCATTTATTCTCATAAAACTATCCCTCAAGTATTTTTGGTTATCAGATTAAGCATAAGAGACCAGAAAATCTTTAATTGCTAAAGGTATTTTTGTTGAAACTGGAGCACACAGAATCCATCTCATGAGAGTGTCTTTGTTCAAGCAACGTCCTCTCTTCAAACCACCTAATGAGTTCATTGACCTCATTAACAATTGTTCAATGTTTATACCTGTCCAAATATCTTACGACTCCTTTGACGTTTTATATTGGAAAAACCTTCAGTAGTTAACTTTTTAAAGTCGTCCGATGACATGTTGTTGAAGTTTCATCAATGCTGTAAGTAGGGTTGATATGACTTTGCAAAAAGTACACGTGACCCACAGAGTGAAAAAGTGACATAATAGTTAATAATAATTAATAATAATACATAATAATTAACCAAATAAAAAATCTTATCAAATAAAATAAAAATAAACAAATATATATATTATATACATATAATATATATATTAATAAATAAAAATAAACGAATATATATTTGTTTGTAATATATATATATATATTTGTTTATTTTAATTTTATTCTATTAATTTAGTTTAAATAATCTTTTCCAGACAAATTGGTATGGACATCAATAGTTATGAATGTACATAATTTCATGTCCATACCAATTTGGGGAGAGAAGATTTATTTAAATAATACATAGGACCTATATATTATTACCAAAAAAGTACCGAGTTTATATAGCTTAAATCATTTGTAAAAAAAATACTATTTATTTTTCGTTGCTATTTTAAGCTTTCGACTTTTATACAGTTGTTCCACGCAACAAACCCAATTTAACTTTTTAAGCCACGAAAAACCACTTCAAAAAACTTTTTTTACTTTAAGAAAAATAAAATAAGCTAAAAATTAATCGGAGTAGCATCTTATGAATACATATTCTTGAGAAAATAGGATATTCATTTTGGATACTAACAACAATTACTATAGGCTATAGTAATTAAATAAATGGTACAATTAAACCACACATATTTGTTCGCTCCTTTGCCTATAAATGGATATATTTAGGCTATTCAAAACTCGTAAACTATGTTAAACGAAGTAATTAACATTTTTGCAGAAACATTCTACCAAAGAACATAAATGAAATAATATATACTGTTACAGAAACAGATTAATAACATAGTATCATCTCAATTCACCGCTGAGCACAATAATTTCCCAGGCCTCAATTTAAAAAATATGTTTGTCAATATCTCAAACATTATTGGTTTTATAAAATTTAACTCATCAAGATTTTTTATAGTTGGGGTTACTAAAACTTTTCTATAAGTTATTTCCTATCTCAAATGGTTACAGAGATAAATAATACAAAATTTGAAAATTCCACTTAAGTAAAATACCATCAGTCATTTTCATAAGAAATTTCCATTTATTTTGTAATTTTTAACAATTCTTGGATACGAAATTTAATCAAACTGGTTAGACTATATTTTTAGGAAATATTTTTTTTCTATTTTCCCCCTTAAGAAAACTCCCATTAATTTTAAGGCTAGATCGATAAATACAAAAACCTCTGAGAATCCTTATTAAAGCTCTATAAGCCAAGTTTTAGCTTAATCGGCAAAATGGTTTCGGCTCCAGTCCCAATAAAAAACAGTCTTATAAAAAATACTTTTTCGGGTTGAGGGGTTCATGAAACATCGACATCTATCAAAATCTAGATTTTGATTTTTTTGGACGATTGCAATATTTTCTCTATCCGAGAGGTGAGGAAAAGTAAATAATATTTTTTTGTAAAAATAAAAAGCTAAGCTTTCTTAAAATATTCGTTGATATATTTTTTTGTACCAAACGTTCTATCGTAATATTTGTCTTAAGGGGGCCACCTCTGTAAGCGAGAAATCACCGCGCAGACGTTCAGCTCTAATACAGTATTTTAATATACAAAGCTTTATTTAAAAATACGGTTCACTCAAAAATAAAGTCGAAAGACTTCAACAGGGATCTTTTTCCTTAACAACCCCATAGTTTGAGTTTTATTAGTAGAAAATAATGTGTCAAAATGTGACGTTAGCTCATTATCAATAACTTTTTTAAGGATATTTGCGGAGAAATTATGAGACTATAATTTATTACAAAGTGCTCTAGATTTAGACTTCTTCTAACAAATACTGTATTTTGTTATAAGCTCACAACAGAAAACTTACAGATATCGAGAACTAAAAGTGAACTATCCTCTTCACCTTAAAATAAGAAGTCCCGAAGTCCCGTAGTTTTATTTCCCCTCCTTCTTAATGACATGGTAAAGGGTGGTTTATAAGCAGGTGCAAATTTAAGGGGGATTAAGGGGCTATATCCCCCCCCTCATTTGAGCTATTTTTAAAATTTTAATTGAAGGATTAAAGAGTGGTATGCTCCTCTGCATACATATGTTCAATGTATTCGAACGAAACATGTTTCACCCCGTTTGTACCGAGCCCTGGCTGTCCCACGCACTCCTCGTCTATCTTTACAAACATGTTTCACCCCGTTTGTACCGAGCCCTGGCTGTCCCACGCACTCCTCGTCTATATTTACACACAATGTTTCACACCGTTTGCCCCGAGCCCTGGCTGTCCCACGCACTCCTCGTCTATCTTTACACACATGTTTCACCCAGTCTGTACCGAGCCCTGGCTGTCCCACGCACTCCTCGTCTATCTTTACACACATGTTTCACCCCGTTTGTACCGAGCCCTGGCTGTCCCACGCACTCCTCGTCTATCTTTACAAACATGTTTCACCCCGTTTGTACCAAGCCCTGGCTGTCCCACGCACTCCTCTTCTATATTTACACACAATGTTTCACACCGTTTGCCCCGAGCCCTGGCTGTCCCACGCACTCCTCGTCTATCTTTACACACATGTTTCACCCCGTCTTGTACCGAGCCCTGGCTGTCCCACGCACTCCTCGTCTATATTTACACACATGTTTCACCCCGTTTGTACCGAGCCCTGGCTGTCCCACGCACTCCTCGTCTATATTTACACACAATGTTTCACACCGTTTGCCCCGAGCCCTGGCTGTCCCACGCACTCCTCGTCTATCTTTACACACATGTTTCACCCCGTCTGTACCGAGCCCTGGCTGTCCCACGCACTCCTCGTCTATCTTTACACACATGTTTCACACCGTTTGCCCCGAGCCCTGGCTGTCCCACGCACTCGTCGTCTATATTTACACACAATGTTTCACACCGTTTGCCCCGAGCCCTGGCTGTCCCACGCACTCCTCGTCTATCTTTACAAACAATGTTTCACACCGTTTGCCCCGAGCCCTGGCTGTCCCACGCACTCCTCGTCTATCTTTACACACATGTTTCACCCCGTTTGTACCGAGCCCTGGCTGTCCCACGCACTCCTCGTCTATCTTTACAAACAATGTTTCACACCGTTTGCCCCGAGCCCTGGCTGTCCCACGCACTCCTCGTCTATCTTTACAAACAATGTTTCACACCGTTTGCCCCGAGCCCTGGCTGTCCCACGCACTCGTCGTCTATATTTACACACAATGTTTCACACCGTTTACCCCGAGCCCTGGCTGTCCCACGCACTCCTCGTCTATATTTACACACATGTTTCACCCCGTTTGTACCGAGCCCTGGCTGTCCCACGCACTCCTCGTCTATCTTTACAAACAATGTTTCACCCCGTTTGTACCGAGCCCTGGCTGTCCCACGCACTCGTCGTCTATATTTACACACAATGTTTCACACCGTTTACCCCGAGCCCTGGCTGTCCCACGCACTCCTCGTCTATATTTACACACAATATTTCACCCCGTTTGTACTGAGCCCTAGCTGTCCCACGCACTCCTCGTCTATATTTACACACACTGTTTCAGCCACTCCTTAAATTCGTGCATATCCAAATCCTGTAAAATATCATCCATTAATAATATGATGAGCATCATTTGTGCATTATCAACATTTTTCTCTGCATCTGCTAAGCATCTAACATCATTTCGAGATATAATTTCAGACGCTGAAATACTTTCTTTGCCTAAAAAAAAAACTAAAGGTATTGTGTCCTACCGTATAGGTTCAAAGTCATGATAGTGTGATTACATTTAAGGAACTATATCCTTTCATTGTTACTGCTCTTGAAGCCCTAGCGCATGAACGTGACTTAGAAGCAGCAACCAAAGTAGTGAGTTTTAGTTCAGCTGTAAAACGCAGGGATTTCATTGTTCCAATGGGATTAGTGTCTCACTGTTTTTCATTCATATTGAAACTGAGAAAACAACTTCAAAGTCCAAAACAAGACATCTCAAGTGCTTTTTCATGCATCAGTAATGTGTTGGATAATTTACAAGGCATGAGAAATCATACTGACAATGTATTTAGGCTTAATTTTGAAAATTCTAAGAAATGTGCTGATGTCATAGGAGAAGAAATCAAAGGGCCGTATGCAAGAATTTGACTAAGTGGATGCTTTGTGGACACTAGCGTGGGTTTTCTTGCGTCATCATAGGTTAAAAGGTAGAGTGATAGTGTGCTTGGGACTACACTATCGGTCCACTAAGCCTTTGCTAACGTTCTTGCATACCTCCCAAAGTCCCAAGAATAAATGGAGTCTACAGAGCAAATCTTAATTTCGACACAACAGATCCAAAGAAATGGTTCAAAATAACTGTATTCGTCTCATTTCTTGACCATTTTATCTCTGAATTGAAACACAGTTTTAATTATAAAGTTATTTAAATAATCCCACGTTAGGGACTTGTTCCATTCAACTGCAGAAAGTACAGTGTGGATGATATCGGCCAACTCAGAGGTGAAAGTGAGAGCAGAGCTGATTATCTGGCTACGTAAATGGGAGATAATTCAATCAGGCTCAGGTATCAACCCATTAAACACTGGCACTTCAGGAATGTGACAAGACTTTTTTCCCGAATGCGAGAATTATTCTGCAAATTTTTGCCACACTATTAGTATCTTCAACTTCTAAAGAGCGAAGTTTCTCTACTTTGAGAAGATTAAAAGTGTGCAAATGTACATGCGGTCATCAATGAACGAAGAAAAGTTTAACGGATTATCTCTTGCAAATATACATAAGGAAACGTCAATAGAGTTTGCAGAGGTTAAAACTGTATTTGAACAAATGAAACCATGGCGAATGGAGCTACAAGATTGGTCAAACAATTATATTAGACAGTTTATTTCGATTACTTATACTTTAATCAATATTGACAATCATAAACTTGGCACTAAGCAGTTATAAAGATATTCAACTTTATGGGTAATAAACAGTGTGTTTACTATTGATCTTATTTTCATATTATTTATTATTTATTAAAATATAGTCACTTGAATTAGGCATATTTATTTTTGACAGTACATTTTATATTAATTTAAAAATTATAATCACAAAGGACAAGGCCGTAGCCAGCCAATAATTTCAGGGGGGTTTGGTGGGCCTATCTCCCAATTGATGGAGGCTAGAAAAAATTCTAATTATTAAACGGCTCTAGAAGCTCTCTAAAGTGTCTTTTATGGTAACATAACACCATAACTGCCGAAGGCTAGAAAAAATTCTAAATAATAAATACCTCTGGAAGTTTTCTGAAGTGCTTTTTATGGTAACACAGCCCCCTAATTTGTTCTTGTACCTTAATTTTGATATTGTTTGAACCATAAATAAAGCCATATATATTTTGTTCATAAAATTTCGGGGGGGGTTTGAACCCCGAAAACCCCCCCCTGGCTACGGCCTTGACAAAGGATATATATGCTACATTGACTATTTCTGTAAATTAAAGCTGGCAAGCAAAAACAGGGTGACACATATGTATAGCAAAAAGTAGTTTAAGCAGCAACTATTAGATACAAAATATACTTACTTAAATAAAATAGCATAATTTTGAACCTTAGAATTAAAATTTTTCTCCGGAGGAAATATTCCCTGGGCCTGGACCAACACTTTATTGCTTCGTAATGGTCTATCTTTGTGTGTGTGTATGTGTGTGTGTATGTGTGTGTGTGTATGTGTGTATGTGTGTGTGTATGTGTGTATGTGTGTGTGTGTGTGTAGCCCTCTTCCTACCCCTGACATAATCCTGGATCCGCCACTGGTAGGTGAATGGCGAAATGGATTATAAGCTTAGATATAATAGCTAAGTAATTTAAAAAAAAAATACAGACCATTGTATTTTAAGCAATGTGGCCTGAAAGCGAGTGATACTAGTTTTCTGGATATGAAAGATTAATTAAATTGTATTTGAATGTAAAAAAAACACCTAATCGCTATTTATTGTTCCTAAATAAATAAAAAGTGTAAATGTTATTGTTAGACGCTTTGTTCTATAGATTAATCCTGAAATAAAATTAGACTAGGCGATAGTTTGAACCAACACACAAGTATGGCGCATATTTAAATATTTATCGAACGTTTAATCTATCGCAACTTGTTTAGATATAAACACTCCTTTTTTCTTTTCTTTTTTTAACTTGCAACTTCTTTTCATTCCCACGATAGGCGCAGGTCTCCCCGCCAGGGTTATCTGTATTTTTACCTCGATGAGGTAAGGACTACGAAGGTAAAATTAAAGTAATGGTACCCAGATTTAAATGGGGAAAGAGCGGGAATCCATTCCAATCGAGATTCAAACCCCAATCTCCCAATCACTATTAAGCCGGACAAGACGATACTGAAAAGTTTGTCCGCGTACCCACCGCAAGATAACGGTTTATTTAATTCAGCTGGCATTTCACAGAATTTGCATGGTGACGCAGATCTACACGTCCTATTTAAACATGCACGCCACTCGCCCTAACTCTCTCATTCCCTCATTTGACGGTTTAAAACATCTTGAAAAAGACCCGTTTGAAGGGTAATGTTCATGAGATAGGTTCAACTTATTTTTGGACACGGAAATCACCTTGCGGATTCCAAAGACGTGAATTTTATGGTCGGCGTATATATTATGTCCAAGCGCAATCACGTTAAAATCGTCCGACTGATTTATAGGTAAAGCTGTTTGAAAAATGTATGTTACGTCAAGACACAGCTGTTTGAAAAATGTATGTTACGTCATGACACAGCTGTTTCTGAATTTAAATAAAGTTCAGGTGAGTTGGAAAATATCCCACTTTCCTATAATATTAAGAATCGTGTGTTTGATAAATTAAAAATTTAAAACGAACTTTATGTTCTATTAAATACATTTAGTTTCTGCTAGTGAAAAAAGTTTTATATATATATATGGCTTATATATAAGTTATATATATATATGTTTTATATATAATTTATATATTTATGTATATATAGTACATAAAGGAATTTAAAATATATTTATGGCCCTTTGTTAGAAAACATGAACTGAAAGTAGCATGCGTAAGCTTAGTAAAATACTTTGAAAATGTTATTAATTCGTTGGAAAACTGTTAAGTTATCTGGATAAACAGCTCATATACTTCAAACTAACATATCGTATTTTAATTGTTGTAAACAAATTATTATATAGCCTATATTTATTGAAGTTTTACAACAATGTTGGCTTTAAGTACATAAAAAGTTTTTAGTTGTGTATTTACTAACCACGAGCCGATAAACAATTTGTAGTTCTGAAACAACTATTGTTGAGATTTTACCGCGCTATGTTTATTGTTAGGTAAATAAATATTACATAGTTATTATTATTATTATTATTATTATTAGCACCGCGTCTTACTACCCGTTCGGGTTATACGCACTTACGGTAATGTGCAATGGTAGGGTGATTATGAGATGAAATGGAGGACCTACAGTTTAACGTGGAATCCGAACCACGGTGGAGGCCTGGCATTCCTCACATTCACAAGTTGTGATTAATACACATCTTGTCAGAGGTGAAGGAAGGGTTTGGCAATCAGATAAATCTGTGCCGGAACCGAGGATTGAACCCCGAACCCTCAGCACAGAAGTCTGACACCTTACCCCTAGACCACCAGGTCACCCTATTACATAGTTACTGAAGTTAGTCATACGAAGTAAAATTTAATAAACTTTAACATTACTATATAGCAAATACAAAATGAGCTAAATATTGTCTGACAATTAACTTCGTCATTTCTTATCCGGTTTTGATCAAACCAGTATTAAACGATTTATGATTGAATTGCAATGCGTGACGGCTTTATTTTGTCAATAACTTTGGAGAGAGGGGTTGTAACAATACAATATGATCGAAATTTTGTCCGGCTATCAAATTCGTCATTTTCTTAACCGATTTTGACCAAACCAGTTTAAAAGACTTATTACTAGATCAAGCAGTGCATGATGGTTTTTTGCAATAAAGCAGGGGAGAGGTGGGGCTATGTTTACGCAAAACATCCCCTTATTTCAGATTTCAATTCAATTTATAATTTTTTCTAATTATTGAAGTTCTATAACAATGCTTGTTTTAAATATATTAACTGTTTATACTCTATCGCTTACCTTACAGTTAGAGAAGGTATTGTGATCGCCAAAAAATCGAGCTCGAGATTTTGATGAATTTCAACTTTTCATTACCGCCCGAATCCGGAAAAGTGATTTTTGAATTCCCGTCTGTCTGTATGTTAGTCTGTCTGTACCTCTGACTAGAGTCTAAACTATTTTACCGTTTAGGCTAAAACTTGGTATCGAGGGTTTTCATAAGGTCACCCGAGGTTTTTTTGAATAGGATATCTAAACCTAAAATTATGGGTAGTTTAATTATGCGCGAAAAGAGAAAAATCGATTTTGATTAAATTTCATTCCCAAGCATTCATCAATATTACAAACAAAATGGCTACTCTAAATTTTTTGTCAAAATGAATTTAAAGTAAATTTTCAATTTTTTATCATATCTCCGTAAGTCTTTGAGATATGAAATTAGGCCTACTTATCATTGCATATATTTAGGTATATTTATAGTAAAAATCTTTTATTAGAAATATATTTTTTTTTAATTTTCGAACAAAGGTTAAGTATTGAGACCGTAAAAATAATCCAACCCGAGATGTTGATGGATGTCGACGTTTCATGATCCCCCCCCCCCCCCCCCGAACCCGAAAAAGTTGTTTTTACAATGCTGCCCTTTTGTGTGTCTGTTTAACCCTAAAATTAAGAGTAGTTTAATAAAGGTCGAACATAGAAAAAATCTATTTTCTTAAAATCAGCTCTAAGGATTTTGATTAAAGTTCGTATATAGGTGGTTGATTAATAGTATAAACAAAATGGCTATTTTCATTTTCCCATGAAAATGAATTTAGTGTTCTTTACAGAAGCTGAAATTGCCATATCTCCGCAACTATTTGAGATACTAAATAACTTATTATTGCAAAATTGTAGCACTAATAAAAATAAAAACACTTTTATTTGAAATATATTTTTAAGAAACCAATAGTTTCAGAGATATTAGAAAATTTATTAGTACATTTTTGTGAGCTTTAGTTGTACAGAGATACAACCAAAGTTTTAACTAAATAATTTTATAATGCCATAGAGTAATTAAATATTAGTAAGTATCTCAAAAATTTATGTTCTTTTTCCTTTAACCTCTTAGGGGAAATGTTTAAAAAGCAATGATCTATCTCTATCATCTTAGACTCGATAGTCAATATTTACATTTTTATTGGTCAAAATATATAACTGAGGAATTTAATAGCAATGCGATGACTTGAAGATGTGTAACACCTAATAAAATGTCAAAAAATTTAACCGGAAGTCGAAATTTCAATACGAAGTGTCGACCCTTGTGGACCCAATATCGATCTTTTTTATTGGTCCAAATATACAAATGAGGACATTAATTCTTTAAAAATAAAATCATAAAATTTAAAACTAGTAGTAAAAAAGTTTTACGTAAGTTTAGTGCAATTTATGCTTGCGTTTGTTAGTGTATATAATTTAATTTCACATATATTACGAGTTTTCAGTAAATATCTCAATTTTGAGACAATGGATCGAGAAAGTCCGCTCGGAGTTCCATCATTTATTTTCCCAGTAGCCTTGTTATAAAATATAAACTGGTAAACCAATCATAGATATAAAATAAACCTTGTTGAGGTAAGTATAGCCTACAATATTTTTCATAATAATACAAACAAGGATATATTATGTATTCATTGAAGTTATAAGACATGAACTTCAATAAAAATGAACGTATTTTGGAAGTTTCCATAGAGTGAATAAAACATATTTTACGGAGGAATAATGAACTAAATCACCATTTTTGTATAAACACAGACCAACTTTTAACGTAAGCAAAGAATCGCTTGAGTTCGAACTCTGGTCTTTTGAAACAAAATAAAGAATGCAAATCATATAACAATGACATGACTCAAATAATCTTATAAATTAATATCCCTTCATAATGTTTTCAAGCTCGATTTAACAAAACGAGAAGGTATTTCAAGTCCAACAATATATTTTTTTAATTCACCCATCCAAAATTTTAATAACAACTAGTTAGCTTACTAACACAAGAACGCCATATCTTATAGCACTAGCGCCTACTCACCGTCCTATAAATGTTAGTGATCCTCGACCAGCCCAGCTCGGAGAAGACTCCAAATGTCATATTTATCCCATGGTGAGATGAACTTGAGGAGCTACTACGATATTGTTTCCCCGGAAACAAGTTTCTATGCCCGAGTCTCGCCGCTGTCGGCTTATCACTGCCCGCCGTGTCGCGCGGCGTTCGACTCTGAATGAAACGCGCGGGGGAGCGCATGCGCACTATTCAACCGTTCCAAATACATACCTGGTTGGTTTCCAACGGTGTTTCAACCTCTATTTTTCTGATATTATCTGATTTTTAGTTGGAAAAACCATTTAAAAAATGCAAACATATTTCTTTATGGCCAACAATGATAGCATTTTACTATATTACTTGTGTAAGTTTATAGACATTGATAATAATCGCTATAAAAAGTTAGCATGACTTTATGTATGGATATATTACAATTGTTTTGATAACTTTAATAACTACCTGATACTGATCTTCCTACCAAAATACAGATGTATAATTATAAAGAAAGCCTTTTGGTACCAATCAGGTTAGGTTAGAGGAGATTAGATGAAGTCAACAATGTGTAAATAAATCCAGATTCACTGGATACTTTCAAGGTTTTGGTAATTAGAATTCCAGTAGATAATATTCAGTATTTTTACTATGGGCATCTGTCAATAAACAAAACGTGTGTATGTCAATGAATTTGTCATAAAATGTTTAAGACAATATTTTAAGGCTAGGTCTTTCGAATTCTCAAATTCCCCAAATCATTAAGAATATTCAAAATTCAAAGGTCTTAAAATGTTTCTGATTTGAGATTTAAGATTGTTTTAAGCTTAAATTTGATCTTTAATTTATCTCGACCCCTCGAAGTTAGAAGTATTGTAATGTCAAAAAAAAAATCAAATTCGAGATTTTGATGAATGCCGACGTTTCATGACTCCCTGAAATTAAAAAAAGTGGGTTATTGAGATTCCATCAGCATGCCTGTACCTCGGACTGAAACAGAAACAATTTTACTGATAGGGCTAAGGGCCAGTTTCATAGTCAGACTTAGTACGCCTCAAGTGCGGCGCTATACTAAATACAAGACGTCACCTACCTGAAATTGAATGGAATGGGCCAGTTTCATATGCGAAACTGGCCCATTCCATTTTGGTCTAGGTAGGTGTCGTCCTATATTTAGTATCGACTCGCACTTTAGGCGTACTAAATCTGACTATGAAACTGGCCCTAAGACTTGGCTCCTAGGGTTTTCATAAGGTCCCACCAAAGGGTTCTTGGAATTTGATATCCAACCCTAAAACTAAGGGTAGTTTACTGAATGACAAAAAGAGAAAAAAAAAACCTATTTTCTCAACTCCATTATAATGGTTTTGATTTTTTCATTTTTTCATCTATTTGAGGTATTTAACGTGCACTTTCTGAACAGACTGATTATATCAGTACACGACTTATAAACTAACTTAAATCTAGGACAGATAAAACATCCAACCCCCGGCCGTTAATTCATTAATGCGAACGGGGGAACCCACATTTCACCAATCATCAATTTTTCAGTTATGCCAATGCTAATAATAAATATCTGATTCGAAATTTAAAATTTAAATTTGATCCTTAAATTTAAATTTGTTTTGTCTGTATTCACAGTGTTGAATCAGACGCGTTGTAAACCATTTGAAAGAGGCTCTTTAAGATCTTTGTAATCATCATATAGTAGTTATTTAAATGTTTTATAAATATCTGATTCAATATTTAAATTTAAATTTTTATCCTAAATTTGTTTTGTCTGAATTCACTGTGGGGAATCAGATGCCTTGTAAATCATTTATGAAGGGTTTTTTAAATTTTTTTTTTTTTTACAATATTAACCATTATGTTTATAATTTAGGTCTCTTCCAGACTAGTTCAAATAAAATAATACACCTGGAGAGTTTGGATATATACTCTCAAACGTACTGCGCAAGTGCAGACTCAGCCATGATTTATTTGTTTTCCAACACACTTCAGTTTGACTTGTAAGACCACGTGATTTGTTGTTTTACCTCTGTTTATTACATTGAATAAGTAATTCAAATATTTCTTAAACCTTCAACTGTTTTACTTTTTGATATTATTATTTCCTTAGATGTCGTCCTTTCTATTAGTCTATTGTGGCCGTAACTAAATAGTGAGAGTGGGGCGGTACATAAGTACTAATTACACTAATGGGTTAGGAATTAAGAAGGTTGAATATAGAGGAAGTGATCCCGCGTTTGTGTAGGGGTAGAGTGGAAAACCATTTAGGTAAAAACACCCCAGTTCGCCCGAGTGAGATTCGATCCTCAATCTCCCCATACTCGGCAGTCTAGCTCAACACTAAACTAGCGCGTTAGTAACTACGCCAGCGAGGCGGGTGTTTTGAGATGTAGATATGCACAAAACTCACAAATCGTCTATGATATCACTGAGCTTTATTACGAACCATCATGAATGTTCTTAACAGAATGTCATGTGCATTTAATTGTAAAATACTTTGTTCACACATACTCTATATTCATTATATTGTCGTGGACTAATATGCCACACCATCGGAAAAGCAAATGATCATGTGGAATATTATGTATAAAACTAAATAAATATTATAAATTGTGTAAAATTTATTTACTTTACTTATGAATTCAATGTAGGGGTATAATATTAAACTGTTGCAAGAAAACTTTATTTCCATTAACATGTAATAAGTAAACCAGTTGTGTCCAAGAATCTCATCTGCACCAGCTTCTGATATCATTGATTGCTTTTTATTTTTTAAAAGCATTCGAAAAGATGTCATAAGTGAATATTTCTTCTTCCTTAATTGAGCAATAGTGTAGTCAAACTTTAACCTTTCTTTAATTCAATCATCTCCCGCAAATGTTCGTTAATCAAGTGTGGAGGTCTTCAACAGCATTCTTCCAAGCGATTATTTGTCCTCTTCTTTAATGTGTGGTAGTTTACTGACTCTCGGTGGAAAAATGTTCGTTGGTCCCTATGCATGAAAAATATTCGTACATTAACAAGAATATTAGCGTACAGCCCAAACGGGTAGTAAGAGGCGGTGTTTAAAAAAACACTAATATAGTATCCACATTTGCGTGATTCATAGCGAATAACGAATAATCGTGGACGAATACCACATGTGTGGATCCACCTTAACAATATTCTAATCGCGCGCCAATTTAACTCACTTGCTAAGGGTTTTCAGTAAAGCTCAGCTACAGCTCACACGTTATGTGATTTTTGTTCGAAACTACAGCTCAATATATTAATTAGAGACCTCAAGCTTTTTTTAATACATCGGTAACCCTGTCGCAATAGCGGTCATATACGTTCACAGATTAGTATAGTTTATATGGAGATAAATATACTAGTACATATAAGCTAAAGTTAAAATTTCTCAGATATGCTCAAATTTGTTTCGGCACAAGTTTGATTCTATTGTGGGGAGAAATAGTCCAGATAACTAAACATTTTTTACGATGTCACTTTCTTCACTGTCGGCGACGAGGATAACGAACCTCTAATTTATGTCGGCTCCTAAATGGTTTCATACTCTCCCTCCACGTAAATGAGGATGTACTTTTTCTACATCTCTACAAAACTAAGGTAAATATTTTGAAAGCCCGAACACGTAGTAAGATTCTGAACACATACACACTAATATTACGGTAAAAATAAGAAATAAAAAGTAATAGTATCACAAAAACCATATTCAACTTTGTATTGTGAAAGAAGAATGTAAATTCCGCCGTTTCCGAGAGCGATAAAGAGCTTATTTTAAACTTTGGCCGAATTAATATGACTGAAAAATTGTTTAAATGATAGGAATTCTGTCTGAGTGTAATAAGTGATTTTTTTTAAATAAATATTATGACACAATCCTACAAACCTTCTCATTTAGTATATTGTAATAAGAATTTAAAAAATTAAAATCTTTTCTCGGTAAGATACCTTTGAATAACCACCCCCCTCCCCCCAAATAAAAGTACTATTTTAATTATTCTAAACAAAATTGCTGTCACAATTAAAAAAGAACAAATTTTCAAAAATCTATTATTAGTAGACTAACTTTAAATAATTACTTTTAGAAAAAGGGTAAATATACTCTTCTTTATCACGCTAAGACCGCCCCATATAGCGAATTTGAACAAAAATAATCTGAGTTATTACCTAAAGAGTTTAGAGTTTTCAAAAATTAGTCGTTAAGTAATTTCAGATTTAGAATAAAAATCACAATTTAACCTCATGTTAATAGCATTTAACATATAGATATCAAAAGTTTAACTAAATACATAAAACTATTTTAGCTATAAGCCCATCTACAGATCAGACATCCAGGCGTAAGACTGACTGACATATATGAGGACAAACAGAATTGGAGACCCACTTCTTTGAATCCGGGTGAAAAACGTCAAGATGCATCATAATCTTGAGAGTTAAAATGTTCCGGTTAAAATATTTTATTCATACAAGAAACTACAAATAGAATATTCAGCGCAAGGGTTACTATCAACTTGATTTAAGAAGTAGTGAATATGATGCAAAGGATTGTCTAGATGAAGTGAACTCAAATTAGAATGAAGATAGGAAGGGAAAACGACATTGAAAAGAAAAGAAAAACAATTATTTCATGTCAGACTATAGAGATTCAAACGCCAGCTTCCTCATTCCCACACTCTTATCCAATAACAACCACAGTGTTAAGCGTACAATTGAAAAAATATATATATTGCTCAAACAAAATTAGGAGCACCTGTTGCAAAGTTTATTTAATGTTTCATTTAATAAGTTCACGTGTCAGACTTCTGTGCTGAGGGTCCGGGGTTCAATCCTCGGTCCCGGCACAGATTTATCTGATTGCCAAACCCTTCCTTCACCTCTGACAAGATGTGTATTAATCACAACTTGTGAATGTGAGGAATGCCAGGCCTCTACCGTGGTTCGGATTCCACGTTAAACTGTAGGTCCTCCATTTCATCTCACAATCACCCTACTCATTGCACATTAGCGTAAGTGCGTATAACCCGAACGGGTAGTAAGACGCGGTGCTAATAATAATAAATAATAATAATAATTAATAATAATAATAATAAGCTCACACAAAATGAATATATTCTATGCTAAATTTTAACAAATAAAAAAGTTGTTAAGTAATGGTAAAAATTAGTATTAAAAATTTCTACTGCGAAAATCTTTATTAACATTAAACATTATCATTTTGGAGTTGTAAATCATTTTTAGTTAAAATTGTCACTACAGTTACTGGGGCACGAAATTTCTTTTAAATCAAAGATGTTAGGAATATTAACTTAGACACTTTTAAAAAATTGAAATATCACCGTGAATATACCTAATATCATTATTTAAAATAAAAACCCGATTCGGTGACAGAATTGTCTGATACGCTACTATCAATGAGGAGATTGGGTTCAAATTCCGATCAGGTGTTTCTGTTTAAAAATGCAGTTACACTTCCTCACCCCCCTTACAAATTATCGTAATTAGTTAATGTGCGTACTACCTTAACGGATAGTGAGATGCGGTAAAAAAATTGCAAATAAACTATTACTTTCCTTTAATGAATTTTAATATATTGGTCGTAGCCGATAGTAAAATATAAAAGGCTAAGTTGGAATATTTATTCTTTTTAGTACTTATATTTCACGTTTTAATGTTAAATTATTTTCACTCTTAATCTCAAATGTTCTATTCTCTCTCTCTCAAGAAGTTAATAAATTTAACTCGATGACAAAAACCAAGGAGACCCCACCATGACGACATATCTCTGATTAATCATGCCCTCTCGCTCCCTCCTAATTAAAACTTAGTTGCGCTTAAAAGCAATGTTTCATTACATAAGACAATAGAAGCACTTGTTCGCGAGGGACAATAGTTTATTTAAATTCAGAACTCAACGGTAAAAAAAAATTGGGTTTTGTAGCTAAAGACAAAACTTATAAAGAGTGATTACTGCTCATAAAAATAATAAATTCTTAGGAATGGTGACATTCGTTTTAAAATTACTATTTTAAGTGTTTCAATTTAAAATTTGAGAACATTACAGAAAAGTTTATAAGAACCATGCCTCTAAGTCAGCTAATGTAAAACACAATAGAAAACTCTCAATTATGCACGCATGGGTTATCCGGTTTGAGGCTTATCTGCTTGGCTATCCAAGATTTTTTTTTTTTTCGCGTTTTGGCTACAGCTGAACCGGGCTTTATAGGGAAGTGAGAGTTTTGAAGGGTACACTGTTGACCTTATAGTCTGGCAAGTATTAAAAACAATTTTTTTAAATAAACTTTTTAATGAGGAATGTAAATTTGTGATGTAATGGAAGATAAAATGTTTTATGAATTGAACTACCCGTGTTTTAGAATACCCATCCATACATTTTCTCACTTTCCTAACCAAGATAATCGAGATCCGCTATATTTAGAAAACCTTTTTAAAGTGAAGTGCGTTTAAATACTTATATTATTATATCTTAAGAACTAACTAAATCAATTATCTTAAAATCAGTATGAATTTTTTTTACAAAATACATAGTGAATATCAGATAAGGAGATGATGCCAAACATATGAAATAATTCAACAGAATAATTTAGTGTATGAAATAGCAATAAAGAAGTAAATATGATTATATGGATACAATTCAAAATAAAAAACATATTTTCAAATTATTAGGGATTATGAGTAAACTAATGTTATTTTTTTTAATCCTGAATGCCATATTTTCATTTTATTGAAATGTAACCCCTAAAGTAACAATTAAATCTAATAAGAGTAATAAAATCAGAACTGGTTTAAAAAGTCCCAAAAAATCTATTTTATGTTTTCAAATCTTAAATCGAATACAAACTTCTTCGGTTGTTGCGATGGTCTAAAGGAAAGGCCTCAAAACTACGGCCCGTGGAATGGGTTTGTCCTTCCCACAGATCTTTGGATAAAATAAATGGTACGGAACTCCACACGAACTTTCTCGCTCTATTATTTAAAAATTGAGATATTTACTCAAAAATTCGTAATATAATATATAGTAGTGAACACGAAAAATAATATTCCCTATATTTTCGTAAAAAAAATTTTTACTCATAGTTTTAAATTTTATAATTAAAGGATTGTCTTCGATATCGATCTATATCGATATTGTGTCCCCAAGGGTAAACACTTCGTGTTAAAATTTTGCCTTCCGGTTAAACTTTTGGAATTTTATTAGGGGATGCACATCTTATGGTTATGCATTGCTATTAAATTTCTCTTTTATACATTTTGAACAATAAAATAGGTAATTATTTTACTATTGAGTCTAAAAAGAGAGATATAGATCATTGCTATACCAGGGGCGGATCCAGGAGAAGGACGTGGGGGCGCGCATCCCCTTCAAGAAATTAAATCATTAAAACATTGTTAAAGTCACTACTAGTTTTATTGTCACATAATAAAATACCTCAATAACCAGAGTTCATTTTTTTAAATTGTTACTGGTGTGATGTTATTTTTGCTAAAAGAATTACTTATAATATAAATTTAATAGTCATTTGACTCAATTCTTCAAATATGTAATAACGTTGACAATTTACTGTTTATTTGTTTTAAATTTCAATCGCAACTCCTAAAGTTTCGAATATTAATTCTTTATTTACAATTTAAAAAAAATATATATATATATAATCTACTTACCTTTATTTCACTATATTAATCATTATTTTTATTCATAAACAGCACTGCCAACACGCCATGTTTTTTTTTGTAGGTGATTTTAATGCTCTCTGCTTTATAGAGTGGTTTATTTCGGAACTGTTATGATCTTTTTTTTTTATGTTCTTGGACGCTTATAATATCTGGCTGTCATTTGAAGAAATAATTGCCCCTAGCGGAAGAATTATTACTTTCGTTTGGATTTTGGTGCCAAATTTAAATTCATATTAAAGATGACATGTTTATTCTTCCAAATTATAATGTTAAGTTATCTTTATGGTAATACTTTCACTATTTAAATAGTTAAAAATAAATTTTTTCTTTGTTATAAATCTCGGCGACTAGTTTTCTCCTAGGCCGGAGATTATTATTTAAAAACAAAAAGAACATTTTTGTGGATTGTTGAGGGTTTTTGCTTTTGGTGGTCTCAAAAATTGGTTTTGGAAGCGTCAGGAAGGAACTAATTTGGGGATCATTTAATGGTGTTTTTCTTATAGTTAATTGTAACGCTCATCAGTAAAAGTGTCACTAAAAGTGAGGCTTAACCTTGTAAGAACGACAAGGAATAGTTTTCAGAGAATATTTTCAAATATAAGGACCTGGAATGGGGATTTTACCAGGTCACAGGTCACCATACTCCATTGATTGGATTATTTTTGGGTGAGATAAATTTACATCTTTTATCATCCTGTTCATTGTTTAAATAATTGACTATAATACCTAAAATTACTAAGAAAGGGAAAATAACTTACTATCCTAGACTAATTTTTGGTCTTTTTTTTATTACCTATTGATGATCCGATGCAATAGGTTAAATATGCCGAGTTCCTTTTCGAGACAATTTTATTTCATTTTCATTTTTGATCATCCCTCTATCCTTTCAGGTTTAGAAGTGTTGGACATTTAGTTAAAGAAGAGGGAATACTACAGAACAGTTGTAAATAACTTCAGTTTCCATACCATAAATATTACTGTTTGTCAACCTCACAACAATATTTTGCTAGTAAATAATCATAACATTATTTTAACATATTATAAAAAAGATAATTTTTTTTAAAACCCTGTTATTATTTTATTTAAAGAAATATTTCTGTGTCATAATTAATAATTATTTTTTTATCATCACAATTCAAGTGAGAGTTTAATATTTTCAAGTATTACTCAACAATACTTTTATTAATTTTATAACATAGGAAACATGCCTTACTAAGTAGGGTTTATTTAAGGATATCATTTACAACAATAATTACAATCACTCTAAAAATTTAATTGTGCCATTTTTTATTTTTTATATTAATGTAATTTTTTTTTAACTTGCATCCCATGTACAGATATTCTCAGTAGATTGGATGTCATGAAATGTAATATTTATTATTCTAAAACCCCTTTTATCAGCATATAAATTTTGATAAAAGTTTGTTGAGAAAGATTAGTTGGGGTTAACTTTATATTAATATGGTTTAAGAAACATAAACAGGCCTTCATCAAACTATAACCTAACATTCAGAAAGATTAGCTAGTTTAGCACAATATAGGCACAACCTAGGCTTAGTAAAAGGTTTTATAGCTTTTAAAGTATAACCTAGGCGTAGCATAAGGTTTTATAACTTTTAAAATTAAATATAATGGAGGAAACTAATAAAATAGTAATAGTTAGGTTGTACATACCCTTAAAAAAGATAGGCCTAGATCCTATGTATCTTCTTACAAAAAGTTAGGTATTTATAGACAATTTTCACTTGCCAAACTTGCAATTATTTATTCTTAACTTACACAAATTGTCAAATATTTGGCGTGCTAAACTTGTAATTACAGTTGTATACTTAAAAGAAAAGCCTTTATTTAGATCAATATTCTTCAAGTCTACAATATATTTAAATAAAAATAGCCCCAAAGTTTGATACTTAACGTTTAGGCCTTATTTTTAGTTTGAAAAATCATTTGATTGTATTTGGGTGATCCATAATATATCTTAATATCTGCTTTTTTTTTTAGGTATAGATTAATTTTTAGTCATTTGATGTACATTGTGGTGGAAAATATAATAACATCATTGTGTGGCTACCAGAACCAATGTGGCACATAACCTCGACATCACACTTATATTATCTCATTTAATATTATTATCGGCGTCGTTTTGTTTTGGATTTAATATAAATAGAACACAACTATTATCATTATTACATGAGAGTGTTGTATTATAATCCCTAAACTCACAATCTAAACATATTTAACATTAATAATATGACGTGAAAACTTTTACTTACCTACGTAACAAGATCGTTGACTTCCTACCGCGTGCTATTGGACCCCTCGATACATTTATCGCTGGCGTACGAGACTCGTCGATTGTAAAAATCGGTCAAAAGGAGATCCGGAATAGCATTTTTCTCGTAAAGAGAGTCGACTGTGGTGAACGACACGATGACTCTTTTTCATAGGGAAAGAAAAGATCCGGAATCCCAGTGCAAGGCAAGAATAATAATCTGCTTCAGGAAGCCCTTAGTTGTAAGTGTCCAACTTGAGTTAAAACCTTAGGTAAAGTCAAGGGAACTTGAGGAAAAGTGTTTTCGTCTTACCGCTGAACAGTTTATGGGGATAAATTTATTTAATAATAAAATCTACCTACCTCACAAAATAAAAGTGGTTGGTAGTTGGCACCCAAAGTTATATATATTATAAATAAAATAAAATTAATATATTCATATATAACATAGAAGAATAAATAAATATTTTCCACCAAACTGGTAATATTATTAAATAATTAATATACGGTAATTATTATAAATACTTAAGACAATCACATTAAGTAGGCCTATTAATTTGGTAAAAATAGTCATTAATAAAATTACCCAAATTTAAGTTGCATGCATCTAACCTTGTTGCACAAACCTTTTTTAGGTTTAAATTCATTTTATCATTTTTATTATTACTATTTCAAAGATTAATAAGAAATAAAGATCTTTAAAATAATTTATTTTTAAATAATGCGCTTTAAACAAAATCTTTGAATAATATCACACACATAACGTGTTAGTATTTCTTAGTGGTAAAATTTCGATTTATAATGAGAACTGTTAGTGGAGTTAGAGTTCAACTGTTTGAAATCTGAATAATTCAATTTATTTTGTCTAATTGATTGAATAGCTAAAAACTATTCATATAATAATTATTATAATGTCTAAACTTATTTCCCTCTTAATAATCACTATTTGTTGATGTTCTTATTATTTGTTTTTAATCAATTTCAATACTAATCGCAAATTTCGTGTTATACCCTTCATTAGAGGGTTATTCTCAAGTTTAGCGTTACACTGAAAAATTGCTTAAAGATTTATACTCAAATTTTGAAATATGTTTATGTCAAAATTTCTTGAGGTGACCTCCCCCCCATTCCCTGACCCGATCCCGATGGGAAAACCCACGTCCTCCTACCCTCACGAAAATCCTGGATTCGACCCTGTGCTGTAGGGGAAAGTTGCCTATATTGTACCACTTTTTAAATTTAAATTTTTATTTGCCATAAATACTAACCTATGATATTAAGTGTATTTTTACACAAACCTGTACTTATTTGCTGATATATTTGTACTGTTTCAAGCTCAAAAGGATGTAATTGGAAATAAATACAGCGATTTTTCTAACTGGCTGCAATCGGTACGATATAGGAAACAGGTTTCCTAAATTGTACCACCCATGTCCTAAATCGTACCACTACAGTATTTATTAGGAAGAAGCTACTAATAAAAATATAATATTATACTACATTGTAGTGTGATTCTTCGGACGAAAACTAATTGGATCGGACACATTCTTAGGAGGCACTATCTTCTGCAAGACATCATTAAAGGCAAGGTTGAGGGAAAGAGAAGTTTAGGAAGAAGAAGGTTTCAAATATTGGATGACTTTAGGGAAGGAAGAAAATGCTGGGAGCTAAAGGAAGAGGTGGAGGACCGGACGTATTGGCAGTCTAAGTTCACTGACAAAATAATTAATCTGTCGTGTGACAGAACCCCTATTAATAATCACAGTACAGAGGTATGTTTTAGTATTTAAATGCTTAACAAAACTTTTTCTATTTGCAGTCCATACAAATAAACTGTTTTAATCCTGACTTGACCCCTGCACATCTTTCATGCACCCAGGACCAGCATACCAAACACTGCACCATGTCCTCAACAGAATGATCTTCACATACGGAACAAAACCATTCTTCTTGCTGGATTTGAATACTAACATCAGTTTGTGTTGAAGTAGATGGTAGGCTTTCTCCGTTGGTTTGCAGATCTGCTTTTTCTAAATTTCTCCACACAGATGAAACCTTTTTCTTAGCATTGGCTACTTCTTTTTTATCTTGGGCTTTGCCAGTCTCAATTCATTTGCTTTGGCCTTCTCTATTTTCATTTTCAACTGTTTTACTTTGGCCTGTGCCATTTGCAATTCTTTTGCTGTTTGCAAATCATTCTTGTATGGACTGCTTGTTAGCACAGTAGCTCGTTGTAGGCCTTTGTTTGTCAACCCACCTCATTTTGACACTTTTTTTTTTGGTGGGTTTGGGAATTGGTGAGATATCTTCAATTGACACATTAAGTTGAGAGGTGTTGGCTGGTCCAGCCTTTGGCTTTACTGCAACATCCGGTCGGTCATTGGTTTCATCTGCAGTAGGTGCAGTGGGTGGTCCATTGGTGACATCTTTAGTAAGTGGTGCATCTACATTGGTATCTTCTGAAGGCTCAAGATATTCAGCTGGTAAAAATTCAGAGTCTTTAAACACATTACGGTCAACTGGCCAACTGTCGCTGCCCTTGCATAGGCTTCTGCCACAAGTTGAGTCACCTGGTATTGTGTAACACACAGTCCTGGATTGGTACGAAGCCATTTTTCAACCACTTGTGTGTAGAACCCTTTCAGGGGTTTAAAAAACGACTTGTCTAATGGCTGAACCCGATGCGTTGTGTGGCCAGGCAACTGCAACATAATTACTCCGGCTTCTATTGCTATATCCAAAGCTTCTAAGTTATTTGAATGTGTTGTGTGGCCGTCTAGAACTAAGAGAATTTTATTATCGTTGTTTGGTTTGACGGCAGCAATAAAATGTTTTAGCCACTGGATGAAGAGGTCACTGTTTATGTAGCCTGTTTCAGAAACCTCAGGTGGAGCCCCAACTTTTAATTCATTAGCCATTCTCATGCGCTTAAAAATTAACATGGGAGGGACATAGTCTAAGTAGCGCTTGAGAGTTGGCTTTGAAATACCGTATTGGCAACAGCATTCATTAAAACCCATGTCCCCATTTCTATAAGCTGCGAGGGCTCGTTCCATATCCGATTCACTCCAAGCTCCATATTTTCGCTTCGTCATTCTGTAACACACACGGACACGCGCGTTATTTATGTTTATCGTGGTGTTTAATAAAAGTTTGGTAAAAAATAGCAAATATGGAACAAGGAAGATTATAGGCCCCCAATTCGTACCAGTACGAATTAGGAACCCACTTGTGGTACGATTTAGGCAACATCCTGGAGCTTTAAACATAACCTTATTTATAACCTCAAACTATCGCTACGATAAGAATAAACCATAGGTTTCTTGTAGAATTGGTCATATTACAATAATATATTCATGAAAACAAGTAAAACATACCTTCTGGTTCAGTATTTCCTTAGATACAAAGTCCAAAAATTACATCCAGATCCACTGAAACTAAATAACATTAATAAACGCGTTCAACGTGGTCATACCAGTATAATATTTTCGCGGGCTACTTAAAACAATGGGAGGTTCAAAACATAACCCCTAGAGCACTCTACCATAATCATTTCCCAGAAAATCAATGGTGGTACGATTTAGGTGGTGGTACAATATAGGCAACTTTCCCCTACACACATTTCCCCTAAGAGGTTAAAGGAGAAACAATATCAACTTCTTAAAAGACTTACTTATTTGCTTGTTCTATGGTATTAGAGCATTATTGGGTCCAAACTTAGGTATAGACTGATTTTGGTTGGAAGAACAGTAGAGAAAATTCAAACATATTTATTTGCGACCAACAATAACAATAATTTACTTTGTTATTTTATAGTTATTGCTATTATCTATAAAATGTGACGGCTGCATGACTTGATGTATGAAAATAATAAAAGGGTTCTAGTAAGGTTAGTAATTAACTTCTACTATTCTTCCTACCAAAATCAGACTATAGTATCTCTTCACAACTAAAGCTCACAAAATTGTATTAATATATTTTCCAATATCTCAGATACTATTGATTTTATGAAAACATATTTCATAAGTATTTTATTTTTAATAGTTCTAAAATTTTACAATGATAAGTTATTTAGTATCTCAAATAGTCGTGGAGATATAGAAACTTTTGCTCCTGTAAAGAACCCTAAAAGTTATTTTCATGGGAAAATGAAAAATTCAATTTTGTTTATAATCTTAATCAACGCCTAGATACGAATTTTAATCAACATCGTTAGAGTCGATTTTGAAAAAATGGAATTTTTGTTTTTTCACCCTTTGGTAAACTGCTCTTAATTTTAGGGTTAGACAGACACACAGAAAGATGGCATTGCAAAAACAACTTTTTATGATTCGGGGGTTCATGAAACGTCAACATCCATCAATATCTCGGATTTTTTTTTTTTTTTGACGGTCGTAATACTTTACCTTAAAGTGTTGAGAAAGTGAATATATATATATATATATATATATATATGCATATATATATGTGCATATATATATGCACATATATATATATGCACATATATATATTTGTGCATAGCTTGAAAACTATTGGTTTTATAAAACTATATTTCAATCAAAAGATTTTTATTATAAATAGATCTACATGATAAGTAATTTCATAGGTCAAAGACTTATGAAGATAAAATTAAAAATTAGAATTAACGCATCACACCGGAACCCTTAAATTCATTTTGACAAAAAATTTAGAGCTTCCATTTGGTTTGGAATATTTATAGATGTTTTGAAATGAAATTTAATTAGAATCGTTTGAGCCGATTTTGAGAAAATCGATTTACATTTTTTTTGCCTTAAAGTAAACTACCCTTAATTTTAGGGCTGGATATCCAATTTCAAAAAACCTTTGGGGCAAGCCTATGAAAATCCTTGATACAAAGTTTTAGCCCAATCGGTAAAACAGTTTAGGCTCTAGCCCGAGGTACAGACTGACGGCACTGCGAAAATAACTTTTTTAGATTCACAGGATCATTAAACGTCGACATTCATCAAAATCTCGAGTTCAATTTTTTTGACGATCACAACAAAGAATGAAAAGTTGTGATTTATTTGTGAAAATCACACTTTAATTGGAAATTAATATTTTTCCCGACATCCCGAATCCTTAAAATTCAAAATGAGACGTCCTTTGTCAAAATCTTCCCCGCCATTTCCTCATAATTTCTATTAACGGAAATGGGCTTATCGAATTATATAAAGATATAAATATATGATAGAGTGATAAAGTGTGATAGTGAAAATGAGAGTGTAAGTGTTTGAGTGTGTGATTGTTAAGTGTGTGGGTGAGTGTGAGAAAGTGAGTGTGAGTGTGAGTGTGAGTGTGTGAAAGTGGGTGTAAGAGACTGAGAATGATCAATTGAGAGAGATTGAGTGAATGTGAGCGAGTTGCAGGTGAGAGTATATGTATGTGTGAGTGAGATAAATTTTGGGAGAAGAGGGAAAAAGAGAGTGTGTGTGTTTGTGTGAAGATAAAGTGTGTGTGAGAGAAAGTGAGAGAGTGTTTGAGAGAGTGTGTGTGTGGGAGAGTGTGGGAGAGAAAGTGGAACAAAATATGTGAGGGAGAATGCGTGATAAAGTGAGTGAGGTAGTGTGTGTGCGAGAGAAGGAGGGATTGTAAAATTTTGGAAAAAATATTGTGTGAAAGTGAGAGAAAATTTGAGGGCATGTAAGAGAAAGTTAGAGAGAGTTTAAGAGAAAACTGTTTGAGAGTGAGATTTAGAGAAAGAAATAGAGAGTAAGTCTGAGAGAGAGAGTGAGTTTGAGATATATAGAGAGAAAGTGATTTTGAGAGAGTGTTTGTGAGAGATTGTGACAGAATTTGAGATAGAGAAAGTGAGAGTGCATTAGAGAGAGTTTGAAAGAGGAGGAGTTTGAGAGAGAACATTTGTGAGATAACGTTCAAAAGGGAGAGAGTGTTTGAGAGAGAGAACGTTTGAAAGAGAGAGCGTTTGAGAGAAAGAGCGTTCAAGAGAAAGAGAAATCTTTGAGAGAGAGAAAGCTCAAGATAGAGTATAATAAAGATAATGTGAGAGAAATTTTGTGACAGAGAGTGTATGTGAGGGTAGAGAGCGTGTGAGAGGAAGGGATAAAGTGTGAGGGAGAGAATGAGAGAAGATCATATGAGAGAGTGTGTTATAGAGAGAGAGTGTGTGTGTGTGTGTGTGTGTGTGTGTGTGTGTGTGTGTGTGTGTGTGTGTGTGTGTGTGTGTGTGTGTGTGTGTGTGTGTGTGTGTGGTGTTGTGTGTGTGTGTGAGAGAGTATAGGAGAGAGTGAGAGAGTCAGAAAAAGAATGTGAAAATATAAATGTGATACACAAAACACTACGGTACTTTGAAATATCACTCCCTCAAAATTAAGTATCAACATGGAAACATAACTGAACTTACTGTATTTAAAAGAATGTGAAAATAATTACAGTGGCACACAAAACCTTACTTTTAAATATCATATCCTCAAAACTAAGCGGTAAAATTAAAACATAGCTTAACTTTGTATTTGTATTGTGTACTATTTGCTAAACTGAACATCCAAGCCTATTATTTGAATGAAATGAACATCAAAACATATTATTTGAAAAAAATGAACACCAAAACTCCACTTAAATAGTTAAAATGGCTATTTTTAAGCATTATTCAAATCCATTTTATCGTTTTTGAGCTTATAATACATAATAAAAACATATTTAAACATCATTTTATCATGCGCGAAACAAAACGTAGATAATATTTTCACGAACTTAACAACTTAACGGGGAGATCGAGGTTCGAATCTCGGTCGGGTGAACTGGGGGTGGTTTTTCCTAAATGGTTTTCCACTCTCCCTCCACGCAAATGCAGGTTCACTTCCTCTAAATTCAACCTTCCCAATTCCTAATCCATTAGTGTAATTAGTACTTAAGCGTATAACCCGAACGGGTAGTAAGACGCGGTGCTAAAAAATAACTTAACCTTTTAATTTTCGAATTATGCTCAATCCTATTGATTTAAATGCGAATTTACGCTAGCAATATTTCAATAAAATATAAATTTTTCCACAGCTCAGGCATCTCAATTTATATGTTTTATGACCAGCATCCAAAGAGAAAATGTTGATGTGTTGAGACCAACAAATAAAGATTGAGCTATTATTTTTTAGCCATAGAGATATATATTATTTAGAGATTTACAGCCATGCAGAAAATAACGGTTTCCATGCTGACTAAACAAAGAGTGCAAAACTGAAAATTCCCTGTGAAAATCGGGTTTTCTTGAAAAACTACTATTTTTCCCGACATCCTGGACTTTTAGCCGTTAAAAGGATTGGTCGTTTTTCAAAAACTGTTCAGTCATTTCCTTGTAATTTCTATTACCGGAAACGTGCTTATCAAATTTTATTTAATAATATTTGCCAATATCTCAGAAAATAAAAATATAAAAAATTATATTATATTACTATACTATATTATTTTATTATATTAAATTATAAAAATATATTTCAAATAAAAGTTTTTTTTAATAGTACTACAATTTTGCAATGATAAATATTAGTATCTCAAATAGTTTGGGAGATACGGAAATTTCCTTTTCTGTAAATTACCTTAAAAATCATCTTCATGGGAAAATGAAAGTAGCCAGTTTATTCATAATCTTGATCAACGCCTAGATTCGAATTTTAACCAAAATCGTTTGAGCCGATTTTGAGGAAATCGATTTTTTCTCTTCGTTTTTTATAAAACTACTCTTAATTTTAGGGTTAAGCAGACACACAGACAGACGGCATTGCAAAAACAACTTTTTGGGGTTTAGGGGGTCATGAAACGTTGAAATCCATCAAAATATTGGGTTAGATTTCTTTTACGGTCTCAATACTCGACATTTATAGGTTTCGAAATTTAAATTTAATTGCGTTTAGTTTAAAAATTATTGGTTTTATAAAAATATGTTTCAATTAAAATATTTGCATTATAAATATACCTAAATATTTTTTATGATAAGTAATTTCATATCTCAAATAGTTTTGGGGATGTGATAAAAAAAATGAGAATTTACGCATCAGATCGGAACCCTTAAAGTCATTTTTCCGTAAAAGTGAGGGTAGCAATTTTGTTTATAATATTGATCAATGCTTAGAAATTATATTTAATCAAAATCGTCAGAGCCTATTTTGAGATTTTTTTTTTTTTTGCCCTTCAGTAAACTACCCTTAATTTTATGGTTGGATATCCAATTCCAAAAACAGCTCGGGGCGACCCTATGAAAACCCTAAATACCAAGTTTTAGCCCAATCGGTCAAATAGTTTAGGATCTAATCCAAAGTACAGACAGACAAACGGAAATTCAAAAACAACTTTTTTAGATTCGTGGAAATGGGGGGAGGGGGGGTCATGAAACGCCAATATTCATCAAAATCTCGAGTTCGATTTTTTTGACGATCACAATTCTTTATCTACCTGTAAGATAGCGAGAAAGTATTAAAGTATTAATGATAATTTAAATTACGAATATTGAAATGATGGTGCTCCTGTATCAATACACAAAATACATACATATGTATACATACATTCACACATAAATACATACATATACACATACATACATATACACATACATACATATACACATACATACACATATACACATACATACATATAATACACATACATACATATACACATACATTCACACATCCACATACATACAGTAATACACATACATAACATAATATACATACATACATGTACATACATAATACATACACACACACCACACACACACATACCACATATATACATAATACATAATATAAATAATACAAAATACATTACATGCATACAATACAACATACATACATACATACAACATATGATACAAAATACATAATAGATACAAAGATACATACATACATAATACAAAGATACATACATAATACAAAGATACTAATAGATACAAAGATAGATAATACATAGATACATACATACATAGATAGATACAAA